>JAUBNY010001178.1:1346181-1362570 GCA_032275445.1 Crypturellus soui
AAGAGGGATGTGGAGCTGCTGGAGAGAGTCCAGAGCAGGGCCACGAGGATGATCAGGGGCCTGGAACATCTGCCCTGCGAGGAGAGGCTGAGGGAGCTGGGCTTGTTCAGCCTGGAGAAGAGGAGGCTGAGAGGAGAACTGATCGGTGTCTATAAGTACCTCAAGAGAGTAAAGAGGATGGGGCCAAACTTTTCTCAGTGGTGGCCAGCAATAGGACAGGAAACTGCTACAAATTAAAGCACCAAAAGTTCCACAGGAACTTAAGAAAGAATTTCTTGATTGTGATCCTGTTATTCTATAATTTCTTGAGCTTTCTCAGCTATGATGTGTGAGATCATGTTGTAATACTGCTTACTTGTATAAAATGTTTTTTTCCAATCTATTAGAACATAGCGGTAGGTAAAATCCAACATATCTTATAGCTCAAAATATGCTTTTACTCTGAGAAGCTATTGTGTAAATAGCACTAGAGGAATCCATGTTGTTTTTTCTCATTAATTTTTCAAGTCAAAGGTGCTTGTTTGGGTTTCCCAGCTGGCAAAATTACAAACTCAGACTTTGATTTGAAAGATAGACTGTACTTTTCCATGTCTCACATATTGGCACTGAAGAATTATTATTTTCGATTGGGTGACAGCCAAATTTTTCCACACATGCTGCACTGGTGGCATTTGTCTCATCTAATTGTCTCCAGTGGATTTTCACAATAAAGTGAATGTACTTCATCAATGGTTCTCAGAATACTTTACAAATTAGGTTTTTTTTTTTTTAGACGATTAATAGTTTTTTGATAACTACTAATAAGCAGGGTTCAGCTCTTTCTCCCTATTATCAGTTGGGTAAAAAATGAAAAGTGACAGTGCAAGTAAATTCTTGTTATTACCAGAAAAAGTCAGCAGATATACCAACGCTACCTCTTTATTTTACCAAAATGGAGCTTAACTTCCTCAAAGCAAAAATAAAGTAAAAAATAAGATGATAAAGATGCATTCAATGGCCTTTGCTCACTTCATCTTCCAACTGTTCTATATTAGCTGCCTTAATTCATCTATTACAGAACAATATTGATTTAAGAATGTTCATAAAAGAGTTGATGCTAGTTTACATTGATTTACAAACTGCTAATTTAAGTGATACAATTCTGGACTGTCAAACAGTCTGCGTTATAATCAACTTCCACTGTTCCTTGGAGGAAAAAGAAGTCCCATCTTCTTTCATTTTTTTCCTGTCCTCTTTGGCCCCCTCCTGTTTCTTAAATGTGTTTCCCCAAGCAGGGAAGAATTTTATTTTCAAGAATTTTAATAGCAGTAGTTAGTAGTTCTGGCAAGAATTGAAAGTGTTTAAAGGCTTATGCCTGTTTCCCTCTCAATGGAGAGCAGTGGCCAGCCAAGGAGTCCTTTTGAAGCGCTACGAGAGAGACATGATATAGCAGTCCCAAGGTATATCTATGTGGACCTTATTCCCTCCATGCTCCAACACGATGGATGCACAATCCCAGCTCCGGCACGGGTACTAAATGGCCTATTGTATTGAACACCAAGCTATACGCTGCTGTATGCAGCACTAGGCAGGGGTGCTGCTTTGGAACCAGCGTCAGTGTAGACGTAACGAAATTTGTTAGCTCATTGAGGAGAAATAAGTCTATATCTACACGGCTCCCTAAGAGCCAGGGCCAGGTGGAGAGCCAACGTCTGACTCTTTCACATGCTGACACTCTCTGCCGCTTATCAGCTCTGACTGTCCGAGACTATGCAAAGGTCTAGCCCAGCTCTGTGCTTGCTCATGTGAGTACAGGCTTGTATGTCCAGAGAGCGAAATCTGAACTTGAAGCTGGTCTTGGACCTGTGCTTGAAACATGCAGATAAACCTGTCTGTAGATAAAGGGTTAATCCACTGTGACCAAAATGGGGGAAAATGGCTACTAGAAGTTGTGTTGAAGACTGCAAGCTTATAAATTGGTAAACATCGAAGATCTCCTTATCTGCAGCTCAGTTAAAGCATAGGAAGAGAGAATATGAGTTTATTGGACTATCCAAGCAATAGCCTATCAGCAAGAATTTGATGTATACCAAGTTCTGTTTTCTGACTTAATACGGATTCGAGCTTAAACCAGATGGATAGATATGATGGAATACTATTCCTCAGGTATTCTTATGGAGACATATTGCACATTTGACATTTTTGCTGCAATCGGTTATTCCGTAGGATCCTGTGATCAGCTGTTTGTGCTTTTAGCATCACTCAGGGCAGCAGGAAGAAAATGTCACAGTAGCCTTTCATTCAGAGACTCCAAGAAGCAAAACCTTAAGAAAGCAGAGTCAGTATAATGCTACTTAAGAGTAGTTTTCTTCAGCTGATAATCTATTATAAAAATATTATCTGAGTTAAATGAAACCACCTTTTCTCTCCATCTACCAAGAACTATGGTTCTTCAGTGTTAGGCTTTTGGGTATCTTCTTATGTGATGCTTAGTACTTTATTAACCCAGCTGTGTATGCTAAAAAGACAGCAAGTTATGCCTGGGAATAGGGAGAATGTATGGGCCTGTATCAAACAAAACTTCCTGTGTAAAGCACATAAAGTATAGGCTCTTCTATTACTTTTTAAGCAAGTTTGAATTAAAAGAAGACCATACTTTTATGAGTATGTGTGGGGAGCTGCATGTGTGTGTATGATACTTGTGAATATATCAAATGAGATATTAAGCTCTCCTCTTCCATATATTCTCTGTTGCCTGGAAACTTTTCTGTAATAATATTAGCCCTAGTCTCCTAAAAGTCAAACGAGTAAAATATATATTTAGGTAAAGACACCTATATGCTGCTTAAGGACCTAAAAATACTTATTTTGTGTTATTTTTTCCTGATTCAACTCATTTTAGAAGGTGTTAATACATCTGGATTCAGTATTTATAGACTGTATAACTAGTGCTATGTGTCACTCAGGCGGAGGCTGCAGATACAAGTTCATCAGTCTCATCTATCTGCTACTCATGAACTCCTCGCCACTGGATCTTCAAATTTTATGAGTATCTTCAGACTGTAATCTGAAGCCATTAGAACTGAAAGAAAATAAATGAGTCTGCTGCAAATAAGTTTCATTCATCCATCTAAATATAGACATATATTGATTTAGGGTGCAGGCTAGGCAAAATTTCAGCCTTTGATCAGCAGCTGATTTTCATTTGCTATCTCAATAAAGCTAAAATAAGAGCTTTATACCATTGAACAGAATAATTACTGAGGTCTCCTTTGGGCTTCACGGAGCTACTGAAATGCTGTATAAAGGAAAGCTCCACAAATATAGGACTGTTGCAGATAATATCAAGCTGCAAAACTTCACCAAAGAGGTTTAATTACTAAAAGCAAGAACCTGAAAGTTAGGAAATTATAATTACCATGCTTATGTTTGAATATTGTCCATTATGTAGCCATCTTAAGGCAAAAGCAGAGGGTACTCATATAAGTGCGTTTACCTTATACTTGCTATATTTACTTATATTTATACTTATGCTATAAGCTATTTATTTATGTGTAGTTAAGTACTCATGAGTTCTCCCAGCTCACTTCACTTCAGATAACGGGCAGAGAGTCACCAAATAGCTAGACAGCGTGAGAATCCTTTGGGGTTCCGTGTGAGCGATGAAGTTAATATGACAGCTGCAGCATGGAATAATAAACTATTTATTTGATTGAGTCAAGCCTTGAACCAGTGCTTCAGCACTCTTCATCAAATATTCAGACCATTGGATTAACCATTATATTAACCATTAATCTATATTTCATTAGCACTGCAAGTGCGGATACCAACAGACTTACGAGAAAGACAAAATTTGAGTACTTTGATGATAAATGAAGTTCTTTTAAACCATGAGGTGGAGTGACATGAATCTCTGAATACCAAAACACTGGCAGTAGCTTAGTCTGATTCTGCTGTCTATATACTGATGTAAGTCAGGAGAAACTTTGCTAGTGCTAAAAGCTCTGTAGTAGCATGGCACCAGCCTACGATCAGAATGGGACCTCATGGGACCGGGGTGGTGGTAAACGCTCTTGACAGACTATTCAGTAGGTTACCCAGATCATGGTCGAGATATTTACGGACAATTGAACAGGATGAGGCAGGAAGCGAGGAGAAAACTTCACAGGTTTCGGCTTTGTTAGCATGGGTTGAAAGCGATTCTCCAGGGTGCATCCAGTGCTCGTAACTGCTCAGCTGTAACTCTGGATGGAGGCTGGAGAAACAAAAGCTGCCTGTGTAGACAAACCACTTGGCTCAGTGCCCTCTGCAGTGTTTACCCAGGCTGCAGACTGTTTCAGAGAGAGAAATCAAAGAATAAATATGCTCTAAGGTCTATGGTTCTCTCAGCTACGTAAAATCCAAAATAAGGGCTGGGAAGGGCAGCTGCTCATTTGCATTTCTGGCGTCCGGCACTAATGACTGTAAGAAGCTGTAAGAAATGCTGGTATTGAGAGGCATTAATATTTAAAGGAGAAAAAAGAGCACCAGTTCCTTTTGCATATTTCCACTTTCTGAGGCCTTTGGATACATAATTGAGGTGCCCTCATACCAGCCGTATTTTTAATGCGGCACGTGTGCTTGTATGTTTTTGGTTGCTATGCAGAGCCCTCCAGAGACTGTCTTATCTAACTTTCTGCTCTCCCGTTTGCTCCCCCAGTGCAGCTTCCCTGCTGCTGCCCTCCTGCAAGGCTGGAGCTTCCCAGAGCTTCCTTCTCTCCGACCCAGGAGACTTGCCCTGAATGTTGCCCTCTGATTTGCTTTCCCAGGTTACGACGACTGCTTCTCCTGCCTTTCTTTTTGCAAGATGGCAAAATATTAATTAAAATTGTTTCCTTGCAGTAGAACATACTTTTCAATCTTCTGTCACAGCTATTTCCCTGTCTGGATTTACAAAGCTTGTAAATGGGTCTGGACTGCATACACTGATACTTGGAAATCATTCATGTTTGCTAGGGAAAGTTTGGTTTGAGGGGTTGAACTTTCTCCCGTCTCTGACTGTGATGATTTCTAATAATATTCTGCCTTAGAAGGGGGCTAACATTTACAATATCTTCCAATATTTCACACAAAGGTACAGATCATGGGTTTTGAACGAGTACCCAATAAAGTCACAGAAAGGGTATAGATTAAAATTCATTTGATCATCTTGGCAAACAAGCCACACTTAAAGCTTTGCTATAACAAGTGGTCCACATCACAATGAACATTGCTTCCTGTATGCTTCACTAGGGCAACAAGATGGAAATTCCATTTTTCTGTTATTTTAGCTGAGATTGAGAGGATATGGTCTTTTGGGGTGCAATTCAACTTTCAGATCAAACCTGTGTTTTTATTTTCCTTGGCATTTGTCCATGTCTTTTATCAGCACCTGAGCTTGTATACAACGAGCATTGGAGTTATCACTAGATGCAGCTCTGCAGATGCATAGCCCCTTTCCTGTACTGTTTTGGAGGGGTGTTTCGTTGGCCTGGTTTCCTCGAGAAAGCATATATATCCAATAGCAAGATCAAGCTGATGAAATTCCAGCCTACCTGGACTTAATGGCAAAACAATAATTGACCTTAACATGGCTATAATTTCCCCTCCTAATACTGTAAAGCTTTCAACACAATTGATTTCCTGAATTGCATTCATTGAATATATGGTTTATACCAAGGCTTTCTGAACGTTGCTTGTTCAGGAAGCACCAGAGTGATGCTGATGATGCAGCAAGGTCTGCTTGTGTCTCAGGATGCCCACCAAAAAAAATAAGGCGCAGAGCTGTATTCCTACCATGGGTTTTAGAGGCAGGAACTTGAGTCAAAATCAAAAAGTCCTTATGGCTTCATGAATCAGGACGGACCCTGACCCTGAACCTGAGCATTTTTAAGTTTCACTGAACTTGGAAAGGAATTCAATTAGAACAAGCTCTGTCACAGCTGACCCCAAAACAGAACTCAATAACAAATTTTGATGGTTTGACTTCCTCCATCATCAAAATCTGATGTTTGCCTCTCAAGTTATCAACACCACCTCAAGCTGTAGATGCTGTGATTAGGGTGAAGAAAAGAAGCTGATTTCTGGTTAGAGTGAGGGAGAATGGAGAAAATTAAGATTTTGTTAGAATGAGGGGACAAGGCGTGTTTTGGTATGTAGAGAACGGGAAGGACAGCACGGTGAGAAGAACGAGAAGGAGATGGCTTGACAGTGGTGTCAAGAGCATGTAGTAAATGAGTACTAAGCTGCACTTACAGGGATGTTCAAAATGCGACTGTGATCCTCCAGATTCTGCACTTTATCCAAGGTCTTTAATTGATAACATTGGCCTTTTTAATGGTACACATTTACTGCATTATTCTTCTGCAGTCATCCTATGCAGTGTACAGTTCATTTAAATAGCAAGAAAACTCTGGTTAAGAAGCTATAATTTCTATGTTGAATGAAAGTTCATCTAATATGAATCTGTTGTAAAACAGACATGACGTATATTCTGAGAAAAATGGTTTGACAGACAAGGTCAATAGACTCCTTATCTGTAAATCACCCAGAGTAGAACAAATACTGCTGTTTGGTTCTGTGCAGCCAAAGAAGGAATCAGAAATGAACTGAATAACCACTAAAAATCAATTAGCGTCTTGGCTGAAAGCCCTAATGGAGTAAACAAAGATTTTTTCTGAATCAAAAGAAGATGTGAGAGGAGCACCTCACCTGATGACCACAAGGTTGTCTAGACAGGAAACGTAATGTCTGTTAGCAAGTGCACATGCCCCTTTGCCAATACACTGCAAGTGCAAACCCACAACTTTGTAAGGAAATATCAAATAAAATGACAGTGCCGTTTATCAGCAGGCATTCTCTCTGCGTCTTTGATGATATTTATTGCAGATATATTCTGCTGAACTGGATCCCACCAATAGTATTAGGGAAAATATCTATTTGCTTGATTTGTGAAAGTAGTCGCTCTTCTGGGTGTTCCAGTCTCAGTTGCAGCTGGAACCCGTTCCCTGCACAGCAGGAGGCCGCAGGTTTGTCCCACCTGGACAGTAATGACACAGAGCACAGGTACACAGGCATGGTGGGGGGCCTTCTGAATGGTCTGTCAGATCATGTATATCAGAGACAAGGTTTTATAATATTCTGCTTTCGATTCTAGGTAGTCACCCAGTAGCTTTCTGTAAAGCAGATAATCTTTCATGTGAGCAAGTTTCAAGCTTGTGCCAGATCTAAAGTTGCTAGCTGATTTATCCGTCTTGTCCATAGACTGGTAAAAGAGAACACACGTTTATCAGACCTTTGTAGTCTCTGGAACATATTTTGTGGTTATTCTTAAAAGAACTGAATGAGATGAAACTAGCTGAACTGCAATTAATTTGGCTTCTTGGTTCCACATCCAAATTAATAGCTTGCTAAAAAAAAAAAAGAAAAAAAAAAAGGTAAAAAAGGAGAGGTGGTTGCAAGATCTTGTGATTTATCTTAAGCTGTAGTTATCAGTCAGGATTTTTTTTTTGTGGTAAATAGCAAGTATGTGCCAAGCCTAGGGCAGCCCCCCAGGAGTTTTAATGTGCATACATGCCTAAGGCAGCATCAGCAGGGCCATTCGAGCCATCCTCGAGCGCACGTTTCCTCACGAGCCTCTCCAAGCCCAACCTTGCAGCAACCAGCCCGGGTGGTGGCACGAGGACACGGGGGCTCTGCTGCTCGGACAGTCACTGTGAGCAGGTCTGCGTCGGTGCCTGGAGCTGGTGGTGCCACTACCCAGCGCTCAGCAGGATGCCTTGTGGGGAAACACTGGCCAGCATTTCTGCACGCGTTGGTTTCTTGACTCAAATTTACCAGTATCTACTCCCATACCCTTGTGTTTTGTCTCATGTTTTACTTTTCTTCCTTATCCTTTCTCTGTTTGCTCCAGAGCTTGGGCCAGGGCCACCTGCAATCCAGCACAAGGTGATGATCGCTGAGGGCTCCTGCCACATGGGCCCTCTAAAGTACACCACATTTATAGTCTGAACTTGACGATGGCATATCTGTAATTTATGCTTTTTTAAAAAAACTGACTACGTTTTAAATCATTGATGTGATTCTCAGTCACTCCTGTGCTAGGATATAAATCACTCACCTCCCAACAGCTACTCATGTGCCTGCAACAAAGTGCTTTCTGCATGGTAATTTGAAAGGCGCTGAGGGGAAACTGGTAGAGATCAATAATGTAGGATTCTGGGGTGTGTAGTGCAGGAAATAGAATGAGAGAGATTCTTTGAGGATAAAACAGCTGTTATGTCCCATTACAAAGAGCAGAACTGGGATTTAATGGTAAGTCTGGCACATGGGACTGTTATTGTCTTAACCAAATAAAGAATATGTGTTTACAAGGAATACATTAATGCTTGATGAGGCATGGATAACACCATCAAATATCAGTTGCTTTATGTATTTATGAGCCAAACAGTGCCTATTACTGATTTTGCACAAAAGTCTATCTTGCATTAAGAGGCTCACGATAAACAATTTTATTGCTGCAAACACCAGTGACGTTGAAGAAGGGGGAGCAAGATGCTGAAGAGCGCATAAGGAAACACGCTAACAAGTGTGCTTATCACCCTGTTCCTGTACCTATGGGACCCTGTACCCCTATGGCCATTGCTACGATTAAAACCAAAGAGTTTCCCTGGTCCTCTGCTTCAAGAGAGAGCCCCTGAGATGTCACTGTTTCCCTCAGTGTCACTGCAGGGAAAGGTATTTACAGGGATTTACAGGATGCTTTTAGAGGAAATAACCCACAGTCTGAGCATCTCTGCATTAGTGTGTGCTGCGTTTCTGCTTTTAGCGTGTAATGCTGTTTACTTTTAAAAACGAACTAAGGAGAAAGCCTTCTTACATATGACAACAGTTCTTAAATGAACGTTCAGGGAACACTAGGGTGAAGCCTCGTCTGACCTGCAAAGACAAGCCCTTCTTGCAATGACATTTATATATACATACATACGTATCTATATATATATCTGGGGAAGGGGAGGGGTGGAAGGGATGTTACCAATCAAGGATGTATTTGGAGTTGATGTATTCTGGCATTTTTGTGCTATGCAACCTCTCAGTTTTCTACTTCCACAACAGTTGAGCAACAGAGTGTCCCATCCTGTATCCCTTTCTGTGGAAATATGCTGTATTACTGCAACTCTCTTATTATTGTAAGAACTGGCGCCCCTAAGCTGACATGGCATGTAGATTCTGGAAACCTATTGAATAAGGGATAGAAAATATTTTACTTGATGCTTCACGTTGCTCCTGATTGCCAGCTTGAAAATTACAGCAGCGGTGACAAAAGCTGAGAGCCTGGTTCTGCACATCTGATTCATAGGAAATAATATATTTTTGTGCAAGCTTTCCCAGCAAAATCCCCTTGAAATGTTACTCAACATGACCAGATTGCAGAGTCAGGTCCTCTCTGAAGGAGAATCTGTAGTTTTCACAGGAACGGAAGAAGTATGGTTTCATCATTATAGTAAAATAGATGCCAATGAAGAAGAGATTAATTTTCCTGTCTCTTGCTAAATCCTTGCGGACTTTTATATGATTCAGCGTGTTTTATGAGCTGCGTTTCCAGGAATGCTGGCAGAAAACAGGGTAATCACTGTTTCACCATCATGTCAGCTTTATTTTAACTGGCCTCCGCTGACTTTTGGCGAGGGAGGAGCAGTAGGAGCCATCAGCGTGCGCTGTTTGTGGATGCCTCTCTGGCTGCCCTGCCTCGCCAGCGTGCCGGCTCTATTGACTTTATAGCACACACCGGCCTTGTGAAAGCGCTTCGGAGGGAGGAGCACGGTAAAAATGGAACAACTTAGTCTTTTCAGCTGGGGAAGCGGGAGCTTTCCAAGCAGTGTAGCTGGCAAAAATGAGCTGTTTACAAACCTGCAGCTCGCAGCATATATTTTATGCCTATTTTCTGGCAAACTCTTGTGCACTGTTGCCTTGAAAGGGTTCTTGCAAAAGCAGCTGTCAGGATTTTAAGCCCAGAGTGCAATCCTGTCCCTTCCTCTCCCTACCCTCCTGCACCTGCCCCATTTTATATGTTTTTATAGGGCAGTGAGATAAAAAAGTGTAATATACTTTCTTAGACTGGCAAAGCTGGAATCTGCTAGCCAGCTCAGCCAGAATGCATCCTGTATGTGTGTGCTCTGTGCACATGTATCCTGTGTTCTGCGGGAGCCACACCAGTGCACAAACATAAGTGTCCAGCGACCTTTTCAACGACTCATATCCAAGCTGTCTGCAGGGGGCAGGCAGAAAGAACACGGGCTTGAAAGAGACCTCTGCCCTCCGGATCGGTGGCTGGAATGTTGTTCCCTCTGTGCTCAGCCACTTACACCAGAATGATTTTACCGGTGTTCATAGAGAACACACATTTCCACAGTGCTCAGGAATTGAGATCTCTGTCAAAGCTGCCTACAATTGCCTCTCTCCAGGATAAGGTGTCCTAGACGATGTAGGTGACCCTTAATATGGAAGTGACTTCATCCTTCTACTTACCTCTGTTTCGCTCTTTTTACCTTCCTTAGTTCTGCCGCGCTGTCCTAGCAATGGGGCTACGCCATGGTTGTGCTACCAAACCATACCGAGGCACAAAGACACTTCTGTTTTTGACTGCTGCTGAATGTCACTAAGAAGTTCGATGTTTAAGCAGACTTGCCTAATGCCATGGATTCAGCCAAAACAGTTGTAGTGTCTTTAATTTTCTAGTAATTTTTAAATGATGCTAGATTTTCCATACAGAATAAAACCTGGATTTTTATATTTAGCTTATACCTAAAATATGGCACTAGCAAAAGGCTAGTGCTTTCTAAATTTAATTCCTTTCTAAATTTAATTCTTAGTTTTCTGGTGGGCTAGGGCTCATATTTGCAGCCTGGATGACTCATACCATATTGGACTTTAAACCTGCAATTGTTCCAGAAGCAACTATTACCTGTTCCAGACGTCAGGAAAGGGTAATCATAGGGAAGAAAGCTCACATTTGGAGGGAGAGCTGGAAAATTTGTTCTTAAACCATTTGTTGAAAGATGGGTAGGGTTTGAAAGGTTAAGAACTAATCCCATGGAAGATGGATTAGTGACTGGAGTGCAAGAAAGTCAGATGTGAATAAAAAATTGCATACAAGTCTCTCTGGCTTGTGACATGGGCACGTATGGGTACATATGAGACTATACAGATGAGGTATATTTTCCAGACCTCTTTTCCTTACTTTTGTACCGTACATATCATAGGCAGGATTAATACCACGTGTTTTGTCCACCTGAGCACACCTATATATCACAGCACAATTCCAAGCGTCATCAGCAATTTATATTTTAATATTTATATGCAGAATAAGAAATGGTCACAGAGCCTGACCGGGTCCGTAGGCAGCGATGCCGAGCAAGGAGCAGCGCTGCAAAGGACATCATCACGCTTTGCTCTGCCTGTCCGTCTGGGCAGCAGCGAGGCGGCCAGTGTTTTCCTTCTTGGATTTGTTGTTGCCAGGAGCAACATCACAGGGCCCCGCTGCCTGCAGGCTGGAGCGGGGACCGTAAGTCATGGAGCTGTAATCTTCCTGCTTAGGAATAACTAACGTGCGTGTCTTCAAGCTTGCAAAGACCCTCTGCAAAATGTGCTTTTCTCTTCTGTTGCATGCTATCAAGGCATTAAGGGATAGGCTGCAGTGGTCCCAGGAATGAGGACTGGGAGCCTGCACAAAATCCATCTGTTTCAGGAAGCTGGAATCGAGTGGTCAGATTGCTCAGAAATAGTGTCAGGCAGTGGGGTTGCTCCTGAGAGCACCCAGAGTTAAGAGACCAGTCCAGGGCTGACCCTCAGGATATTAAATTATATGGGGTTTGGGGATTAGGGCTTGTGCAATAGCAATTCAAAGAAGTCCATTCCTTTTTTTTTTTTTTTTTTTCTCCCATGGAAACTATTTTTCAATAGGCACATGGCTTTGGCAAAGCTTTTAATGAAAAAAAAAAAAACCACTTTCCATGGATATTTTATTTTAAAGAAACTTAGATACTTGAAATTCCAAAAGTTTTTTGAGGGGAGAGAAATGATATTTTATTAGTGGTTATTCAAGGGATAAACATGAAAAAAATCCAAGAATCGGCCCAGTTTTATCTGCAAGATGGGCTCTTGCAGAACACACAAATGTTTTGTCCTGTTTTCTCTCTTTTTATTTTTTTTACTAATTAGGCTTAGGACTATTTTGTTTAATACTAAATGAGTTCTTCTCTGATACTGGATGACATTTCTATATGTATCATTTAAGTGAATTCCAACAAAGACCATGAAAATGCACATGCAAAAGTAGTATTACCAAAGGAACTGTAGCCATTATTTTAACAGAGTTTTTACACCTTGAATCTGCATATGAAATATATTTTTGTCAAACTCTGCATTTCAGTGCAAGCTCTTCTGTTTGTCTAGTTTTAGGGAATGAAGAACCTGCTTCGAATTTTCCATTCCCACCCCATACATTCTTGCAAAGGGTACATCAGAGGCTACTGGCCTCTTTTAAACTCCAGAGGACCATTGCTCCATCAGTGTAAAAAAATTCTCTGGGATAACTTTTTATATCAGTTCAGAAATCTTCCAGCGGCTATTTCAGTCCTGTAGAGTAAGTCATTTAACATATTAACCAGAAGAGCTGGGTTGCAAAATGGTAGAAAAATTCATCTTTTGCTTTGAGAGGATGACATAGCAGAAATATTTTTACTATAAAAATGGCAAAATACCTTATCAATTAAAAACAGCAACAACAACAACAAAAAACAAGTTAATTAGGAACATCTGCAAACAAATAAGACAGGCATTCAGGTGCTTGCCGTTTAGTCCAGCTGTATTCAAGTCTCATACAGATGAAGAATTTGAGGGAATGCAGAGTAAATGACTATGGTTTCATTAGTCGATGTGGACAGAGAGATTGT
The DNA here is from genome assembly GCA_032275445.1 of Crypturellus soui. Classification (NCBI taxonomy): domain Eukaryota; kingdom Metazoa; phylum Chordata; class Aves; order Tinamiformes; family Tinamidae; genus Crypturellus; species Crypturellus soui. Next base: position 1,359,132 of record JAUBNY010001178.1, read on the forward strand.
TAAGTTCATCTATTTAAACATGAGCATTGATAGAAAACTGAAAATTACATTTATCTTATGTTCCTTGGGACATTTTTGTTCACCATAGTCTAAGACTCAAGACCTTCCCAAGTTTTGTGACTTGATTGTGACAAAGATCATCACCTAATACACCATAGTTCTTCATACAACTTTCATGTTTTACATAAGATAATCTAGTATTTGGGCAGTACTAGTTCTCTCTGTTCTACTTCCCTCTAGACAGGATTAAAGTTTACCAGAAAAAGAGGTTGCAAAGACCTCACTAAAAGGTTATATGCTGAAGAACAGAGACGAGCTTTTTCTTTCCAGTTTCTTTACTTAAGCAATGCCACCTCCCTCTTCCTGAGCGCCATGAAACGTTAATAAAGCCAAAAGTCTTGCTGTGATAACTTGATTTGAAATCTCTCTCTGTTTTGGCCCCGGCTGTGATCTGAAGCTCTGAACTCTTTAGATTAGTAAAATCCAGAGGTGAAATGCACAGGGAGTTAATATCTGTCACAACTTATGTCACTTTCTAAAGGGTAATCTCATATGCAGGGTGGTGAATGAGGATATATTTCCCCACATCCTTGCTGTGATTGCTGATCACATAGTCGTAACTCAAGCAAGCTTTAAAGAGTCTCATTTGGGTAGAGTGACCAGCAATTGGTGTTCAGCAAGGACTAAGATCCTTGGGTGTTTTCCCAGTTGCTTGGCAGATTTTTCCACCTAACAGAGTAAGTTTAAAACAAGGTTGAATGTGTCTGTATACATTTCAGTTACGGCTGTGAATGCTGTGAAGATAGATCCTGACTAGCATGAGAGTCAGCAAAAGCATCTGTAAATATAAAAGCTGTCTCTTTATATATGCTCCAGTAGAAATATGGCATTACTATGCTGATGTTGAAAATATCCACTTTTATGGCCTGGTTGCCTACGGTACATTAAGGACCGGATTCTACATACCACTGAATGTGCAGCTTTACTCTTCTTTTACTTTTTGTAAAGGAGATGATAAGAGCCAGGCCTCAACTCTCTTAGCTTAGGTTTTTCATGATGTCCCTGGATACCTTTTTTTTCTAACTGGTCTTTTCTAAGTGACCTTGAAAATGGGATCATTTTAATGAATGCAGTAAAATTCACAGAACGGGGCCAAGTGAATTTTCTTGCCAAATTTCTCCTATGTAACCTCATCATGTTGGAAAATGTATGTTGTTGCCTTTCTTTCCTCTTTTTTCTTTCTTTTTTTTCCTTTAATTTAATTTTTTTTTTCTGCTGATATTTCTTTTGCTGCACACAGTTGTCTTCTCAGGAGTTGGTTATTTCTGGTCTCCCTGCTTCGTTTTCCATGCTATCTTTGCAGGAGGAACAGCAGGGTAACTTCTCTCCTGCTGTCCTCCCTTTGCTCTTCTTCGGTCTTTAAGGACTTTGGCCACATCTATACTAGTAGATTAGACATGGCCTGTGCTGTGCTAAGCACTGGCAAGCCTGAACAGGGTGGCTCCATCTGTGAAGAGGAATTGCTCTTAGTTGTGTGAAATCCTGAAATATGCCCGGGAATTATTTGGCAGGATTGTAGTTGGCCTGGCCCGAAGCCAGTCCAAGGACTCCTCCAACAGTTTAGCAGTGTAGAGGCCTGAGCTCCAGTGCCCAGAAATACTCCCTGGAAAAATTTAATTTACTAGTACAGTCACAGTCCCATCTATCAACAGGACAGTTGTCTTGTATTAGCCGAAGTAGAACTTCATCCCCCTTGAAAGATAATTAGCTGTGAAGCAGCAACAAAATAGTTATATCTTAGTTACATCTTTTTCTGAGTGTACCAAGGTAAGATGATTTTTACCTATTCCCTGGCTATTTTTAGGACAATGAAATGGAAAAATTTGTGCGTTAAATCTTCCTCTTTTTGGCAAAGCTCTGGAGAGTGTTTTCTTGGTGATATGCTGCAGAGGCAGATCTAGACTTAATTACGGGTGAACTGGCCAAGTGGGCAGGCTACACACTAAATCTGATACGATAGTTCATTCCGAGCCAGTTACTGCTGTAGATCTTCTTTCTGTTCCCAGACATCTCTCTCTTCCATCCTGCCCTCTTCCCTCCCAAATAGCCTGGGAACCTCTTCCCAACACAGACATCGCCACCTGAACTCCCCTCCCCTCACACCACATACACAGACTCTTCCCCTTCTAACCCAGTAGACGTAGGACACCCCATTTTTCCACCGAAGACCCCTCCCAACTCTGCAGCCTTAATTCGTTCATTGCCACCCTTGCCTCAACTTACGGTCCCTCTCAGATTTTCCGGTACAGAGGCACGTGTGATCTCTTTCCAGTGTTAGTCCAAATGAGCCAATTTTGTTCATGAACCGCTCTTGGAACCTGGCACCCGCCACGCTGCAGCAGTTGAGGAAATCATAATGAAAGCAGAGCAGCGGCCAGATCGGAGGGAACAGTGACCACTGATTGGCAGGGTTGGGAAGGGTAGGAAATAGCCTGGCAAACAGAGCAAGTGAGTTAAAGACAGTAGCCTCATCAGCTGGCATGAAGGTAGGAGGGTGCATTTCTATAGCCTGACTGAATTTTTATTTGCAGTACAACTCGGAGACAAAATAGGTGAATCCTTCCAACTCTGTCCCTTGCCCAGTGTCTACTGCCCTGCTTCCCTCCAGCAAAATTAACCTCTTCCATTCTCATGTCGTATCTCTGGATTTGCTCATCTCTTTGTCCACAGAAAGTAAGAAAGAGGAACATAAGCTAAACTGCATCCTCTTGTACCACAACTGCGTGTCCTATCACCACAGTAAAATACTGCTGTGATAAATCTTTAAGTAGGGGTCAATAAAGCAATAATACTGCACAATGGAAACTGATCATTTAACATAACAACTGATTTATTATACCATTAACTTGTCCTTAGCTTTGTCCTGGAGCATTTACTAAGTGAGTGCTTGTTAACTACTATAATAAACTGTTTCTTGGGAGAAATACTTAAATAAGAACCTGAAAGTTATTGACAGCTGTGAGATCAGTTCCTCAATCTTTCAGAAGTAGAAAGTCTGTAGTGCCAAGAAAAACGTGTATAATGTGATCATTTTCAGTCATTAGGGCTTCAAAAACAGCATTCAAAGGCATGAAAGTACATACAATGAGTAAATGATAGGCTATAATAATTGCCCTTTAAAATTAAACGGCTGGGAGACTTTTTTTTTTTTTTTTTTCTCTACTTGCAGCCCATAGAAAGTATGTGTATCAATGTATATCAGATTCCTGGCTGACAGTACCTTAGCTATGAGAAACCTCATAAGCCCCACATGACTCCTTCAGACCATGCTGCTGAAGACACGTGTCAGAAGGGTAGAGGACAGGGCATGGAAACCTTCATGAAAGAGGGCAATATGACTGTCTGTGGAAGTAGAGCCTAAGACTTAGTGATCCAGCAG
>JAUBNY010001178.1:1386138-1398533 GCA_032275445.1 Crypturellus soui
GGGGAGGAGTCCTTCGCCAGGTCCATATGAATCTGATCAGCTGTTGTGTTTTTATGTTCTATGCAAAATGTGTTTATGTATTCAAAAAGCAGAGGGAGTGATGACCTTACCGAGCTGTAAGTCAGACGTGGAGAAGGTGAGGAGGGAAGGTGAGCCTGTTGCTGGGCTTATTCTCTTTCTGTAGGGAGAAGAGCTGTTGTGAGAGTGGGAAGATGAATGTCTCTGGGGCTGAAGGAAGAAGAATTGGTGATGGGTGTCTCACGAGGGGCAGGGCCCCTCGTGTATGAATGTGAATGTAATCTGAAATATACCCAGTTTTAACATGAGGAATGGAATACCATTTACAGCCAGAGCTGGGCACCCTGTAACAGAGTAAGAGCGGGCACAACGCCAGTCTCGCCAGGGCAGCTTCAGAGCCACGGGTCACGGGTATGCCACAGCAGCAGCATCCTGCATGACCACCAAGTCCTTATGGGGAAAGCTGATGTCCTTTCAACTTTCCTCAGAAAATCCATGCCTGTTAGAGCTGTTCTCATGGGATAAGTGACAATTACACTGCATAAGTGTGAACATAAACATAAACAGGAAAGGTCTGACCTTGAAAGGCAGAGGAAAAATATCAATTCAGGAAAGGTCTTACATATGTGATTAGTTTTCATCCTGGGCTTAATCATACTTACGAGTCTGATCCATTGCCCAATGAGGTCAATGAAAAGACATTTGCTTCTATGGATCTGGAGTCAGGTAATCTATTCCTGAAGTGCTCTCTCAATTGGGCTCGTTGTCCCAATAGGCAAACCGATTACACACAAGGATATCCCAGCTATTGTAATAAATGACAAGGGTCTAAAATACCGATGCCTTACAAGTCAGAAATTGTGTAACAGACAGATTCTGGAAACCGGATTCTTTAAATAGTCTCATGGGTGGCAACCAAGATGAGAGCTTCCCCCAAAAGCAATCCTTTTTAGAATGGTGGGTGATTCTTTCAGATAACACACTATCTCTTTCTTGTTCTTATTAGAGGACTCAGCACATTTTAATGGATGAAATGACAGGCAGCAATCATTCCTCCCAATGCACTGAACATCTGCTGTGAAAGTTTCAAAACCCTCCAACTCCATCTTGTTTGAAATGTGGCTGCTGCAGTGTCACCATGTGACTAGGGTATCTGCATATTGGCACAGAGCCACTTACCCCAAAAATAAGTATCCAAGGATAAACTTGAGGAGAATATTTAATAATTTACATGCATAAGGAGCTGCAGCAGCTGCTGTTTTGCACACACAATATTATTTCTCATGAAAATGTTTGCAAACAAGTTCCTTTTTTATTGTAAACAGCCCAGGATGTTGCATATGGAAAGATTTGCTGCTACCTAAAGCAGACATCAGAAGATGTCTAAGAAAATAGAGTGCTCTGATCAGCTGCATTAATGTGCCTCTGGCTAGAGGTGAACGGACGCTGGCTCCTCTGGCCCATCATGCTCAGAGGGCAGCTGCTGCAGCAGGGAGCCAACCTGCAGGTAGGTCTGTCGCACAGAAGCCCTTATGATGGGTTTTCAAAAGCAGGAGAAGCTGGACTACACTGGGACCAGGCACTATGGAGAAGGCAGGGACCTGGTCACTGCTGGCTCAAACTTGTGAAAGAAGGCCCAGCTCCAGGACAAATCACTTGACTGCACAGAGGCCTGAGAGGTATTTATTTTCTATAGCTACGTTGTCTTGTCTCCCTAGGGATGCCTGTACAATTAAATAGTTGGATCTATATTTAATTCCACAGCATAGTTTGTATTGTTCTCCGAGAAGTAGATCTGTGAAGGGACTCAGGCTGTGTGACATGCTGGTTCCTGGAAGAATCTACTATTCCACCTAACTCAAATAAAAGGCTTACAGGAAACCCCTGAAGAGATAGGAAATTCGTCAGAATACTCATTCATCCTAAGTCAATTAGACTAAAGGATCTGGCTATTGAAACACTCTGCACATGTGAAGCACTGTAGGCTGGGATATTCTCAAGGCATTCACTCAGTTTAATGTTAGTTAAAGGTAAGTATTGTCAAATTTCCATTAGCAGATAAAAGAGATTCAAACCAAATCCAACACTACTGAGATCTTTGCACATACTAAATGTAAAGCTTTAAGTTCTGCAGTTTTCAATCCTGATTTAAGCCTAAGTGTACATGTAATATACCTGCCTTGTTGAAAAAGTTTTTATAGCAGTAGAGATCATTGCCCAGTCTGCTAAAAGTCTTCATTGCCTGCCTCCCTACACCAGTTTCTCCATGAAATACAGTGTTTCTAAAACGATATGTGTGATTAGAGACATGCTGACAGGTTTGAAATTGAGACCAGGCTGTGGTAGGGAGTGTGGAAGAACTGCAGTTTATAACTTTGTTCTCAAATTGAGCTTCTCATTCTGGGGAAAAGCAAAAAAAAAATCCTGATGTAAAGATGAAATTTATTTCCTCTTCATCAAATATGAAGTGTGCTCAAGGTAGAGAACACGCTCACAGGCTGCAGATGCATCTTAGATGCTTTTAGTGCACTGGGCCAAGATGAGGAGTCGCAGCACAGTCCCTTGTTATGTTCATGACTATTTTAGCTTGAGTGTTGTTTCCACCAGCTGTTTTTTTGCCAAGTGTGCAAAGTGTCATGGCAATGAATACGTGTGTGTAATATCTGTCCAGCTCATGCTTTAGCCCTGCTTTGGTTTGACTCCACTTTCACTCCCACCCATCTCCTGCAGAGCTCCTTCCGATCTGGCGCAGCATCCGCTGGTCTCTCCACTCCAGCTGCAGCAGATCGTAAGTGTTAAAGTTGGAGAGACAGCTCGGCTGGACTTCGGCTCTACAACTAACTTTCTCAGGACATAACTGCAAGAAGAAAGCACCAAGGGAAGTACAAAGAGGCAAACCTGGCAAGGTACTTGGATATACCACTCTCTTTGGTGCGTGTTTGACAAGACAACAGCATGCAACAAAATTTTGTCACCTTGCACTCCACCCCCTTTTCAGGATCATTTATCAATATCTTGAAGATGTATTTGTGAATCCATGAGCTGTGAAGTGTCTTAAAGGGCATTGCTATAGGCTGTGAAACTATTACCATTTCCTGCTTTATAGTTTATTCCCATGCCAAAGACTGATCTGTACTTTGCTTGTAATTCTTTCCTGAAAAATCAGGGGAAAAAAAAGATGAAATAAAAAATAATACTTAAAGTGTTAGAGAGAGAAAAAAAAAAAGGACCAAATCATCATATATATATAAAAAAGGATGGCTTGTTCCACTTTGTATCTGAATCATTTTTATATATTGGGCTGGTTTACTGATGTAAGTAAAAAAGTGATTAAGTTCATAAAAACTGCTTATGCTTACTTTCTGTATGTTGCTCTGTGGAGCACATCAGGATGGATTGATATAGTTTTCTGTCTTTCTTTTGCTGTGTGCCTGAAAGTCACATAACCATTATCTCCAACTTGGCTGAATATTCTTCTGTGTTGCAGGAGTCCAAACATTAGAAAACCTGATTTGGAACATCTTGCAGTGATCATAGGGTAATCATTTGTAGGAGATTGTTTTCAGACAATGCAAACTAATAGTCTGGTATTTAATGAGCAATTAAAACAGAACCATGAGGTTTGTGGGTTTTTTTACCACAGAGTCAGGGGAATAATTTCGTATCTTAAGTCAAATAATTCAAATCCATGGTACGAGGCAGCTTTTGGTAGAGAGATAGAAAGCAGAGCATTATTTATCCTAATTATATATATATGTATATATTAGTACAATACTAATTCTCTTCTTATGTCAATGAGGACATGGTATATATATACATACATATATATATATATGTATACAAAATCCTTGCCTTGTTCCTTCTTAGGATGCATCTTACAAGGGTCATGAGTTTTTAGGCCTCAAATTCATTCTGATGGGAGAAATACCATTTTTTAAAGATGTCTATTTATTCATTGGCTTTTGATTAGAAGAAGTCACTCATCTGATGATGCAGATCTCTTGGGGAATTTATCTTATTCCAGAAATATTTCTACTGCCATTAGAAATACAGATGGAATCTGTGTAAGTCATAAAATGCTTAGTTAGTGCTCTCTAGAATAGAAATCTGTATTTCATTATAGCAGTCTCAATCTTTTTATAAGAATGTACTTATCTTGAAGAGGAGCTTTGCAAATGTTACTTAATTCAGTTCATCAAACTCCCAGTTTCTCTGAAAAATAGCAGTTATAGTAGCATGATCTCAACTTAGATCCGTTAGCTCTTAGAGGCCTTCTTATTCCTGATTGCAGGATGAGCTATGTTATATTTATGAAAAGCTGGCTGCGCTGAACAAAAGCAAGGGATTTTATCCTGATCCAAGGAGCTAAGGCCAAACTTTTCCTTAATTGACTCAGATGAACATAGTGCAGAAAAATAGCTGAGATGATTGCAGAAAGATGTGATAAGTGAAACTTGGGAGCATTTCACTGTGTGCCTAAACTGTCCTGAAAAAAAAAAATCAAGCTAGGTCCTCTACCTCAGTCACACTTGGGCCGATTAAACTCCTCTTTCTCAATTTTTAATTTAATTTACTTAGACCATACTAGCATACTATAGCAGTTATTAAAGTTTAGCCAGTGGTTTTGTATTAGAAAATTTCTATTTTTAGAAATTTCTCATTAGGCTATAAAAATAACCTTGGACGCAGTTAGTTAGACTTAGAAACCCTTTGCACAGGCACTGCTTTAAAGATTGTAATTAAAAATAGCAGACTCTGTTTGGAATGAGTAAATGCAACTAATTTATGTAATGGCACTCTATGTAATCTCCCTCTCTGCACTGTGGCTTTCCTGTCAAATCAGCGTCTCAGACTTTATTCGTACATGTATTACACTGATTTACTAGTTTTATGTATATTTTTCCATATATTTACTGTATTTGTTAGATTTTTATTTATTTTTATCTTGTAGTTTGATCCACATACAGGCCTCTTTCCCCTAAATGAGCTGTACCGTTAGGGGCAGGAAGGTCAGGTGAATGGAGGGTCATACACATAGCTATGAAACTATGGAGCTATGGGAAGTGGAAGCTCAGTCTTTCCACCTCTCCTCTGTACCTTTCCAGCTGCATTTTCTGGAGTCCACAAAAATGATGCATTGCTGTGAAGACTCTTTTCCATCTTTCTACCTTTACTTCTACTGAAGGGATGTTGGCAGGAGGGATGGACCATGACGTTGTGCCAGTGCACAGATGCTGTGTGAAGATTACTGCAACATAATTCTTTCCTAACCTAATAAAATACCTGCAGAGTGTGGCGAGGAAAAGAGAGAAGGAAGATGCCCCAAGGTCTAAATCCCCTCTGAGCCTAAATAAATCATTCATTGTTTTAGGGTGTTGAGCTTGAAGGGCTCTTTGGATTTTTAAAAGGCGGCTGAAAAGAGTGGGCAAGAGCTTGCAAGTGTTGTGTTGGTGTCGCTAGAAGGCTGCCAGCTCAATTTTGGACTGGTAGCTTTATATTATTCCTGCTCTCTTTGCTTTCGTATTGGCCCGACTTTTCAAGTCATGGTGGCACCGACAACAGCAGAGGAGCATAACTTCTAGACCACTGAAGCGTAATTGCTTTAAGCAGGAAACTATCTGAGATTACTGAGATCCACTACAACAGGACACAGGTCACTTAAGCAACAAGGTCACCTACCTGGGGTCTATGTTTCTCTGCTCAGCCTACAGAAGATGTCACCAGGCAGAGGAACCAGAAGGTTATAGAGAAGGATAGTGGCCTGTTTGTAGCAGCTCAAGCTGAAGAAGAGACATCTGCTCCAGGAGTGCAGCAGGGTGGAAGGGAAACTGGATACAAACAGACCCAGAAGGAAGAATGTGATAAAATGAATGGCACCATATTCAGATATTAGAGGTAGATTCAGTCCACCCGGCTTAACCATCTAGAGCCCACTGTAGCCATCCCAGAGCAGGAGCTTAGATCCCTCTGAGTCGCAGAGTCCCTGAGTTTCCAGAGAGGGTTCACCTCCATGTGAGGTGCTATGCTCTTGGTGGATGGGGTGTTGCCCTGGGCTGGTTAATAACCTTCAGAAACATCTTGTGCTTTGTGTTTTAAGCAAAATAAACCATTCTACAGCTCTGTGCAAAGCTTGCCTATGCTGTATATATGTGTACAGGTCTCCTGAGGAACCAACATGTAGAGATGGAAGACTCCTCTTCCTAGTAGGTAAGAGGAACTGAGGAGTTGATATTTTGTAAAGGGGTGTGCAGCTGGATTGTGAGGACTCTTGGGAGATTTGCAAAATATTATTCTGTAGTATATAAGGGTGTAGTTACATAAATATTTTCTTTAGCTGCAAAGCTAGTCTAAACTATACCCTCGGGCAAATAAAACATCTGTAACGACAGTATTGGAAAACTTATAAACAATTTAAAATGCATACTTATGAGTTATATACTCTTTTTAAGATAGAGGAGTGGTTAATACTGAGTTATGTATGGAAGTACCCATTAATCAAAACAGTAATAGATGATCTTAATCAAAATGGCAATAGATGATCTCGGGGCAAAATAGTCTTCCATCTATTTCTTTCAAGTTTGCAAAAGAATACCTGACAGACAAAACCAGCAGACCTGATTGAACATTTGTGCTTCCAGGATGTGATGGCTCTTAACCACTTTCTCCCATTCTGAACTGAATGCTCTTTCAGGTCAAGAGGGTGCAGAAGTCACTGGTGTTTGAAGTAGGACTGGAAAGGCATTTTCCAAAGTGTGCTAGAACTAGCAATCAGGTAAGCAAATGTGCATATATATTCTTAATTCAGTGATTTCATTCTGCACTATATAGATGAGTTCTGTATAACCTCATCTTCCCTTTTGAAAATAAAACATGTTCCTGCTCCTTACACTTTTGGACAACTTTTAGAAGTAAGAGCTGATCATAAACCAATATTATGTTGCTTTCCTGAGTTATAGACAGTCTGAAATTATGAGGTACATCTCAACAATTTCTCTAAGAAAGGAAAGGCTTAGCTGGAAAACTCTGGAAACTGCTGAAATTCCAATATGCTGACTCTTGCTGCAGAAATATGTAGCTAATGTATGCCTCCTCAATTTTCTGTTTTATTAGAATGATGTGGGATTCTAGTATCCTTATTGTACCATTTAACTATGTTTATTAAAAGCAAGAGGGATGGGCTTGAGCTAATTCAGCTTTAACCCCTTACTCTGCTGTAAGTCAGTTCAGTCTCGAACAAAACTGTAGGTTGGCAGCTCCCATGCTCCTTTACTGCTGAGCTTCCTGTTATGCTGTCACGGGCAGGTTCACTAATACTGTGTGCCTGTACCAGGGTTAGTCACATAAGTGATGACAAGAGGCTTTGGCAAAAATAATTAAAAAAATCAATTACAGGATATATTTGGTTGTATTATGAAAATCCATGGATCTCCTCAAAGCTGGCCATTGGCATTGCAATATATGGTTTTGTTCCAGGTTGGCATGAAAAGGAGAATTTGTTGTTTCTCTGTGGAACTGAACTATCAGATTCTTCTGTGCGAGGGCAGAAAAGAAGAGAAAGGCCCAGCCTGCCTGGGTAACTTCTAAATGATTTTCTGCCCCTGAGTTCGAAGGAATCCAGGATTCTCAGAACAGCCCTGCCGAAATTCCCGGCATTGAAGCTCTACACGAGCTTGCCGGGAGCAGCAACCACCGAGGTGCAAGCCAAGAGGTGACGGGGCAGGCAGGTCCCTCCCGTGGAGCAGGCAGCACCTCCTGCAGGGCCGTCCAGTCCACAGGACATTTCTCGTCGGCTCCAGTAATTAGTCCCATGTGTTTGGCAGCAGTTAAAGGGATGAAGAAGTAATTGTTCCATCTCAAAGCCATTTTCGTAGCTAATGGGCTGGTTTTGTCTCATGCCTAATGGGCCTGGGAAGCAGCACAGTTTTCTTACAGACTCTTATGTCTTGACCTCTCTTTTCTTTTTTCTTTATTTTTTTCTTAGCATTGTACCTTATTCAGCTTAATTCTTTCCCACTGGTTTCCTGAATATTTGCTGTAAATAATCTTTGAATATTTTAGTTCTTGGTACCTTATTTCTACTCTAGTGCACTGCTCTAGTGAGGTCTACTGGAAATCATTGAACTGCATTGTTTTCATATTTTTTTTTCATCAAAACCCACAGCTGACTAAGGTTTGTGCCCTCTTATAACATTAACTTTTAGTTTCAGAGCTGACAGCTCCATGATAGAATTTAATTAGAAGGTATAAACCTAAGGTCTCGACTTAGAAAGGGGGTTTCATCTTTCCCCCATCAAGGCAGTCTAGAAGTTAAACAAGTTTGTGTAAAAGTTAAATGATGTTAAACGAGCATTAAGCCATGCACATAATATTAGGGATAGCTGATGTCTTCTCCACAACTCATGCCCCTCGCATAGGTAGGGAGAGGATGTGGTTTATACCGTGGCATTAAACTGCTACTTTACTACCTGTAAAATTTATACATAATTCAATATTTGGAGGCACAAAAATGTAAAATGAAACTTTGAAAAGAAAGTCTTGTTTTGTTTTGTTTGTTTGTTTTTACAAAATCCTCATGATCATGATGAAAAGAAGCTGTATTACAATGGCCATTGGGTAAATAGAGGAACATACATCATAAGGAATCTCTGAAGCAACAAGACAAAGAAAAACAAATTAAAATAGGAAAAAATCACACAAGAGGGCTGCTGAAATTACACTGTCCCTGATGGTACCTCTACGTCTGTGTATGTGCAGCTGTGAGGATGCACCCGCACTGGGACGCTATGAGTAAATGCAGACGACAGGAAAATGTGGGATACTTGCAGTGACCTCCCGGGTCTGGTTCCCTGGGAAACAAATTCTGCTCTAAGCTTGACATTTAGAGTTGGCATGGATTACATGGTTAGAAATAAGAATTCTTATGTCCTTTGACAAGTCATAGGGTTAACGATCCTGAGTGGATCTTCCTAGGAAAAACATTTAAAAAGTGTCCAGCGCTGGGGAGTTCGATGCTGGCCTTGGTGAGCTCTTCCTGCAGTTGGCCATCCCCACGGCTAAGAGCTTGCACCCCGTTTCCGAATGCACCCGGCTCAGTTCCCTGCCACCGGGCACTGCCAACACAGGACTCATGGGAGCTCATGGGCTTTTGATTGCTTTTCCATGGTTTTCAAGGACTGTTTTCCAACACACTGACACACCATGACACAGCCTCCCATCACAGGCTCTCCTTTCTCTACAGCCTACTGCTGTTACGATTTTTTCCAGGCGTACGTCCTGCTTTCCTCCTGCACACAAGGAGATTCAGAGTGCTCGCTGACCTTTCCTCTTCATTATTTTTCAGCCCACCAATCTTTGTGTCATCTGTAAATTCGATCAGCAATGATTTCTGCGTGTTTCTGCCAGGTTCCTGAAAGGGCCAAAAGGCAATCTGTGCCGGACTCTGCCTGCCACGCTCCCGTGCAGCAGCGAGTCCCTGCTTACAATTACGTTTTGAAACCTATCAGTTAGCCAGCGCTTAATCCATTTAGCGTTGTGTCTGCTGTATCGATTTTGCATCATTTAAGTTTCTTAATCAAAATATTGTGTGGTACTAAGTCAAATGCCTTACAGGAATCTAAGTATATTACATTAGCACTATTACTTTTATCAATCAGATTTGTTACCTCATCAAAAAGGAGAAGAAATTTTCTCTGACAAAGTCTATTTTCCATAAATCCACAGTGATTGACATTAATTGCATTATGCTCCTTTAATGCGTTATTAATCAAGTTCTTTCTCTTTCCCTGTTCCATGGACTGCAGTCATGTTGACAGTCTTATCGTGGACCCAGGTCTCATTAATCCTTTTAAGATATTGCCGTAGCATAATTTTTCCTTTCAGCCATCTGGAACTTTCCCAATATTACAAGAATTACCGAAAATTGGCTTTAACATACAGATAGATGTCGGCAAAGAAACAAATATAAAGCTAAATTTATTGCTTTCTTTCTCAGAGACCAAATCAGGACCATAGCTATTTGCCTAAGTATGCTGTGTCTGGTGTGGAGAAATAGCACAAAGCATGATATAAGGAGCTTTTTATTATTATTGTTTTGCAGAAGGAATCGCTTTTCAGGCATGCTGCCCACGTCTCCTGGCCAGCAGGATGCAAAGGAAGATGAAGTCATACGTCTGCCTTTGCAGCACTCCTATTCCTGGCCAGAGCTCACAGCTGCTGCTGGATCCTGCCTGGGAGGAGCAGGGAGACTTCTTGCACCAAGACCAGGAGGTTTAGATTAGAAATCACAGAATATGTATGAATTTGCACTGGATTTATCTCCTTATTGAGGTTGTTTTGTAAAGCAGGAATTTTCAATTCATTCTTTCAGTAAGTTGATTAATACATTGACTTAAATAAAATAAAGCAGCTGACTGGAAATCCACTGTACCAGTGGATATGGTACCAGCTATGCCTTCTTCTGTGAGAAAAGAAACACTTAGATAGCCTGAAATATCTGCAGTGAGGCAGAAAGGAAAGGAAATAGTCGTGAAGCACTGGATATTGTGAATCTGTGAATTGGAAATTCTCTTTTACCTACTAAGAAGTTATTTCTGGCACTCCTTCCTGCAGTGCAATGAGATTAGAGTCTGCTTGTTGAACGGCAGCAGCGTTTGTTCCCTAGGTGGGAATGTGGGACTAGTGTGACGTGCTGACGCAGGTAGAGCTAAAGCTGGCTTTAACAAGACTTGGGCCTTCTCAGGTTAAAAGTTATGGGCAAAGCAGAGGGAGGAGTAATGGTCGGCTTGGGAGCTGAATGGCAGCCACACTGAAGCACTATTCAAGGTTCTGCAAGGAAGAACTGAAAAGTTTCAAGTGGCATTAGTATGGGAGATATTGTTTGACTTGAAATGTTTCCTGTTTGAAATGAAATATCCTGTATTGTTTGGAATGAAAAGTTTCCTGTTTCCCTACATTTCATTGAGACTTTCCCCCTTCTTTTCTGAGATTTTGGTAGTTCATCCATAGAGCAACTTCTGTGGAAGACACCTCAAAGTGGATTCACCTGGCATTTTGCAGGAAGATGTGAGCAAACTGAGCCTATGCTCCAGAAGGGTGAAGTACAGATCACCTCTAAGCTACGGAGCACTGGTTAAACTGGTGCAGAGCCTGAATCAATGTACTTTGCAGTGAGGCTGTTTTGTCTGCTCCTTTGCTACTACTGATACAGCTGTATGAGTGTGGGGTGGTTTGAACTGCACATGGAGTAACTTGCACCAGCCTGTAAAAGATCATGTAGAGCTGGAGGGGCAAATCTTGGCCATGGGAATTGAAAACTGATATCTGCATATGGTCAAGGGCCATGCCTTGTATACCCTGGAAAAGCTAAGGGGAAAGGGAGCGTTGGGAGTTTAAAGATAAGAGTTTGAAAAAGTTCTCAAAAAACTTAGATTATTCGTTATGGAATAAGGCTGGGGTGAACATGCAGCAGAACCCAAGGTCAAATGTCAGCTTCAGTATTTTTAGCTGTTTCCCTATGTAGAGAACACTTCAGATTTGTCAGCAGTCTATATACCAGTACAGACTAGTCATATAATGAAAACATAATTTAGTGGTTCATACTACATTTACTTTAAAAGGTATGGCAGACATCATGAAGAATCAGACCAAAGATTCTCTAGTTAACCAATGAACTTGTTGATGAGGAAATATAGTTTTAAAAATGCTAGACTGCCCCATTTTGTTAGCTTGAAGGTGAAAATAGAAAATTTTCATTTAACTTTCCAAGGTTTTACACAGAAAGGTTTGATCATGAAATAGTTGCATATTATTGAAAAAATAATGTCACAGTAAATTTCAAATACTCCAAAATGATTTTCTGTGCAAGTTTCATTAAGGCTGATTCTAATGATTCAAAGTGAACTTTCCTACCACCACCACAAAACTTGTTCCTATTTTCTGATCGGCCAAGTTGAAATGTACTTTTACTGTCATGTAATTCCTGTGATTTTATCAATCACAGATTTTTTTGGAAGGAGAGAAAAAATAGCCAGGAAAAAAAGGGAATGTGTCTGAGAAAAGTGCATGAAGCCAAAATGCAAGTATATTATGTCTGCTTCACAAGTCTTCTACCAGGGTGCAAGACTGGACTGTGAGAGCCTGTTCACACCAACATTGGACCATGAATTTTTTGGTATGAGATCTTTACTGGTTGGCTGAAAATCTAAGGTGAATGCGAGCTGCTTAACAGTCTGATTCTCCAGACCCTGAATAGAGACAATCAGCCATCACAACAAAGTTTATATAAATAAATAATGTTAAAACAGCAATCCTAGAAATTCAGCTCTGGAAATTGCTGCACATTTAAAGAAAACTGACCAGCATGTTCTCATTAATGAAAC
>JAUBNY010001178.1:1418733-1429838 GCA_032275445.1 Crypturellus soui
TACAGTGGCTCATGAAGCTCCCAACATTCCTGTCATCTTTAGGTAATACTGCCTAATTTCAAGTCTGTGAGAACCACGCTAAGCTAATCCATTCTGCATGGACCCGAGATGATCCTGTGTGGGCCATATATCCACAAGGTCATTCTGAGGTTCTAGTATTGTCCCAATCTTTTTTTATTTTAATAGCCGTTTTGTCCTGGCCCTTGTCATCCTGGATACCAAAACTGAGATTGGAAGCAGAGCCTCAGACATATAATATTTGAGTCACTTGTAGACATTGACAGATACAAATGCGTAGGCATATTGAGTCTTTTGGGACGTTTTAGGGTAATCTACTAGGCCTTCAAACCTACTAGCGCTCCAAAGGGGCTTGGCTTTTGCTGTGTCATAGACCTGTGTAGGTCCCTTTGGCTGACCTAGGGAATCTAAAATAGTCTGTGTTTAGGTACCTGTATCCTACTGCAGATATCTAAAAAGTAGATGTGTAAGTCAGGCACCTACGGTTCCATTATAGTCTATATATAGTAGGATTCAGTCCTCTTAACATAGGCGTGTAGTAATACTGGAAATGTCCTGAGGTATTTGGGACATCTCCAAAGGGTTGGCAAGGATGACATAGGGTCTACAGAATATCTGTGATTTTCTGAAATGTCAGCTAGGATCAATAACATTCCAAACAGCACTGGGAATCACATCTAAACAACTGAATGACCCTCTGCTTAATACAGTCAGTGGGATGTAGAGACTAAATTTAGATGCTCACTTAGGGATAAAGTGAACAGCAACTTGAATGCCACTGGGCATGGCTGATACCCGTGCACAGGTTTCTAGCACTGCTCTACTGGGATCAGAGGGACACCGGCACAGAGCTGTGAGGTACTGCGGAGCACCGGCAGACGACCCGTGCCCTTCTGGAGCAGCAGCTGGAGGCTGGGAAGGTTACCTAGGGCATTTCAAGTGGTGCTAGGCTAGATATACTGGTGGCTGAATTGATTTTCAGTTCCCAGCTCTTGTTTAACTCACCTAAATGGTAGACATCTAGTTAATTATTCCTCATCTGAGAAATTAAGAAGAATGGGAGAGGTGGGAGCCATTTAAATAGATTTTATTAAGTGCACAACAGTGAGCTATTTTCCTGTGAAAAAAAAAAGACATAGAAAATCTCTTCTGATTGTAGAGAAAGCTCTTCAGTGACAACCAAAAAGGAATCAGAGAAAACTGAAACAGGATGTAGTACGAGGTATAAAAAATAACACAACCACGTGGGCAGAAAAACAGACTCCAGTACAAAATATGTTTCAATGAACTAGAAACATGCAAAATAATAGGAAAGGTTCTATCAATGCATTAAAAGCTGGACAAAGGCAATCATAAAAGTTTACTATGAAAGAGGGAAGGAAAACGAATTACTGGTGAAGCAGAAACATTCAGTGCCTTCTTTGCCTTAGTCACTCCCCCAAAGTGAAGTGGAATTTGCTAATGAACAAAACATGCTTTTATAGCGAGATGGGAGAACACAGCAGAGCAAAGAAAGAAGAACTTAAAGAAAGTTTGGCCAGCCAGATGACTTCTGTGTAGATCAAAATTCATCCATGATACTTAGAGATTCAATTGAAATAATCTC
This sequence comes from Crypturellus soui, assembly GCA_032275445.1. Taxonomy (NCBI): domain Eukaryota; kingdom Metazoa; phylum Chordata; class Aves; order Tinamiformes; family Tinamidae; genus Crypturellus; species Crypturellus soui. Next base: position 1,420,358 of record JAUBNY010001178.1, read on the forward strand.
TGAGCCACTTGAAACACTTTTGTTCAAGGATCTGTGTGTTATAACAGATCAGAAAGCATGACTCAACATGAAGGTCTGTAGCAGAAAAACATATTTTGTTCTGAATTGTGTTAGAGAAACATTAATGTATGGCAAGGGAAATAATTATTTTGCTGTACTTAGCATTGTTAAGGTCTCTACTGGAGCGTTATGTCTGGTTTTGGTCATTGCACTTCATGAAATATGTAGGCAAACTGGAGAGATTCCAGAGGGAAACATTCAGTGTGGTAAAAGACTAAGAGATCTGGTAACGTTTTCAAATTGACTGATTCTCTGTAGAAGTTAAAAAAAAATCACTGAAGATGAAAAGGTATTGGTATATTGGTAAGATTTTAGAGGGGAAAATTTGCTGTACTGGTAGGAGATGTGAAACACTGAAGCAGGCGTGTTGAAGGAATGCTGTGGAGGCTCCTTTGCTCCAGGTCATTAAGAACGGGTTATACAGTTGCCTGTTGGGAATGGACTAGCTAAAACCGGCTGGTTTGGCTCGAGGCACAGCTGGCCTGGCGGATCACTGTGCGCACCTCGCGCTCGTCAGCCCCGCGATGCCGCACCGTCCCCGCTCCCCTCGCCGCAGCCAGCAATGAGGGAGCCAATTAGCGGTAATTGGGATGCAGCCACCTTCCCGCTAGGAATCGGATCAAGCCTAGGCATTTCACATAGGCCGCTAAACAGCTGTCAGCTGGTAACGGTGTTCACTTGCTACTGACCTGGGCGGGATGTATATTTTAGTGACTTGCCGTGAAAAGCTCTGTATGCCATTATCAATCCCCTGGGCAATATAGCCCCTGCTTCAGAGTTGCTTGACAAATGAGATTTAGTTTCCAGAGAAATGTTGCTAGGTAGCGCCTTTTTATTCCTAGATATTAACTTATCACACCTCCCACTGCCTTTCTTTTCTCCCTGACAAAGTCAAATAGATATTAAGCAAAGAAGAGGAGACAGAAGGGAAGGTATTTTCCCGCAATATGGTTTTATGTTGTTAGTATAAAAGAAGATTTGAATTGGCCCATTTAAGCAAAGAGAAAAATACATACAAAGCTGTGATGCTGTGAAATTACCAAGAGTATTTAATTTTCATAGAAAGAAATGTTCTTTAAAAATATCATTAGTGGTCTGGTAAGTATGGTTTGGGATTCTCAAGCTTTCTGCAGGGAGTCCTTCTGTTTTATTGTTTTGTAGAGGTTTATATTAAAACTCTGTCTACTTATTGCTGAGACTAAACATGCCAAGCAAAAGAATTTACTCTTTCTGTCTCTTCCTCCCACCAAAAAAAAAAGAAAGAAAAAGAAGTAGACAGATTTTTGACAGCAAATAATTAACTAAAAAATAGTTGTATTCATTTGTCCATCAGACAAAAGTTCTAGGTGTGTTAAAAGAAAAAAAGATGAAGATTATTTAAACAAAAACAGTGAAATCAAGTTGTTATGGTAACTGGATTTTGAAAGGATGTAGCTTAGGAAAAAAAAGAAAATGAAAGAAAAGATTTATGCTCCATCTGGTCTAATCACTGCGGTAAAAAACAATTGTTAAAGAAGAACACCTAATAAGGATAATTTCACATCTGGCATCAAGCCTGTATGATATTTCACATCAACAAGACTCCCAGATGTGAATCAAATCTTGCTCAAATGTCTCCCATGTTACACTGAGAGGGATATGTCACTGCAAATCATGTTGAATTACTAATGGAATCTTATCATTTTTAAGCTACATTCCTGTGAGAATTCAGTTCCCATGTTGGAATTTGATCATTTGTGCTACATGTATTTCATATATTGATTCTGATTACCTTGTATTAGTGCATGCTAATTATTTAATAAAATTCTGCATTGTTTCTGTTTCTGTGTTAGCATGCAACACTGGGAAATTAGATGCTTCATCTCAGTGGGTTCTGCATCCTGTTAAATAAAACTTCCACTTGCAATTAGAACAGAAGAATGTCTAAAAATTGAATTTTTGAAGAAATGCAAGTTTGCAGAAGATGTTGCAGTCCACCTTATTCATCTCAAGCTAGAAGGATTTTAAATGAAAAACACTAGCATTTCTTCCCTGAAAAACAGAGCAGCATGTTAGAAATTGCATGGGGGCACTTGTGCTGTGGAGGTCACACAGAGTAAAATTTTGTTGCTTTTTAGTTCATTAATAGATCTGTAACTACACAAAGTCCCTATAAAGAAACAAACTTTTAGTAGCATACTGCAGGGAGTTTCTAATGGCTTAATTTTGTGATTTCTCTGTCTTGTCATTATCATCAAACACCTTTGACCTTCCTTGCTCCCCACATCAGTTATGTTTTCAGTACTGAATGTTTAAGGTGTTTATGGAGAGAGAATGGGCGTTTCTTTTTAACAGCCATGCCTGGTGATAGGCCTAGTATTCTGATCATTTAAATTTTAACCACATTTCATCCATCCTCTCTGCTCCCTTTACCTATTTTTTGCCTTTGCCAGTATTATAAGCTTTGTAACCTGAACATCCAGTGCTTCTGCATTGGATTTGCCACTGACTAAACCCCATTGCTCCCTTCTAAGGCTTTCACATACAAGCACTTTCAGTCTTTTTCTCATGCTGCCTGTGAAGCTGAGAGGAATTTCTAGAAAACACTCCTTCTGCTTTTGTTGTGAGACTGACAGCGGCTCCATCACAGTTGCACTGACACTACTATGAATCATGGAGACTAGTATTTCCATCTGAGTTTCTTTCTTCTCCCCAAAATATCTGCCTGTGCTCACATGGGACCTCTGTTTTGACACACACATTGCAAGAGGTTGTCTTTCTGTGTTTGAGCACAGCATGGTGATGAGCACGGGCAGTTCCTCACCACGACTGTCATACTTACGAGTACAAAGTCCTGTCACTTCTTTTTGCATTTCCACCAGCTTTCTGCTCTGCGAATGTCTCAGTCTCTCTCAAACACACACATGGTGTTGTAATATTCCTCTCAGAAACATCATCTACATTCAAAAGCAGCCAACTTGCAGCAATAACTCATGTCTGCCATCCTATCATGCTTCCCAACAAGGGGAAATTAGTTCATTTTAAACATGCTGGAAAGATCATGTTTGTGCTTCAGCAAATTGCTCCTCAGTTTCAAGGCTCTCCTCCCGGAAAGCATAACAACAGTGCCTGTTCCTTAACTAGGCCACATAATAGTAAGTGGTATTAATAATGTCGGTCAGAAATTTGTATATTTTGAATGTCGTTTGCCCAGCATGAATCACACCTGAATCGCATAGCACTCTATGAACAACAGAATTGGTTTATTTAATTAAAGGGAGGGTTCAGGGTGGGAAAGGAAGCTTGGAGTGAAAATTATCTCACTGCAAATTCTTTAATAATCATCTTAAATTCATGCTTCAAAAATCTGAAGAGAGGAAAATGAGATATTTTAAAACCTTTTACAGTCTTTCAGTGTCAGCATGTGGAGAGTCAGATCTCCTCTCCAGTTGCCTTAGATAGTTCTCCTTTTAAGCATTCTTTGGTTTAGGCAATATTATGCCTTGCTTGCCGTACTCCCTGTGCTGTCACCTACTCTTCCATGTACTCCAAGGTTTTATTTGTCTGGAGTCGATTTTCATCCACTGTGAAGTTCACCCTTGGCAGGTGAATGGCATTTTCAGAGCACCAGAGTATACGTGCTACCGCTTCGGAGATGCCACCGTTGTTTTCACCTCCAGTAGAGCCAAGGTCAGAACACAATTACAGGGTTCAAGTGTTTGGTAAGTTATTTGCTTGCACAGACTGCTGATTGATTGTGCTAAGATTGCTATTAGGCAACTGCCAGAGCCAGTGAATAAAGAAAAAGTAAAAAGAAACAGGAAGCAGTCAAGGAGGGAGTCTGCTGCAGACTGTGGGGCTTCTGCATCAGGGTAAATAAAGATAACAACAAAGAGAAGAATAAAACACTGGAAAGAAGCCTATTTCAAGTGAGATGGCCTAGGTAGTGGTAGATGAAACTCAGATCTTGTATTTTAAGTAACTCTCTATTTCTGTTGCGAATAAGTGATTTTCTGAATTTTTTACTATTGTTTGATTAAAAAAACAAACAAACCCCTATTCACTGCAGTTAAAGGAATTTGTTCTTGAACTGTGTAAATCCTTACGTAAATACTTTTAACTAAGTACACTGGCAGCACAGCATTATGTAGAGACTTGAGGAGGGAGACAACTTGGAGAAATGTTCCCTGCATGGTGATTCACCAGACCTTTTCTATGGAAAAGCAGAAGGAAAAAGGGCAGAACACGTTTGGTCTGCACGTGGTCCCTGCTAACCGTGTTTTGCCCAAACCTAACACCAGTCTGTAGAGGTCCACCCTGTGGGGTTTACCCACATCAATTTGGGTCAAGAAAACTAATCAATGCCAAATTCTCTAGCCTGTATAATCCTTAAGAATACTTCAAAGCAATTTTGATCAGTATAAAAAAGCTGGAATGCATTTAGACTGTTATTTTCTGTGAATCTTTGTTGAATATTTATCCTTTTTGTCAGTTTGTCCCAGAGTGAATATAGTCCTGACAAGTATGTCTAATGTTAGGATGGCAGACCTTAGGAAACAGGCTACTCTGCATTTGCATGGGAATAACTGCAGTCTTCTTTATGCACCGCAATAGATTATGACTTACTTTATGTAGTAAGTCACCATGTTTTAGCCGTGTAGAGAACTTCTTAAAATGTGTTAACCTGATCATTTGCAACATCTGACCATACCTATAGATACAGCCCAAGGCAGCAGTGTTTCAAGGTAGATCAGATTTAAACTTCCTCAAAATCTAGGGGTGTTAAACTCTGGAGACTTGAGTTTGTGCCTTATAAGAGTAGTAAAAATTTGCAAAAGCTGCAATTTAACCTGAGACAAATTCACTCTGCTTAAAATATCAAGTATATTTGTAAAGAAAAATAAAGAATTTAAAAAATTTATTCATCCCGATTGCAATGTAGAAGCAGAAAAATGAGATCAGACAACAATTTTCAATATAAACCATTATCTTTCTATCAATACCTATATAGAAATGTGTCATATTTTGTCAGTAATCCATGTAACAACTTACAGGTACGGTATTCCCTTGAGTACTGTAGATTGCAGAATTATGATTTTAACGTGGATCATTTCTTTCTTTTCTTCCATTCGAGAATAGATTCCTTAATTCCTTACTGCAAGAGGCTGTTTTTCACTGGAAAATATTCAGAATCACAGCATATCATGGGCTAAAGCCTAGCTAAGAGCAGCTCTTAGGTAAATAAGGTCTTGACTACATCTACTCAGCCTAGATTAACTTGATATGATCCGGGAAAAAACGAAGGAGCCCTGTAGCATGAACGCTGAGGGCCAGGAACCCAGGCTGGCGTCAGAGGGTATAATCCTAGAACAGAAATTGGTACCCATCCTGCTTTGTAATCAAATGTTACATCAGATGTCACAGAGTGATGTGCTTCTCTTCTTGTGTCCACTTCTCCTTGTCTCATGACACAAGACTGAGCCTACAATGAGATGAACTTCTCTATTCCTTCCTGTGGGAACAGGGCAGATCCTGGGATGCTTTGGAGGGTTGGTGATCAGCTCAAATCTTTATTGGACCTTTTGTCCTCCACCACTCCATTCTCCTGCTCTGAGACTCTTCCATACACACAAGCTGTTCCCCCACCCCTAGATCTTAAGCTTTCAGATATATTTATTGATGCATCGCAGGAGTTATTAATATATGCTGAGGAAATCTTTGAAAAGTCTTTTTAAATGAACAACAGCAAAAAAGACTTGACAAACTATTGCATTTTTCACATCCTTTGATTTTGACATGAATTTACATGTCTAAATTAAAAGTGCAGGCTTCCTTTATCATATATCTTGCTTTTGAGGAAGGGCAAGCCTCCAAAGAGGGACCTAATTTAGATGCTTAAAGAATATCTTCTTAAATTCCAGGGCAGGGTGAATACATGACTGAGTCAATATTCCTTACTTCTGCTGGAACCAAGCCAGCACAGCCAGAAGAGGCCAGTCTAAGAGAAGGAAGACACTAGAGTCTCCCTGGAGAAACTGAATATAAAATACAATATAATTTAGCCTGCTATATAGTGTGTGGAGTCAAGGGCATATGATACTTATGGAAAACAGAAGATCTGTTTGACAAAACCCAGATGTTCCAGAGTTATGTCCTTCCTAAAGGCTTGTGTTAAGACAGGCTCAGCCAAAGAGCATAAGATTCAGTTTGGGACAGTGATGCTGAGCTTATTCATTTGTCATAAATACTTGATCTACTGAAGTGTTGGGCAGAATTTAAGCCTTTAGCTAGCAAGAAGACACTTACAGAATAGTCAAATAGATCTGAAATAGTCAGTTTAAGGAAAGAAAAAGACATTTCAAGAAAGAAAATAGCAAGCAACTGTTGATCTAAAACGAGATAAATCACAGCTAAATTTTTTTTTCTCTCTAGATCGACAGTAATGAGAACACAGAATAGCCAGGACAGATATAGGTAATTTCATAGTAGGTGTCTAGTTAGGCAAGACAGACCTTCCTTGAATGTATAATAGGAAGATTTCGTCAGATGACCCGTGAAGAAACTGAGTTTTCATCTTTTTTTAATGGTTGCATAACTGAATCACATCAGCTGCTATCTTGAGTAGAACCACTGCAAGACAAGCAACTTTGCTTTTTTTGAGGAAAAAGATAACAGACAGACAGGTCAAGACATATATGTACCTGCCCTGTGGCAAAGAACCAGAATATATCTCCAGTAGCATTTTACTGTAGATAGATAAGTGAATTAGTTATCTTACAACAGCAGCACACTTTTCCTCTTTTACCCTGTAGCGTCTTGCCTTACCTCTTATGCTCTTTCTGTTCTTTTCTAGGTAGTGGTAAAGCTAAACATATCTGGAAAAAAAAAAGCTGCAAAGGTCAGACTATCCTAAGAATCCTCATGCAGTGCAGGTATGCTAGGGAACTATTTGCTGGTGCCACACAAAATTTTTGTGAGAACAGGAAAACAAAAAGGTATCAAAAAGTTTGTTAGAACCATGTGGCACTCTTATAGCATGTGAAAAATCAGCAGCTTGCTACGCACAGCGTGTTAATATTTTCTAAAGGTTGCTTTTGGCAGAGATTGTCGGAAGTGGAAAAGAAAACAAGAAGTAAAACATTAAGGAATCTTGATTCCTAGAACTGGAGCTGTTTGACAATTCTGTGTTATGCAAAAGTTTCTGCTGCAAAATAAGAAAGGAAACAGGGAGTATGAAAATGAAAAAAGAAGTCTCAGTAGCTTCCAATATAATTTGGAACAAATGGATGAAAAAAATAACAAGATGCTACTGGTCATACCCCACAAGTGAATAAACCATGTTGCTTTTCAATCAGTAGTGCTTATGTATATTACCCTATCTCTTCCTGGAGAATGAATGACCAGTTGAGTCCAATGGCCTTTGGCTATGCCTTATCTCATCAGCACTTCCTTCTAACCATTAATCTCCAGGAAAAGTCCTCTGCTTTGCTGGCTTCTATTTTTGAAAAGGAAGGGACGGACTTAGACAGGTTATGTGAACTGCATCTGTGGATCACACATCTCTTGTACAGCCCTTCTGTGGTTTCCCAAGTTACCTGGCCTTAGGTGTTATGATATCTTAGGTTATGGTAGATTGAAACTCAGCAAAAAGTTGTGTTATTTAATATGCTGGAAGTAAGCACACCAAGACGTTTTTTACAAAACCCTTGACAACAGCAGTAGGCTCAAATCCACCAAAAAAAAATAAGGCTTCAGTCTGCACATAGTTGTAAACCCTTTACTTGAAAGTCAGTTCCACTTGTAATAGAAGACTTGGTCTGACCACCCCTTTATTTGAGGACCACCCCCTATATGAGGTCTCTTAAAAAATCTGCTGGTACATAGCTGCAACATACATGTTAGAGCAAATGAAAGACGTTTTCACTGCCTTTTCATCCAGAAAGTTATGAGATTCATACAGAAAGCTTAGAGAGTTTTCCATCTATAGAGATTCAATAGAAAAAAAAAACTTAAAAGAATGTCCCAGCCCACTTATGTTGCAATGGGATGAATTGCCTTCCTGTAGGTGTCTATTTTCCTGCATGAGCAATAGAATTGGGGTGATCAGCTTAGATTAGGCTGCTAGGTTTAGATAGATAAATTGGATAAATTAAATCCTCTGCTTCCAAGAGTAAATTTGACCAGAAAGGGTAGAATCTTTTAAATAGTGTCACTCTGCTGTGCTCCAAGATGTCTTAATCTTAACTGTATCTTAGCTATAACTTCAGATTCCTTAGCATAGTATTTGCTCTTAAACTTATTTCAGAATTTTACCTTTTAGCCCTAAGGAGGAGATTCTTCTTTCTTTTTTTCCTTTTTCCCCAGAATTGACAGCCACCTTAAGATGTTAAGCTCCAGCTATGGTATCCTGCTCAGTAGTGTCACTCTTTATTTTGTGGATTTATGGATCTATGGTTACCAGTTGTGCTTGCAACTTTAGACTCCACAAGTCTATTTACTGTTCAGAGCTGTCCAGCTCTTCTGTCTCCATTCTTTCTCTCTGAGGTGGCATTTCACACATTTTTCTTAGCACCCCTTCTACGCATCTCACCTGAGCATGGGACTAGCATTGGTGTATTGGGAACATGACTGAGATGACTGAAAACAACCACGACAGATGGACAGATCATTTGCTTAAACTCACCACATACCTGAAACAATGTCCTACAGGATTCACAAAAGTCATGAAATATGCAATTCTTCTAAGAGAAATAGAATTAAATTAAAATTTAAAGAACTACATTTAAGAATTATGTGCCAATCACTACAATGTGTGGTCATCATGTTCGTTAGAGGAGGGACAAAGTACACCAACCATGTGACAGCTGATCAAGAACATCCTCCTCATTGCAATGAAAAAATATTCCATAGTTTATAAAGTCTTCAACTCAACAGCTTGCCTTAGTAATTATGAAATACACTCTCCTCTGAAGTAGCCAATTCAATGTCCGAAGTAGCCAATCCTGTAATTGCTCTCACTCACTAAGGAAATGCCATTAAAAAAAACAGAATTTTTTATGCGTGTACATTTCTTATTCGCAAATTTTGCTGCTGAGAACGGTGTGACTCAATTGCATAACAGAAGATGAGGTTTGTAGTCCCAGCTTTACACATGATAAACCTGGGGAAGTCACTCCCTGCTGTCTCTGATTTTATCTCTTATTTTGTCTCTGATCTGTCTTGTACTCAGCTGGGAAAAAATGTTATCATACCATTAACTTTCCCCTAAATACTTTTTGCAAAATGGCTGATAAAAATGCACTGCAAAGTGAATGATAGTGAAATATATCTATGAAAAGAAAAGAGAAGAAAAGAGAAGAAAAGAGAAGAAAAGAGAAGAAAAGAAAAAAGAAAAGAGAAGAAAAGAGAAGAAAAGAGAAGAAAAGAGAAGAAAAGAAAAGAA
>JAUBNY010001178.1:1616078-1627344 GCA_032275445.1 Crypturellus soui
AAAATGCCTGTGTTATTTGCATACCTGTCCACAAGAGATGAAGAGGTTAAACATAATGGTTGAAATGGGTTTCATATATTCACATTCTGTGTATAACTATACTTGGGGAATACATTGAGACATAACAACATGTCTCAGTTGTTATCATGCCACTAATCACAAGTCCTTCCACTCAATGGAATCACACTTCTCTAAGTCCCTACTACCTGAAGTTATATTAATAAATAAATAAACAGGAACAGGGCAAACGTAACTCAGAAAAGGCAAGTTCTAACTTCACTTTTTCCACAAATTGATAGATTTCAGAAAGTATATCAATGGCAAATGCTCTAAATGAAGTATGTGACAACTCCATTTTTAAAGAGTTCTCATGCATGAGAAGTGGGACTGGTTGTTGGAACTGTATAGAGCCAGAGCCATTATGCCAGCTGCTGAAGACATAGAATTCAAATAAAAATTCAAAGAGCTCTAACAGACTGTTTGGTGCTAGCTACTGAATTAAACATAGTATCAGCAATAAAATGAACTACACCTTTCCCATAGGGAGAAATGGACCAGTAAGAAGTTGCATGAAGTTAAAGCTCTGTGAGCATATAAGACAAGTGGGGAAGATTTAAAGAGTTCTTCTCCATTGATTCAAGTAGTGCCTGGAAGAAAATGAGCTGGTTCAGTTGCATTTAATATTTTTAATATTTTTTAGCTAACTTTAGTAGAGGAGGCTGACCATGAAAGTATTACAGAAATCTGAAGAAAATGTCTCTCCATATAAAAATGAAAAATAAGAGTGATATATGTTTTTAAACCAAGAAAAAATTGGAAGATGAGAGCATAAGCACTTGTGAGTGATTTAAGGGCTTTCATTCAGCTTTTCTTAGCAAACAGTTCAGATAGTTTAAGATGTTACTGCTTCCAAGCTGTATGTTATAGTCTCTTTGGAAGAGGTTATCACCCTTTAGCAGAATTGGCAAAAGAAAATATATGCCCATGCACAAACTGCTTGTACAGGAATCGTATCTCTTTCAACATAGTTCATTGGTGATCTAAACTAGGATGTCAGCCTTTGCATTATCCCAGCGGAGGCTCAAGTAGCCATTCCCTTGTCCAAGTGCCATGCTGGTGATGGTGGGAGAGACCATTTTAACAATCACAGCAAGATTTATTGGATCTCATCTGTCAAAATACCAAAGCTATCAAGACGGTTTAGAAAGTTTTGGTGGCAGTGGTGGTGGTGGGCTTTTTTGGTTGTTTGAGGAATCTGAGGGTCTGAGTTACAGAGCTGAGGAACTAAGTGAAAGATAACTGTAAAAAGATCAGTATATAATTAAGAGTTAGGACTTAATAGTCAGGCAGACTATTTTGGAAAGAAGAGAACAAGGGCATGGCAGCATGTACCAGTGAATTGAGAGGATCTCAGTGGGTTTTAGAGCACAGCTGAGAAAGACGATCTTCCTTTGTATATTCTCCAGCCCGTTCAGGTTCATACTCCTAGAAGAAGATCCTTTGTCCTGAAGTAGAAACTAATTAAAAACAGAAAAGAGTCCTTCTGCAGGACGAATGCAAATGAAATTGCTGGCAGTGTGCTTACAACTTCCAGGCTATTGCAAGAACTATATTGGAAAAAAAGGTTGGAATCCTTCACTTCTGTGTATGCCCAAAACAAGGAAAGTGGGAATATTTTCCAGCAAAGACTAGGGTATACATTTCTGTAGCTATAGATGCCTGGAAATGCTGTTCTGTATTTTACACAGGAAAAGAGTAAAGCAGCTTTTTGACCTCCCTATTGAAAAGCTTTGTTTTGGAGGATCAGCATTTGAATTGCATGCAACACCTGAGATGTTCTACATCAAATACTCTTTTTTTTTTTTTTTTCCAGGTAGGAGGCAGCATTTAGTGGTTATTAAGATGTATATAGATGAAATTTTGAACTGTGCAAAACAGTAGCTTCATAAGTGACTCCTGCCAGCTTTGAAAAAAGTCAGATCTTCTGGAATAAGGACAAAGAAACAAAAATGTAAAATTCATGTGATGGAAATAGCATAGTTCAGTAAGAAGTCAGCTCAACAATATGTACAAGGAAATGAAAGTACAGCCGAGGCCATTGCTTGCCTGACCTGGCAAACCAGGAGCTCTGCCTTCGCATAACTGTATGAGCAAAACTAGAGATCAGTGCACTGAAGGAGCTGACAGAAAGAGAGTGGCGGGTAGAGCAAACAGAGAGGAAATCTTTGGAAATTAGGTGCAGAAGGTTTTTGACTTTATCAGTGAAAATGTTATTTAGGAGGTGTGAATAGAAGCTAACCATAAACCGTTCTTTACCACTGCCAAAAGTCCTTAACAAACACTCTTCCTGCACCTTGAAGAACACGTAATTCTTTTTCAGCTTTACATATACGATTTCAAATTGAATTCACATATGGGAAACCTTTATTGATTGCAGGTACATTCTCGTAGCAGGGCTCTGCAACTGACAGTTTAATTTGGCCAAAGAATGTACCTGCGATCAATGCCCAAAGGTAGATTATGTATCTGTTGACCTGATGAAGAAAAATAATCAAACTGCCTGGCTCCAGATGAAATTTGGGTACTGGTGGGAAAGAGATACTGAGGAAAGTAATACTATTATTGTGTTACGGTCTCTAAAAATAAAACATATATATATAAATTTGTAATAACAAAGTAGTAGCAGCATGTTTTCATCTATTGCTATTGATTTATGAATGGTCCTCTCAATAATAAATGAGATTTAATCTAAAGACACTAAAATAATGTTTCTAAGATGTTACACAAAAAATATTTCAGGAGTTACACAGAGGGAACTAAGATATTGGATATAAAAGATTAAAAGAAATATTTTACAATTTGTTGCATATGCCAGAAATACAGGCCAAGTCAAATGAAAGAGCTTGTATTAGCACCACAGAAAATGTTGGATCCCTAAAGGCAAGTAGGCATGCGTTTGCTTAGGCTGGCTGAAGAAAACTAGCATTTGTCCTGGCCTACTATTTTCCTTTTCCTATGATAGCTTTACTAGAGAATATTAAAACTACGTAGGCAATTAGACATAACAAGTAAAATCTTGATTTAGTAACATCTAAACACAGGCCACAAAAATGAGTAGATGAAGCATTTTGTGGGGAGTGGAATCATGTAGCTGCCAATCCTTGTTATCTGCGATCTAAAGTGTTGTTATAAAACAGTATAAAACCTGCAGAACCAGACTGATCTGTATTTAGATTAAATTACAGAAGGGCAGTGATCAAATTTAAGTTGTCATCCCTTGACGTTTTACTTGACAGGATGCTGAAAACTACTACAATTGGATGTGTGCTGATATCTACTTTACTCTAGAGAAAAGTACAGCTGTCCAAAAAGACTGCTGTGCTCTCGTGGCTCAGGAGCTGCCATCACTTCATAAGCTGATGCTATACATCAAGGAATAACGGTTTCAGAAGACAACATCATGCTTGTGGTATGAGAATGTTGCTCTTTATATACCGTGAAAGAATGGGTGACCCTCTTTACAAATAGCAGTAAGAGTCATAGTTTAAGCAAACCTCCTGGAGAATGCCATCATGCTGAGATGATCAGGCCATCTCTCTGGAGAAGACCTCTGGCACAAGCTGAAGAAGATACTAATTGTTGAGCCTTATGAGGCTGCTGTAAGGGCATCAAGAGGCCCTGCTGACCCTGCCTAGCCTCACCCTAGACCTTGCCTGCACCCCTGCCCTGGGCTCAGGGTCCCGTTTCACCTCAGCCTGGGGCACCCCAACCTGCCCCAAGCTACGTTACAGCTGTGTGTCTCCAGCTGGCCACACACGTGGCTTGGTTGACCTGACTTGCTGCTTTGCACTTGGTGGTCACTAATGTGTCATCAGAGCCTGCCATCCTCCTCCCCTTTGGTGTTCTTACCCACCCTGGGCATACATCTCCATCATTAACTCAGCACTGCTAAGGATGTCAAAAGACATACTTTATGTGTACTTGTTTGCTATTGGTATAAGGTGAGAAAAGAAGAGGTATGAAACTTCTTTTTTTAAAGGCCGTTATTTGCCGTTTGGTTGCACTGGGGTTTGTGTTACATGGTGTTCATCAGTTCAGACTCAGGCTGGCATTAGAACGTCTGACTGCATATGACTGCTGAACAGCATAAAAATATTCCTAAGAGTAAACTCTGTTAGGCACTCAGCACTGGACACGATGTGTGTGGCAAATACATCTGAACATTTTATAAGTTTCAAAGCCTCCTTCTTATTTCTGCCTCTGTGAATGGTCAGACTTCAAAAGTTCCTAAGAATCAAAATATTTCAGTATGCAGCTGAGATGCTCTAACTGTACATATGTAAAAAGTGTCCAAGCTTAAATATAATAGCCTGCTCATAAGGCTTTTTCTCTTGTGCTGTTGGAAGAACCATGTCCTTCTCATAGTCTGCCATCTGAAGCATGGAAATTGTTAACTACCATAAGGGATGGAAGCCTTTTCTTGGAGGCCCAGAACTGATGAAATTTCAGTCCTATCACTTTTTATTCTGCCCATGCCTCTGTGATTCCAGTCAGCTCCTTGCTGTTATGCCTGTCAGTCATCCTAACTTCAAGACTTTAGCTTTTCCAGGCAGGACAATCCCAGTCTTTCACCATTACCTCCTCACACAGACATACCCTGACCAGCCACTCAAGCACCCTGATCTTCACTGGCGCCTTGAACGCTGAATGCCTCAAAGATCTCACCACACAAGGGCAAGAAAGGCTGTAAAACTCACACGTCGCCTGCGATGTGAATGTGCAGCAGTGGTGGGGACCCAAACTTCTGCTAACAGTAGCAATTGGTCACTTCACTGGGAACTGGGCACACTGGCTTCCTAATTTTCCCTAAAATTGATTTGACTGTGCACATTCGTACGGAGAATGTTCTGTAAATTGTTCAGATTGAACCCATCTGTTTTTCACAATCTTCCCATTACATGGAGACAACAGAGAAAAGATGATTTGTCAGAGGACTAGCTTCATTCTGCATATTCATGTGCTGAGTGTTGCACACATTAATCCTTTGCTAAAAATCAAAGTCATAAATAATTTTGAAATTAAGTTCCTGAAAGTCTTCTCTTCTGAATGAAAATCTTATTGGTAATTTCTACTTTGTTGGTCTGTGTTTAGGTACTAGAACTAGACTCAACTTTCCAACAGGACCAAATATATAAGTATGTAACTTCCCCACACTTCCTTAATATTGCGTTGTTACAGTTAAGCATTGCTTTGTCTTGGGAGATCCTGTTCACCTGATTTATTCACCACCAGCATCTTCAGATTCATTTTTCCTCTGTATTTGTAGATAAATTATTATTCATGTCACCATGTTGAAATACAAGTAGTTTTTTTATACTTTATTTACTAAAGTTTAAAGTTCTTAATACTGACTGGTTGCTCCCAACATCTTTGCCCGTTCTTTAAAGATTTTGATAATGATTTTAAACAGCATAGGTGCCCAAATCATCTAAGCATATACATGCAGTGAAGAAAATCATACAATTACAGCTTTGTTAATATGAGATAACCGTGTTTTGTCTTGCTTTTATGTTATTTTAGTTTCTCAGTCAATATCTTCCAGCTAGTTATCATCTTGAAATGCCCTCAGCTCTATTAGTGTACTAAAAATCCTGCCCTAAAAATACAATAACTAAAATTTCAGTCTGCAGAGGCAAGGTTGCATTACTACAAATAATCCCAGCCTTACCTACGACAATTATTTTTAATGCCTATATTTTGTAGAGTTACGCAGGATTTCTAGGCTTGATTTTCAGCTCTTGTCTCTTGCTCACTCAGCCAGAAAAAAAAATGCCTAATTCTCTGCTCCTAAGGTAGAAATGTTTCCCATCACTCAGGAATGTTTATTACAACTAGCTAAACATAGCACTGCTGGTTGTTTGCCACTGCACTGGTGCAATGCAGTGCACCTCATAAATGGTGGAAGGGGAGAAGAAAAGGAAAGGAAAGAGTCAAAAAGCACCAAAGAGTGTAGAACAGTTTCCAGGCTCAATCTCACATCAACCAAAAGGGAGTAGTTCCTTGAAACCTTTTATTTAAATTGTATTGTACAGCACTTAAAGAAAGTGAAATTCCAATGTAAGAAAATATATTTTTTTTGTGACGGTTTAATATGAACCATAAACACTGAATGATCCAAAACACTGGTCCAGAAGGAGAATCTTCAACTAAATAATGGATTCAGTGTGAGGCATCCCACAGTTATACTGTTTTGATTTGAGACCTTATTTATAAGGGCAATATAAAAAATTACAAGAAATATTTAATGATTTAATTATTCCTAAGGAAGTCCAGGAATTAATCACTGAAACCAAAACTTCTGTCATTTCTACACTCAGTCCAGCTGCAGGTAGTGTAAAAATGCTAATTTCAAGTTGCAAATGCAAAGTATTTAAGTATCTACTTGTGTGTGCATTAAGTGGATCATATGCAGTAATCAAGTCCATTTATTTCTTTTTCAAAATATTTTGTTGCATTTAAAATTCTCCCACACTGTACTTATTGTACTTGTATTTACAAACAAATCTGGACCGTAGAATATCAACACTCTAATGCGGATAGTATAATATGCAGATCCCTGGAAAAGGCTGATGATAGATTTTTAAAAATAATTAACCTGAGAAAGTCTATGAATACCATTTTAAAAGCCTTTAGAATTTATTAGAGAACACATGCTTGGAATTTGAAACTAGTTCATAGAATATAATAGAGAATTTTCTCTTTGGTAATGCCTGCTGTTTGGAGCAGGGACCATACAGTTTTCTTTGTGTTAGCATTGCATCTACCTTGCCATGGAATGACAAGAAATAAAAAGCATGGTGAATTTGCAGTCTCAAACAATCAAAAAGAATATTTTCATCAATTTCAATAGAGCAAGGTTTCCACTTCTGTTTTTCTAATTGTGCAGGAGTGTTATAATCAAATTTGAAATGAGTTTTCCAAAAGGCCTATTTTAATGTTGTAAAAAGTATATGAAAAATGGTACTGGCATATTTATTATAGAAATAAGTCAGAGTAGAAAACAGCTAAAAAGTAGACAAACCAACTCAAAAAGCTTAAGCCATTATCTCCCTTTACTAATAATGTAAGTTCCTTGTTAGTTTGTTACTTGTACAACCTTTTTTTTCTTTAAGGAA
Organism: Crypturellus soui; assembly: GCA_032275445.1. Taxonomy (NCBI): domain Eukaryota; kingdom Metazoa; phylum Chordata; class Aves; order Tinamiformes; family Tinamidae; genus Crypturellus; species Crypturellus soui. The sequence goes on from JAUBNY010001178.1 coordinate 1,623,254, forward strand.
AAGAATAAATTTTAACTACAGGGGTGGGCTGCATCCCATTTGCCCTCTACAACCTTTTCCCCCCAAAGAATTCTTTCCATTAGTCATGGAGCATTAAGGGTTGTTGTGATAGAAGGCCCAAGACATCATATAACCTGAAGCGTATTTCAGATGTATCCAAGAAATTCCAGTTGAACAACTAACCATGAAAGTCTAGGGGAAGCTAGGCCTCTCTGACTACAATTAAAGTACGTGGAAAATTTGTTTCACCATCAGGTTTTCCAGTGTTCTTGTGTTGACAAGGTTTGTACAAGTTCTACTTACTCATATTAAAGTTTATGCATAAAATTATTACCACCCACAGGGTAAATAAATTCTCTGCAGATTCAGACCACAGTAGTGGTCCTTTGGCAAAAGCCCCCAGCTCTTACTGGATAGCTGAGTGGTGGTGGCTGGTATTCTCTTCTGGGGATTCAACTTGTGGGCCTTTACTCAGAATCCAGAAGAGTCCTAGCAATAGTTGTGGTTTTGTAATTACAATTTTTTTCCATTAGGACTTTCACTGAAACTACTTTTTCTTTTTTTGTTTCAAACCATCAAATAAATTAGACTGATTTTTGGTCAAATTGACTTAGGCAAGATTTTGAATCGGCATTCTCCACATTATAGGTTTTGACATATCCCTAGTCACTTTTTTATGGTGCTTAAGGACACAGGAGATGTCGAAGATCTGCTTTTAAGTAAGCAGTTGGTCTCTGAATATTTTCAAGCAATTCTGTGTTTCTCTCAGCAAATTTTATGTACGTCTAATACCAAAGTCGCTTTTGATGACTTGTATACATCAATGTTACAGTAGTTGGGGAAAAAATAACTATAGGCCAGTTTCACGACCAGATTAATTTTTACAGCAGCCTTGATTTTTTTCTGTGTTTTGATGATGGAGGACTATAATAATCTGTCACAAGCCATGTCAGACGTCAGTATCGCTATACGTAGAGTGTTGGACTGAATTTGGTACATGGGCTTTTATTGTTACCATGAAACAATCTTACTGTTTCATTATTAAGAAGCTAGAAAAGAGCAGCATAGATCTGACCTTGGAATAGCATAGGTGCTTTCAAAAGACACATTCTTCATTTTCAGATATTTTTATGCTGGTCCCTTTAACTTATTGCTAGTTATGGCTATTTTAGACACGTTTTTTTTCCCACATTAATATATACAGTATAGGGTATGTGTAAATTAGTGCTCAACCGAAGTCAAAAAATCATCTTCCAGAGCTACAGCTATTAAACATTCACTGAATTTGGGCATAATGGCTGGCTCCTAGTCAAGAAATACAGTGCTTTCAGAGGAGTTGCTGAAGTTTTGCTAAAGAATCAACACAGAGCATTGTTTCTGTGAAATTTCTATAGTTTACATTTTCATTGTGTGATTAGCACCAAATATTTCACCCTTAACTTTCTTTATATATATATATATATATATATTATTTTTATTATACCCATAGGCTATGTCTTTATGGAAAAATCTTTACAACTGGTAAATTGCTCTGAGAGCAATTATGATCATTGTATTAGTTGCACCTACCAGCTTGTACTTCTTCTGTATTCTGTACGGCCTGTGGGTCTGATTCTTGCTGCCAGTGTAGTCAGTGAAAATACTCCTAGGTCATATATTTGCCTAATCCAAAAAACAACACTAACAGCTATCATTCAATGAATTTGTTAGTTTATTTTTTTTGGCTGGGGAGAGGGTATTGCTTTGAATAGTGTGTGTATGGACTACATGCATGCAGAGTCCCTTCTGCAACCTTTTTGCATTTATTTTTGCATTGGAATGTGAAATACCAGCAAAGTACTGAGAGAATTATGAGAACTGAGAATAAGTTTAACACATTTCTTTATTCAGATAGATTGCTTTTTCTCCAAATATTTCTATAGTTTCCTTTACGTTTCTTCACTCCTACCATCTTACCATCAGCAGCTCCTCAGCAGACCAACAGACTTCTTCAGTTTGCTTTGTGACTGGGCATTTGAGTGCAATATATCAGTAACTGCAATATCTGTTTGGAGAGTGGTCGAGGTAAGACAATCTGAGCAGATGACTATAGATAATACATGAAAATTGGCAGGTCTCATAAGCATTTGTTGTCCAGAAGCACTACCGTGCTAGTTGTGACTGAGCCATAAATATCTGAGTTTATGGAATGAGCTTTGCATAAAGACATTAGATCATGATAGGGATATGCCCTGACTTTTTTTTTTATCCATAAATACAAATGAGAAATATTCTGTAGTTTTGCTACCTTTACTGGGTCACTGAGTTTGTATCATGAACAGTGCCTGCTCAGAGGAAGTAAGTGAAGCCCGCATGTTTAGAGAGACAGGACTCATAGACTTTTTTTTTTTTTTTCTCAGATCAACATACTAGGAGTCCTTCCTGAAAGTGAGAATACATTTTGCTTCCTGGCCTCACAAGTCCCTATTCTGGGTATCAGGATCCCTGCAAGAAAAGATCTATTGCCATGCAAGCAAGTATGGGATAATTTTCTCATGATGAAACACAAAAAGAGTAATTACAACAAAGTTGGCTCTCAGCAAAGAAAATATTGGCACTTCTGTGTGTTAAATATTGCATGACATGTGAAGCTAAGGGGAAGACATGATTATCAAGGTAAAGAGTGACGTTTAAAGATTTGATTTTGAACAGTCTGTCAAGATCCTCTATTGCTAAGAGCTTCTTTATGGTTTGTCACCATATGGCAGCATGTCGTGTGCATATTTTGCCATGCATTTGACTTGCATATGCATTTGAAATCATTTCCCAAATACCTGTTCTGAATTCAGTAGGAGCTTGATGAATTGCTGTCTGATCTTTCTGTTTTTTAACCTGGATGTGTAAATTATTACCCTCTAAAGCCTATCTAAAATTTATTGGATTATAATTAACAAGGATCAATTTAGTAAAAGTATTCTAAAAGCACATTAAATATAAGCAAGATTGTAATGACATTTAAGAGCAAAGTGCAAAGTGGAATTCATCGCACTCTTCATCTAAAAGAAAACAACAAAAAAAGCATCTAAAACCAAGTTATTTCACCTTATCTACTCACCCAGTTTCCTACTAAATCACTGGATAGAGAGAGGAATGCCGGGGGCACTCCACCCCAATCTCAGATAGGTGAGATAAGCAGCCACCTATTTCTTAGCTGTAAATAGAAATACAGCTGAAAATAAATGCGGTAAATAAGTGGTAAGATGTAGGAGGCTAATCTTTTTGTCCACACATAAGGATCTAGTGGCATCTGAGATCACTCAGAATATTCAAGACACCCACGTGGCGATAGCAGATATGACACAGAACAAAACCACCATAGACCCACGTCTTCATGCTGGCAACTGGGAGGCGGCTAAACAGGTGGATAGCACACAGAACTGCAGACGCCCCGCTGTTCCTCAAAATAAGTGATTTTGGCACTTGAATCATGTCCTTTGACTACACAGATAGCTCGGACACATGTAGATACTGAACTTGCCTGAAAGTAGGTCCTAGGCGCTACTAACGTCCTAGATGCTACCTAAAACTGGTAGGTTACATAGGAGGGAAAACTCAAAACCCTCTAACTCTCCCATGAAGACACTCAGAAAAATAAGCAGATCTGAAATAACTCCTATGGAATGAGTGCAGGGATGGTACAGGAAAGACAGAAAAAAACATGCTCTAGGCAGTAGCTATCACCAGTGCTATAGGTTGATGAAGACAGATGGAAGTTGCTTGTGAAAGGAGCTTAAAATCACCCTTGAAATAGCTTGAAAGCTCTAATCAGAGAGCATGAGGAAGTGACTCTGGAAGGAGTATTCTGTAGCATCCTGCCGCTTCTGTTAGCTTCCATCACTAGTGATGTCCAGGAGAGGATCAAAGAATGTCTTACTGAACACGCGAACAGGATCGCTGGAGGACAAAAGGAACATTCATGTGTAGTGTGACAAAAAGCCCGCAAGCAAAAAATTGTTGTGTCTTCCTAGCTTCCTACCCGGAACAGGCTGCCCAGAGAGGCTGTGGAGTCTCCTTCTCTGGAGATCTTCCAAACCCACCTGGATGCCACCCTG
>JAUBNY010001179.1:0-11167 GCA_032275445.1 Crypturellus soui
TGCAGAGTGTTGATGATAACTTTTTGATGCAGGTTGTGGAGGAGCCGACGAGGAGAGGTGGACTACTGGACCTCGTGCTAACAAAGAGAGAGGGACTTGTAGGAGATGTGAGGGTGGGGGGTCGCCTCGGCTGCAGTGACCATGAGTTGGTGGAGTTCAGGATCTGATGAGGAGGAGGCAGGGCTGTAAGTAGCCTTGCAACAATGGACTTCAGGAGGGCCAACTTTAGCCTCTTCAGAGATCTCCTCGGAAGAATCCCATGGGCTAGAGCTTTAGAAGGAAGCGGGGCCCAAGACAGCTGGCTAGTTTTCAAGCGTCACTTCCTCTGCGCCCAGCAACAGTGCATCCCTGTGTGTAGGAAGTCAGGCAGAGGGGAGAGTCAGGAGATCCACGTGGATGAGCAAGGAGCTTGTGGCAGTGCTCAGGCAGAAGAAAGCGGTATACAGAATGTGGAAAAAAAGGCAGGCCCCCTGGGAAAAATACAGGAGTGTAGTGAGGGAATGCAGAGATATGACAAGGAAAGCTAAGGCACGTTTGGAAGGCAACCTGGCAAGGGATGTTAAAAATAACAAGAAAAACTTCTTCAAATACATAAACAGTAAAAGGAAGATTAGGGGAAATGAGGGTCCGCTGGTGAACGGGATGGGCACCCTGGTTACGAATAACACAGAAAAAGCAGAATTGCTGAATGCCTTCTTTGCTTCGGTGTTTACCAAGGGCAGCCCTGTAGAGTCCCAGGCCCTAGAGACAAGAGAAGAAGCCTGGAAAGAGGAAGACTTGCACTGGTTAGAGGAAGACTGGGTCAGAGAGCACCTAAGGAAACTCAATGCACATAAATCCCTGATGGGATGCACCCCAGAGTGTTGCATGAGCTGGCGGATGTCATAGCCAAGCCACTCTCCATCATCTTTGAAAGATCCTGGAGATCCCCCCGGCACCTGGGGGAGGTGCCAGAGGATTGGAAGAAGGCCAATGTCACACCAGAAGGCAAGAAGGAGAACCCGGGCAACTACGGGTTGGAACGGCTCATATGGGCCGTTGTCTCCAGGCACATGGAGGACAAGAAGGTGCTCAAGAATAGTCATCATGGATTCACAAAGGGGAAATCATACTTGACTAATCTGATATCCTTCTATGATGGGATGACCAGTTGGATAGATGAGGGGAGAGTGGTGGATGTCATCTATCTTGACTTCACCTAACAACATCCTCCTGGACAAGCTCTGGAGGTATGGGATGGATGAGAGGATGGTGAAGTGGATTGGGAATTGGCTGGATGGCAGAGCTCAGAGGGTGGTAATCAGCGTTGCGAAGTCCAGTTGGAGGCCTGTGGTTAGCCGTCTTCCCCAGGGCTGACCCCCAGGGATCAGTCCTTGGTCTAGTCCTGTTGAATTTATTCATCAGTGACTTGGATGAAAGCACAGAGTGCTCTCTCAGCAAGTTTGCTGATGATACAACGCTGGAAGGAGTAGCTGACACCCCAGGGGGCTGCACTGCCATCCAGAGGAACCTGGACAGACTGGACAACTGGGCAGTGAGAAACCTCATGAAATTCAACAAGGTCAAGTGCAGGGTCCTGCACCTGGGGAGAAATAACCCCAGACACCAGTACAGGCTGAGGACTGATCTTCTGGAGAGCAGCTCTGCTGAGGAGGACCTGGGCATCATGGTGGACAACAGATTGATCATGAGGAAGAGTGTGCCCTCATGGCCAAGAAGGCTAACGCGATCCTGGGGTGCATTAAGAGGAACGTCTCCAGCAGGTCAAGGGAGGTGATCCTGCCCCTCTACTCAGCCCTGGTGAGGCCACATCTGGAGTATTGTGTCCGGTTCTGAGCCTTCCAGTACAAGAGGGATGTGGAGCTTCTGGAGAGAGTCCAGCGCAGGGCCACAAGGATGATCAGGCCCTGGAACATGTGCCCTGTGAAGAGAGGCTGAAGGAGCTGGATCTGCTCAGCCTGGAGAAGAGAAGGCTGAGAGGGGACCTCATCAGGGTGTATAAGTACCTCAAGGGAGACAGTGAGGAGGGTGGGGCTGGCCTCTTTTCAGTGATGGCCACTGACAGAGCTAGAGGCAATGGCCTCAAACTGAAACACCAAAAGTTCCACAGGAACTTAAGGAAAGATTTCCTGACAGTGAGGGTGACAGAGCACTTCCAGGCTGCCCAGAGAGGTTGTGGAGTCTCCTTCTCTGGAGATCTTCAAGACCCGTTTGGATGCAGTCCTGTGCCATATGCTCTAGGTGGCCCTGCGTGTGCAGCGGGGTTGGACTAGATGACCTCTAGAGGTCCCTTCCAACCTTAGGCATTCTATGATTCTATGATCATCAAGGAGGGCTACAAAAATAAAGCATAACAGTGACTGAAAAGGGTAGACTAATCACCTCCTTGTTTATATCATTCTCAAGATTGATTTCTTGTTACATTTTGATGGACAGTTTTATTCATATTCAAGCCCACACCATTTAAAAATATATATTTTTATGTCTTTCTTAGAGCTTAGTGGCCCAAACCACCTGGGACAGTAATTCCTTACTCTGTGTTCTGAGCCATTCCTGCTAGGAGATGTTGAGGTCTCTTGCCTGATGCCTCTTGCCCGATGCCTCTTGCCCTGCTCAGTTTCTATCCACCGCAGACCCCAGGGTGCTGCAGTCACAAGGTCTAAAAGCTGTCTGCAGGCTGGCCGTGGCTGAACAGAGGTTCCTGCAGTTTTGCGTCTGAGGAAGTGTCAAGGGAAGGGGCCGTTAGCTGGAGCATCCAGAGGAGTGTTGTGGTCACGTCACTGTCAAGCAGCTCTAGGGTGTTAGGTGGGCTCAGTGGTGAGCGCTTCCTCCCGCAGTGACAACAGCTGCCGGCACTGTGCAGCTGTGAGTGAATGCAGTGTGATGCCAGCTGCTCTCCCAGTTAGCCAGGTTTCGTGTGTGGGGTTGTGGCTGGTGAGTGCAGTCATAGTGCCAGGTGCGGCTGGGACCAACAGCAGAAGGCGGATTAATCCCCATGGCACATTCTGCGTGGGAAATGGGGAGCCCCTAAGTGGCCCATGCATCCTCTTCCCACTGCAGGGTCAGCCCTGGAGGGGCCCCAGCGAGACAGGCTGGGGCCCCCTGTGACATGGACTGTGTTCACAGAGGACATCCCATGTCACAGGCACAGCAGTCAGAGCACACTCTCCGACCTTTCCTCACACGTCACAAGAGCCTGGGAGAACCCATGCACTGGGACTGCTCTCAGCTCTACTCTGCTGCGAGGAGCCCACGACACCAAATGGGAACTAGTGAGGGGCGTCTGGAGTAGCACAGGGCTGCGGTGACGTGTGCAGGAGGAGCAGGAGAGGAGCTGTTTCCTCATCACCTCCTGTTTGCTTGCTCTCTAGAGCAAAGAATCTAGGATGGAGCTCTGGGATGCTGGCTACGGCAGGTCCCATGGGCAGTGAATGCCAGTGCTGCTACCACAGGGTAAGGCCTCCGGGAGCTCTATCTCGGGAAGTCTCGTGGAGATCATGAATTGTGAACATGGCTATGGAAAGTCTGGGTCTGGGGGAAGTCTGGATGGGGCTGGGGCTGCAGCCAGAGCCCAGGCTCATTCATGGTCCGCTCTGGCTCAGGTGCCAGTGTGGCTGCCAGGACTCAGAGTTGGGGTTAGTTTGCTGATTGAGTACGATTGCAGGTGTCACCTCCTTGGCTAGTCATGTGCTGCATGCTTGTGAGCAGGGCCACACGGAGCCCTGCTGTCTGGGAAGAAGTCTCCAACTACATTCTAGAGCAGCTGATGCTCAACAAAGTGAGTCTGCCATCCTATATCTCCCCTAGAAGCCCTTCTTCTGCATTGGAGGTATTTGAGGGATGAGTTCTGTAGGTTTACTTGCATTTTTTGAGAGCATGAAGAAGAGGGGTAATGAAAGCACCTGAAGTGCTCTTCTAAAGGCCTTCTCCAAGGGTTCTTCAAAGGTTTCCCAAGTCCTCCATTCATCCCCTTTGCACAGCAGGATTGAGCAGGACACCAAGCTCCATGCTCATACAGCTGACCAGTTACAAACCTCTTCACTTAGCACTTGAATAATGCTTTTCTTCCTTCCTCTTTCCAGGCTGTCAGAATTCTTCATCTTGGCACCTTTGGTGTGGTGACTGAGCAAGTTGGTAGTGGGAAATATGGTCTTGTGACTGTTCACAGACTCGTTTTCCATCTTTCAAAGTGTATTGCGGAGGTTCATGGCCTCACCTATGATAAGGTCTATGCTCCTGCTAAGAAGACATGCTGAAACTTTTGCTTCCCTTTTTTTGGGACATCTTTGAGCAGGGCATAAATTTTGTTCAGCGGTGACTATTAGAGCTCCAGACTTCCATCACCATGTTTTCCAAACAGCTTCAATTTGGAGCTCTTACGACATCACCATGGCGATTACCATTATTCTCCCTCTCTCCCTGACTTGATTTTAGCTGCGATTCTGTAAAGACAAATAGCAGCATTCATGCTGTTTTTTCCCTTCTCCCTGCACCTAAAATAGGTCACAATCAGCTCTATAGAGCCTTGAAATAGAGAATGGGACACTACTGTATGTAAGTTTTTTTTCCTTCCTTCATCCATGTGACTTGGCCCTGTGAAATCTTTCCCATTGTGGAATAGACTGAGCTTGGTTCAAGTCCTGTGATCTGGCACCCATCAAGGCAACTAGCCCCATTCCTCTTCTCCTTGTCCTGCCATCAAGCCTCGCATTTGTAGGAGATGATCGTGGCTGGTTTTTCCCAACTCTATAGGGAAGAAGGCATTGCTATCCACTTGGCACACACGGTTGCAGAGTGCTTTGAACATCTTCCCGCATGATTATTCCCAGAAAATGCAGGAAGTTCTGTAGGAGATGCTTGCTTGAAGACCACAAAGCTGTGGATGCTGTGTTTTAATGTGCTCTGCTAGTGACTTTGTTCCTCTTTGTCTGCTTCCTAGGTCATAAGTGATCCAAGCCCTTGAAATTTGCTGACATAGCTGCAGACATCCTTCTTCCCCACAAAATGGTGGAGGCTGCCATACAGGAGACCCTGCATCTTTTCTGCCGCTGCCTCAAAAGTGGGAAGAATGTTGTGTTTGTACTCGAGAACATCAGTATGCTTGTAATTGAAGGGGCAGATGTGAAAATGTGATTTTACAAAGACTTCCTGAAAAGACTTAATGAGACCAAGACAATGCTAGCATCCCTTCTTGCGGTAAGTTCTCCAGTTCTCCAGTGCTCCCTGTCATCTTTGGAATTCACAAGAAAATGCAATTCTATTAGCCTGCCATGACCTGCTGAAGGACATGGACAGTCCTGGCTGAAAGGAATGCCAGCTACCCAGACAGTTTGTCTTGGGCATTCAGAGGACTTGGCAATGAAGATGACCCTGTGCAGAAGTGTATTGGGTCCACTCAAAGATTCATGCATTCCAGGAGCCAGTTTCCACATTCTCAAGAACAAAGGCCAAGACAAGAGGAAGCCTTGTGTGTTTTTTCCCACCAGACTTCCCTCCTTGCAAAAAGCCATGCTTTAGTGGCCCCGTTTGTGAGGATGGCCTCTGAAACCATGTTTCCCTAGAACGTGTCTGACATTGTAAGGCAGCAAGCTCAGCCGTTTCCCCTTAAGCTGTTGAAAACTATTTCTCTGGGTCCCTCTGGAAGCTTGGCCTCATCTCCTCATGGGATACACTTGCCTGAGCAAGTGTAGATGTCAGACCTCTCTGTCAACTTTGTGTGGTCCTCATTCCTCTCTCTTTGAATTTGGAGGGCCTGTGTCTCTCCCAGATGGCAGCTGCTCAGAATATTGGATCCTCATGGTACTCTTGCACTGTAGCATTCATAGTTCAGTGTCTAGGTCAGGGTTGGGTGCTTCCCCCACTCTCAAGGCAGGCAGTAGAGGCACAGAGAGAGCAAGGCCTAGAGGGGGAGAATATTGGGAGAGACTGTGGGGTTAATCCCACCTCTTACCCCTTTTTCATCAGCTGAGGAGGCATCAAGTTTGGACAGCAGGAAAAACACAGTGGCCCAGCTGGGGAAATGTCTTGTCATGTGCTTGCCTCCCTTCATTTCTGCATTTGGAAAGACCTGAGCTAAATGAGTCAGTCTGCAGACTGAGCCTTGCAAAAGACATGACCTGGTAAGTGAGGGGCTGCTGACATGAATAGAAGAATTGAAAGTTTCAGAGGCAACTTCTTCTCTAAGCAGTAGAAAAGATTGCTTCCCTTGTGAGCACTTAGATAATTTTCTTGGTACCATGTCCCATATGTCTCTCTCCTTTGCAGATGCCGGAGATGAGGAATTCGGTGCTCTTGGGCACTGAAACTGCTCTTTCCCAGACGCGCTCTGGGCATGTCATTGTCTTTCCTGAGTGAGTATGTTTCCTTCTTAGACCCTGGCTGGCTAAGCAAGCAGCTGCTCATGGCGTGTTTTGTAACCTTGTATTGCCAGTCTTGGTAAAGACTGCTCAGAAAGCCATTCATAAGCAACCCTTGGAAATGTGCATCAAAGTACAGGTTCCTGTTAGTTGCTACCTTGGGACATTTTCATGTCTTCTTTTATTCTGTGAGATCTGCATGAATCAAATGTTTCACAATGGTATTTTCAAATATTCACTTGAGTCACCTCCAAAGTGAAGGCCAAAAGTAAATCTTGTATCTACTCAAGTAAAAAGCTTTGTCTCTGTTCCCATGGTGCTCTGTGTTTTGTTCCATTACGTGTGTGGGAGATACTGTTTTGTTTTTTTTTCACACATGGACAGAGATGAGCTTGGGAAGGATGGCAAATGATCTGGAGGGAATTCAAAAGGATGCTGGAAACGTGTAGAAAAGGAGACTAAAGAGTTCTGTCTCAACATGAGCACGAACAGGAGATGAGCAATCATCCCAGCAGCACACAGAGGATTTGGGTTGAAATAGGTTTGGCATTTTCACAGGAAGCACACGGAAGCACTCCTAGGATTGGAGGAGAAAGGTCATGCCCCTCTAGGCACTGCACATCTTCCTGGTGCCTCTCAACTTGATGAGACACTTCTCCAGCATCTGGCCTCTTCTGCCCAGTGCGCTTTGAAAAAAAAAAGGGACTCCCCAGCACCTACCAAATGCTCCTGTGTCCGCATTATTCACACTAGGGCCAAAGGAAGCGCAGTGTCCCCCTGTTTAGTGTGATGCCTTTTCTGCTTTCCAGGTACAAGCTGGAAAGTAGAGATAAAAGGCGCCTGGGGCACCTGTAAAGCCCAGGCAGGAGGAGGAGAGGAGAGGCCAGCACTGGCCAGGAAGCTAATGGAATTGCTGGTTCTTGCTGGGGGGTTGTGCCTTCTTCTTCTGTGCTCCTGAGTAGGCCATTGGAACCCAAGTGACAGTGTGATGGCTCAGGTAGCATGAGGCACTAGAGGTGTTGCTGCTCCCCCAGTAGGGCAAACCTCAAGTGAGTCCTGAGGGAACAAGACCTCAGTGCACTACAACACTCCCACCTGTATTAATATCTCCAAGTTCAACTTTCCTCCATTTCCATGCTCTAATCTTATAAAAATGTCTCATAAACATCCCCAGAACAACTCATTGGTTTTGATTGTGTCAACAGAGGAACTCTAGGCATGTGAGATCAGTAGGCATATCCAAGGATCTGCTCCCTTGCCTTAAATTATCACCCTCACAGAGGGCCACCCACACCTTCCAGCAAGTCTCCTTTTTCTGAATAAGACAGAGAGTTCCACGGGAAGTTAAGGAAGAACTTCTTGACAGTGAGGGTGACAGAGCACTGGAACAGGCTGCCCAGAGAGGTTGTGGAGTCTCCTTCTCTGGAGATCAAGACCCGTTTGGGTGCGGCCCTGTGCCACGTGCTCTAGATGGCCCTGTGTGTGCAGGGGGTTTAGACTAGATGACCTCTAGAGGTCCCTTCCAACTTTAGGCATTCTATGATTCTATGATATTCTCTGTGATGGTGACATCATTCTGACCCATCCTGGGGTCAGCTCTCTGGCACCAAAAGCAGGGATGTTTGCTGGGCATTTCTGAGAGTGCTGAGGGTTTATTTTTTTTTCTTTCTTAAATGCATGTGACATGGCACATCTAAATCTCTCCAGCCTGGTGTACTCTGAGCATTGGCACAAGTACTGCAGCCTGACATCAACTCCCCCATTATGGCAGATGGCTCCTTTTTCTGCTCCTTGTTCTGACATCATGTCTCATGTTGATAGGAGATGGTAGTGCCCTTTCTTTTAATCTACACAGGGAAGAAGGCATTGCTGTATTCTTAGCACTGCAACATGCTTCAACTTCCCCTTGGCAGGGATGATGTCAACTTCCCACCTGAGCTTTCCTAGTGAGTTAAAGAAGACAAACAACTCTGTAGCAAGGTCTTGCTTGAAGCTGTAAAAGCTGCCACTACTCTGTTTAGCCTGCTGAAGTGCTCCGTGAGTGACTGTATTCTTCTGTTGCTTCTTAGGCCACAAAGAAATGGAACCTCTGAAGTACGCTTGCATCACGCCAGACCTCTCTGTTCCTCACAAGACAGTGGAGACTTGCACAGAAGAAATCATGCGCCTTTTCTGTCGCTGCTTGGAAAGTGGGAAGAATGTGGCCCTTGTGTTGAAGGGCATCGGCATGCATGTTATTCAGGGACAAGATGTGAAAATGAAATATTACAAAGATTTTCTGCAAAGGCTGAATGGGACAGAGCAGCTGGTAGCAGCTCTTCTAAGGGTAACTTCTCCATTTCTCCATTTCTGCTTCTGGTCCTTCTGGAATCCCAGCAGGAGTATGGGTGAATGCATTATGTGAATGAATTGAGCATATTAGTGAAAGTGAGTGAAAGTAGGAGTGAATGAACTAATACTAGCATTTCATGACCTTCTTGGGCACATGGACAGTCCTGGTCTGGAGTAATGTAGGCTCCCTAGACAGTTTGTCTTTAGTATTTAGAGGACTTGACAACAAAGAAAACCCTGGCAATAGCTGTATTGGGTCCAACCAGAGATCCATCCAGCCTGGAACCTCATCCCCATGTGCTTAGGAAAAAGTATTCAAGAGAAGGACAGGTCTGGTTTGTTCTTCTCCCAGTAGACTTTGCTCCTCCCTGGATTAGTGCCCCTTTGTTCCAGCATCCTATCTGAAGCCATGTCTCCTTTGGCTGGTATACTGAAGAACAGTGACCCTTTTTGATGCAGTTGCTGCACTGCTCTATTTGTTCTGAGCAGCCATTCCCAATGCTCCGGAGTCACAGCAGACCAAAGGAGGTCTTTCTGCCCTAGTGTCTGTATCGACACACTACTAGTGGTGACTGCAGCATCTCACAGAAAGAGAATCATTCAAGCCCAGTGCTCTTCCCCACATCTCTAGAGCAGCCCTTGTCTTCCAGGGCTAACCCCACATCTGACCCTTTTATTTCCTCAGTTCAGGAGGGGTCAAGTCAGGGCAGCAGGGAAAATACAGCAGCCCAGTTGGGGCTCAGCCCATGCTGAGCCTTGCAAAAGGCCTGAGCATGCTCCTCCCCTTTCTCCTTTGTTTCTTCCCAGTTATTGTGATGCATAAGTGAGAGGCTGCAGAGAGGAATAGAGGAATTGTATGTTTCAGAGGCAGCTTCTTCTCTAAGCAGTAGAAAAGATTGCTTTCCTTGTGAGCACTTAGATGATTTCCTTGGCATCATCTCTCATGTGTCTCTCCCCTTTGCAGATGCCGGAACTGCTATTTCCTAGACGCGCTCTGGGCATGTCATTGTCTTTCCTGAGTGAGTATGTTTCCTTCTTAGACTCTGGCTGACCAAGCAAGTGGCTGCCCACAGAATTGTGTTGCTGGTCCTTGTGAAGCCTGCTCAGAAAGCAATTTATGAGTGTTTTCAAATGTTCAGTTGAGTCATATTTGAGTCGATTTTGTTGTTTGTTTGTTGCGGGGAGACCTACATAGGGCACAGTGAAGCCTGTGCCTTGTTCCCATGGTGCTCTGTGTTTTGTTCCATTACGTGTCTAGGAGATGCAGGTTCTTTTTTACACTTGCATGGAGATGATCTTGGGAAGGCTGGCAAAGGATCTGGAAGGTGAGACAGGAATCAGAAAGGATGCCGGAAAGCTGTAGGGAAGGGGATTAAAGTCTTCTGCCTGCACATGAGCAGGAACAGGAGGTGGGCGATCATCCCAACAGCACACAGGGGATTTAGTTTGAAATTGGTTTGGCATTTTCACAGCAAGCACAGGGAAACACTGCAAGAGTCAGAAGAGAAAGGTCACGCCCCTGCAGGCACTAGAGGTCTTCATGATGTCTCTCACCTTGATAAGACACTTCTCCAGCATCTGGCCTCTTCTGCCTAGTGTGCTTTGAAAAAAGAGAGACTTCCTAGAACCTCCCAAATCCCCTGTGTTCCCTCTTATTAACATCAGGTGCAAAGGAAGTGGGGTGCCCCACTTCTTTACACTGATAGCTTTGCCTCCTTCCAGGTACAAGCTTGAGAGTAGACCTAGAAAATGACCTAGAGCACCTGTAAAACCCAGGTGGGAGGAGGAGAGGAGAGGCCAGCACTGGCCAGAAAGCTAGTGGAATAGCTGGTTCTTGCTGGGGATTGTGCCTTCTTCTTCTGTGCTCCTGAGTAGGCCATTGGAACCCAAGTGACAATGTGATGGCTCAGGTAGCATGAGGCACTAGAGGTGACACTGTTCCCCCAATAGGGCAAATCTCAAGTGAGTCCTGAGGGAACAAGACCTCAGTGCACTACAACATTCCCACCTCTATTAATACCTCCAAATTCCTCCATTACCATATTCTAATCTCATAAAAATGTCACATAAACATCCCCAGAACAACTCATTGGTTTTGATTGTGTCAACAGAGGAACTCTAGGCATGTGAGATCAGTGGGCAGATCCAAGGATCTGCTCCCTTGCCTTAAAATGTTGCCTTCAGAGAGACTGTTACGCCACCCGTACATCCCAGCAAGTCTCCTTTTTCTGAATAAGACAGAGAGTGAGAAAAGCACTACCCCAAGAAATGATGCTGTAAAGTACAAACACTAAGACAAAGAGAAGGCAGTGTCCAGAACGGCCAAACTCGACCCAGGAAACATGGTGTCAAAGGAGTCAGCCTCACAATTTGACCTCAGATTGAGAAGAATTGCATAGTAGAAACATATCTAGGGGACGGAGGCCTTCCCATGGGAAGTGGCTGCAGGGAGCTGAGCTTAAAGAAGATAGCGGATACTC
>JAUBNY010001180.1:874-19138 GCA_032275445.1 Crypturellus soui
GAATGGAGAAGTGCACATTATTCAGAAAGCACTTGTTTTATAGTTGCCTGAGCTATAGGCATAAAAAAAGTGTGATGCATCCTGAGTGGACTTCAGCATGGGTAGACAGGAGCGTGAGAGCTGACAGGAGGGAGCAACCCACCACTTCCGTAAGCGGGAAGCACAGCATTACAGCACAGTAACAGCTGAGCTGTGACAGCTTTCACAGAGGGCACAGAGAGCACAGAGGGGGCAGAGAAGGTTCCCATGCCAGAGGATAGAATTTGAACCTACAGAAGAGCTATAGAATTGTAAAAAGTCATTATAGTTTCTCCCACATGGGCTTAATTCCATTGATTTCATTAGATCTGCCCAGATTTATTCCCACTCTGCTAGGTCAACCAAAACTAATATAACAAACATGTATTTCTTACTCCATAGTCTTTGAGAGATTCTCAGTTAGAGATCTGATCTGATGCAACTACAAAGTACATTTGGACAAAGAAAAGCTAGAAATCGTTTTCTGTAGCAATAACCTCTGACACTTAGGGGTATTTTACTCTCTGTTTTCTGTTTTATCCTGGACTCAAGCCCTTTGGCTTGCATTCTCCTCCCTTAAGAGAGTCAGGAAATAAACTCCTTTTAACCTCACTAGAGGATATAAAAACCTTTGCATTTTCAAAGCCTTCACCATCTTGTCAAAGGAATAAATATGACATTCTAAAATTAATAAATAACAATTAAGATAGCGTTTAAAGAATCCTACTGTGGCTTCCTCCATCACATCACGAGTTGGTACGCTTGAGTGCAGACCGACAAGCAATGTCTGAGCTGCTTCCCAGTTAGTGAGTTCTTGCCTTTCCATTCTGTGCCTTAAGAACCTGAGTGCATGATGCGTGGCAACTGAAGGAATTATATCCAAAAGGTGGCGTCTGTAATGAGAAAGGCAGTGGTCATTTTTTGGATCTGTATTGGAACACAGTAATGTCCGATCGCCTCCAACAGATTTTTTCAAAAGAAGAATCATCACTATTTTTTGTTACCTGAATGCCGGCCGACTTGAGTACTGTTTCCATATTGACTCGTAATTCTCCTCGCTGGCTGCACGGAAAAGCTGCAAAAGTTTGAGGGCTTTTGCTGGTGCATCACTTGAAACCTGTTCATGTGTGTTTTCTACTAGATCTTGCAGGCTTTCTGCTATCTGTAGGAAGTTCAAAACACACAACGTTCACATGTGCTTTTTTTCCCCATATACACTGATTCTGGCTTTCAACAAAGAATCTGTTCATTGGCTAAAGCTTACCTGGTTTTCCACATTTTTGATTTTGAATAAGTGGACAGAAAACTGAGGCAATTCACTGCCAAACTGGTACTGGAGTGATCCACGTTTCCAAAATTCCTTTGGTGGGATCTCAGCCATCTGCTTTTGCACATCAGTCAATACAAGCTTCTGCCTGAAATAGAGGAACTGAGGGGTTAATATCACCAGATGCAGGGTAAAAAAAAATAGAGAGAGGGGAGAATAGTATTTCTGCCTCTCCTCATTGCAATGTAAGTGCAGTTGGTTAAAAAGAGGGCAAAGGTATTTACAAATATATTAGGACCCAGTGCTCAGAGCTGTACTACAGGAAGGTGTGCGCAGTGCTCGATATCAGAGTTAGCCATGGCCTTCTTTTGGGATTAAGATGGTTTGAGAGATTAAGGAAGAGGTGGGAGGTGAGAAGCTGTTGTTTAAGTGAGGTCACAGGAGCTGTGCATTGTGTTTTAGAAGTAAATTAAGGATTAGAGAAAAATAGATGATGGGAAACTTTTTCAGAAATTATCACTTAATTTCAACCTTTTAGAAAGTACATAAAAGTCCTTGAATGTCTGTGCTTCCTAGAAGCTTCAAAAGAAATTGAAAATTGATAAATACCATAAGAACAATTACAGTTTTCTTTCTTGAACTATAGCAATTCCCTCCCCTTTTTGCCTGGCAAACTGAATGTCCTGGGGACTACACAGGGTAAGAGGTTCTCATGAAGCTTCAAATTGGATTTCCCAAACAAAGAGGGCCAGATAAACTCAAGGTTAGACTCTGGAAAAGCACTCAAGTTCCTGGAAACTATTCAAACAGCACCAAACTTTCAGCTCTTTTTATTAAGAATAATTCCAATGAGACTGTCTTTGTAAACACTTCCTGTATGTGCTACCTTTTCATTTAAAGATGCATCCTATCCTGCCAATTATGTTTAAAATCAGTCATTTAGGACAATATAATAAAGTCAGGCATTTTTATCAAACATCTGAAAACATTCCAAAAGCAATATCATTGTACTACACGGTGTCTTGGAATCTCTGTAGAAAATTGGCATGTTTATTTTGGAATCTCTATGATGATCTTTTATATCACTTTATCCACTCCTTCTATATGGATTTCACAGAATTCCTGCAGAAAATATCATAGCATTGCTTTGCAGAGAAGCCACTGGAATTTGAATAGAAATCACTACAGAATCAAGTAAGATTTTTTTCTCTCTTCAAATTTTATACCATATTATTGGAAGAGCACTTGAGTCAGAACACATAATGCTAGATGCACTTAAACAGATTTAACTCCCTTTTTCAAAACAAGATGAGTCTACTATGCCTTCATCTCCAGTGTTTTGAGAAGAGATATACTGGCTTAGAATATATGGGAAAATGTTATATTCCACACAGAAGAGCAAATGAATATTAAAGATAGCATTCAAATGGTTAAACAACAGCAAAACATCTCCTGGCTTCACAAGATTTAGATAGAGGCTTATGCTGAACAGGACTGAAAATTCAGTTCAAAATGTCCAAATCTTTTTTCATTTTACAAAAGAAGTGCAATAGAAAAATAACTTCAGAACAGTTGGGTGACAATTTGTATCTTCCCAACTAGCATTTGGCCTTCTGCTGGGCAGAGAAAATAAGGAAGAATGAAGGCACTATCCTTTCTGTGGGGGTCAATTCCTGAGGAAGAAGTCCATGCAGGCTTGCGGGAAGAAAGTTTAAATCAACAAAGTTTCACTGATTCCAGACCAATGCTCTCTCACAGCTGCCTATAATTTGATCAAGGTACTACAGTTGTACCTACATTCACCTTGAGTGCATGAAACAGTAAAGTCTCTTCACCATTTTTTTGCTTATCATATTAAGTCAAACACAGAATTATTGACATGAATTTTCTGATGTTTCATTTTCCAAAACTGTATGTACTGCAAACCAGGAGGTTTTTACAGAGGTTAATAGAGATGTTTTTTTCTTTAAAAAAAAAAAAAAAAAAAAAAGGATAGATGATTTTGATGCAGATGAAAAAGCTTTCAAACTCTGGAAGTTTAGAGACTTGAGTTAAAAATAAGCAGGGGATTCACTTCTTGGACAATCATATTCTTGTTTTGCCTAAGAGTTCTTTAAGAAATATGCAAATTTTTCTGTGGGAAAGCAAATACATTTTACATGTCCTGTGCCAAATCTTTTTGCAATAAAACCCAATTTCCTATCAAGAAACAGTTTTGATGGAATATTTGCAAGCAGCCCACAATACTTAGGAAGTACGTTGGAATCCAAAGTCATATCTAGGTTTCTTGTGAACTAGTCTCCAGGGTCTCTTACTGCATTATTATTTTCCAGGGAGCTCTCTTTCAGTGAGTAACTGTCTTTCAAAGTATTTTACTGCAAATATATTAGTCCACAATTTTTCAGATGGAATTACATTTGTTTTGGCTTTTATGACATAAATCAAATATCCCTGAGAAATAAAACAGTCAAACCCTGCCAAGTTCAGCTAACAAAATTTGGATAGTGATGTGCATGTTTCAGATTTACAACTAACAGTGAAGGTTGTTTTTATGAACTGTTTGGGGTTTTATGTAATTAAATACTGGCAAAAAATAGGCCGTGGAAATAAAGGATTTATTCCAGCTATGGAGTTTGACCAGATTACTGAGATGCTGAGTTGCCGAATTAAAGACACATGTACAATACCTTGCTTCCACGATAGCATTTCCTCCCGTTATCTCATTGAAGGGTGCAAACTGGTGGATTTCCTCAACATCAGCTTGTGTAATTACTGCTTCGTTACGTGCATATTTAATTTTGTAATTGTAAGTAGCAGTTGCCCGGTAATTCTTGTTTCTCTTTATAAAGAAAAAGTGTCAAAGAAGAAAAGAGGAAATCATTTAAAATTTTGTGACTAGAAACTAGTATATCACCCACTTCAGCCTGCTTATTCCTCAGGGCTGCCTTCTTCACTGTTCCTACTAGCAGTTTGTGTGAATTCTGCAAGCACACTTCCACGGGAGAGGCCAGGCTTTTACTGCTTAGTGTTAGCCTTCCCCAAATGTAAGCCATTGGTTATTCCCTGAGCAGCAGTGTGAGCCCCACAATTTCTTATTTCAATGACAGGAAGCTGAGGTAAACATGGTTTATGCCTATGCATTGCATTGTAATATGACGCAGAAATATCTGTCTTGAATACCAGAAAGTAGACATCATGGCTAGCTTTTTCACTCTACAGAGGAGATGAATTAAGTTATGATGGTAATCAATGCTTTTCAAGCTGGCTGGTTTAAGCCAGTTGAGGAATCTCTGCAGTATGCGACAGTTTATGCACATTGCTGCTCCACAGACAGGATCTTCGTGTAGAAAGAAACTGTAGATAACTAGATGCAACAGATATGGCTATATTTAAAACACGTAACATATATCTTATATATATATATATATACACACACACACACACACACAAAAATGAATAAAATTTGTAAATATAATTTACCTGCTGGCATGTCGGGCAAGGATGAGTGTATGCTGAACCAGTGACCATTTGAACTTTTTCTTCGCAGCTGTTCAAGTCCTTGGATTTGGTCACATACACTATGTTTGCTCTCTTGTTTTCCTGAACTGTGTAGGTAGTATTACAAATTCCTCCAACACTAGCCTGGCAAAAATTAGATGGGATCAGAGACTGTTTACCCCTAAAGAGAATGTTTTCCTCTAAGCAGAATGCCTTGAGTTCCCCACACAAACTGTCCCCTTTCAGCTCTATAGCTTGAAAATTCTCATTAGAAGTATATACTTTTTTAGCCATAGTACTCTCCAGAAGCCAAACCAGGATGACTTTCTTTTTCCTACATGCACAGGGGATTGTACAGTAAGTCAAATCGAAGTTTCACTGAGAGCACTAGAATTCTCAATAGCTTCACTGTGACAAGATTTGGAGCCTCAGAAAAGATGGATAGTAATTCCCAGGTAGAACTGTGGATTATACAATATGATTGGAAGAATATTAATAAAAAATGCCAAAATAATGCAATCAGTCAGAATAAAAATCTCAACAGCAAAGTATTTTAAGGTTGGAAATGACGTTCTGTCTCTAAAATTTGTTTTTATAGACAGCTTATAAATGCCTATAGAACAGGTCTTGGAATATCAGGCAATCTATCACAATACAAACAGCAATAATTAAAAAGAATTTCAGAATAGCAGAGTTCTGATTGCAGATTTTCTTGAGTTTGCAGTTTTAACTGGATCTTCAATAATATTTCAAGCATATATATTCATAAGAAGTCTTAAATCAACTCAGACAGTCAGGAGACTTTGGAAGGAAAACATCCAATTGCATTTTAGAAGGAAGGGTTATCTTCATGGTTTTTTTTTATTGTTATTGATAATGTAGCTGTTCCAGAGAGGAGCTCTGGGCTATGTCAGCTGAGTCAAACGGTGATGTGAGAGTTTGCAAGGGAAGATATATCTGCTTTAACGGTACTCCTAAAGGCACTGGGGCATCACCAAGGGTCAGAAGCAAGACCACATGCCAAGAGACTTGCACTCTGCAAACACAGGAATGGGGCTGCTCTGCAGGCTGAGGTAGAGTCATTTAGACTTGAAACGGGAATGTGCAGCCCACAGGTCTTAGCAGGATGAAGTAGCCTTTTGCTATAGCTGGACTTCTAGAAAGCGCTGCTTAGGTTACGGCTGGCTCGGATACCTTACTCTACCCTTTGCAAGCTGCGAAGCAGACTGTCCAGGTTAGTCACTTACACCTGTCTGCCACTCAGATTCCCCTTCTGCATTTTGGGACTAATAATGGTTGTCTTCCTTTATAAAGAGACTTAAGACTGTCAGCAAGGGCACCAATGCTCATAAAACTGCCTGATAAAAGCAAAGAAAACTTGGAAAAGATTTTAGGAGGTGAAGTCACGAACATTGCTAAGCAATAAGAGCAGGAGAAATTGCTAACTGAATTAGAAAGAATGAAGATGTAAAACTAGATTATAAGAAAATAGCTCTGCAAAATATACAACAACACCACGCAGGTTTTTATGTGCAACAAGCAGCATGAAAGTACTAAATCATCTAGTTCCTTTCTCAGAAAGGACTCTATTCATATAAAAATATATTTAAAAAAATAAGTTGCTCCAGTCTGCATTTTCAATAAAATAACGTGGAAGCACAGTAATTTCAAGGATTTTGCTGATCTCTGAATCAAATGTAGTCTAATCAATGTAAATATGGTTTTGCAGAAACTAAATACATTGCAATTTCTATAGTGAGTAGTAATATCAGATGATTTACCTTTACTAAGATATTAAAACCTAAAAAACAGGGGAAATTCCAATAGAGCAACTACAGCTGTCAAAGCTGTTACAAATAATATCATGGCATATATACTATTTTCCTCCTAAAGTAGGAGCTAGAAGAGATTAAAGTATATTTGATTGGTAGAAGAATGAAATTGCTGTTATTTTAGCTTTAATCTTATGTTGCGCATTTAAGCCTGTTTTAACACAGTATTCAAATTTTATTTAGGCTTCTGCTTTCATATGAGCTTACTTATGCTAGAATAATTTTATAAAGGTCTAATGCTGCAGATGCACTTTCTGATTAAAAATATACTTATTTTGCTGTCTTGTATACCTACAGCTCAATCAGGTGATGACTCATAAAAATAACGACCATCTCAACGCTTAAGTCTTTCTTTTTGCTGAAGATTATGTCAACAAAGTATCCAGAAAATGCAGTAAAAGAATCAGAAGAGAGGGCTTATTTAGTGACAAAGCAACCGTAGTGGGCGAGATGAAACGCTCACCTCCTGGAAGCTGTATGAGTTATGCATCTTCTTTACACTCATCTCAAACAGACTCAAAACTCCTTTACAGATGTTGAGACCATCCTCTGAGACAGCCTCAGGAGCCATAAGGTTCCCAACGTGGCCATTGCTATACTCAAATTTGATGGGATTACTCAGTTGTCCTGTTAGCGCCTGGGTCAGTTTGAGCGACCGAGAGAACGAGCTCGTAGGCCAGACACCGTTGTACTCTGCTGCTTCGATTGAGTGAATCTGCAAGAGAAAGGAAATATAATTTCTCTTTTTCAGTGCATACAAATAAACAGCACAAATATCTAGAGTCCTATTTGCTTCAAAAATATAATTTTAAATAACACAAAGCCTCTTTAATGATAACTTAACTTTCAGTCTACAGGTAACATAGCTACCATAAAATATACGTTTTTATATATACACATATATATATATGTTGAGAAATACAGATGACTGTATTGACATCTCCAAGTCAGTGTACTTTGTTCTATTTCACAGATAATCCCTATTGACAAAGGTTGACTTGCATGAAAAAAACAAAAAAAAATAGTCAGAGAAGAGCTGCATGAAGCAGGTTGCTTCTACCTGAAAGCAGGATGGAAGATGTGCAGGAATTTGCAGGAGAAAATTAACGTTGCATGTAAAACATCATTAACTCCTGTTGGGAACTCTGTCTTCTTCCTCGGCTGCTGGGCCAGCCCTGTAGCACTGGGGAGAGGTTACAAGCAGTGTCCTTCCCTACGTATCTTTCTGTACAGTGTGAGAACCAAAGGCTCAGGCCAACTGGTACCAGCCCTACTCTGCACTTAGTCCTCTAGTTTTAAACCTGGGACCAGCCTAAGTCAGTAGAAATTCATGCTATGTATAACTTGAACTATTTCTATACCGCGAGCGTGGGGCTTGTTTACTTTTTTTGCAACACCTCAGGCTGGCAAAGTGATGCAAAACTCAGCTCAGTTTCCCTCAAAGCCACACCAACTAAATCCTCATGCAGCAGGTCGCTGGAGACTGCACTTTCATATTTATTTCTGTTACTTTTTTCGCGGAGATCACTGCCAACGCCAGTCAGTGAGGTTCATGGAGGACGCAGCCAGGAGCAGGTCCCTCATGCCGCCGCTCAGACACGCTGCTGGCATGTCGCGTCGGGGCAGGCTGAGGACGGTGCTGCGGGGTCACTCCCAGCAGCGCCCACAGCCTCGGGGCCCGCGCGGTAACCGCCCCCAGCACCGCCGGCGCTTCAGACTTGCGGGTTTGCGAGGAAAGAACTGTCAGCTGGAAACCACCCAGGGACCAGCGCTTTTTACTTGGGCTCAGTGTGAGCTAGTAAGCTAAAGATGAAAGATTAATTCCCTGAACAATCCCTCCAGACTGTCTAATTTAAATATAACAGCAGCAAAATAAACTTTTTGCAATGCAGAAGGGAATATATGTATCATTCGTTACCTTTCACTTAGAACTTGCCCAAAATCTTCTGACTTTTTTCTTTTCTCTTCTTTTTCTTGCCAGAAAATGTTTATTTTTTGAATTGAAATCTTTCCCCAAGTGCACCAGAATGGGTAAAACAGTCTCAGAAGGATCTGGGGAACAGGAGGCAATTTTGGGGGAAGATGTGCCCCAGCACAGCAAGGCCTCGTTCCCCAGGCCTGGTCGGGCAAAGACAAGATCTGGTCCTGCCTCCTCTCTGACAGGAAAGCCTTTTACTCACCAGTACTGATGTACAGCTTCTAGTTGCTTCGGTTTTGCCAAAAAATAAAAGTAAAATAAAAATCCCAACACTTTCAAAGGTCATGGAAAAGTAATATTTCCAGTCTATATCTATTATAATTTTGAACCTACAAAAATACCTAGTAACAGAAGGCTAGTTGAGACTTGAAAGCAACAGCATTTACAGACATTTATCAGACAGTCACCATTTTTTTTATCTGCAGTTTTCAATTTGCGAAATAAAAGGTTTTAAGATGACCATTTTTCTTCCATGTCCACAGAAGACAGAGCAGAATTTTTGCAACGCATTTGAGGGGTATGTTTCAATACATTCATTAGAAGCACGTAAAGGCTTCTGTTAAAGACAGAAGTGTTTTTCACATAATCAGAACTCTTAGTAATTACTCAGCATGCAGTAAAATATACAATTGAGGACGACAAAGGATGTCATTTAGGACCCTGCAGCAAAAGAAGCAACCAGAAGACATTAATTGTGCTAAATATTGAATCACATCCAACTACTGGTACATGTTTTATTGCTTTTTGTTTTCTGGTTATGAAATCAGGTGATTAAATAATCCGAGGTTGTACAGTTTGGAACAATTGGATTGATCCAGTAATAAATTATTGTTCATTTCAAATTACATTCCATTGTCTCCCTGACCATAAAGCAGAAAAAATCCTTCAAGCCTAAGGTTGGCTTGAGCTGAGAATTACCTATCAAAGTGCAAATAGAATTTAGGGCACTGAATAAAAATAATAGTGTTAGTTACATTCTGCCTGAGAAGCACAACATCTGACAAAACTTAATTACTTAAAAAAAAAAAAAAAAAAAGGAAAAGGTAATTTTACCTTTCAAATTAGATACATTTTCTTACCCTAAGAAAACAAAGTTTTGGCCCAATACGACTAATTTCCACTTTACTTCTTATTCTTATTCCAGCTCTTGCGAGTTCTTTCTCTGGAAGTCCATTGAGAAGTATACTTTCATAATCATATGTAAAAGCCTTGTTTTCACTGAAATCGGGTTCTGCAAAGAAACAGTTACAGAAAACATTATACATTCTGTATGCAATAAAATATGTCTATTAGAATGTATGAAAGAGAAAAGATGATTTTTTTTTCATTTTTATACGGCATCTGAAGAAAATTAGAAGTTTTAAAGATCATATTAAACATTGATATATTTTTTAGACTTTGAGTTTCACTTATTAGAATTATATTAGCTGATAGGAATATTACTTACGATAATTAAGATGCTGGCTCCCTGAAAGAGAAGGAAGTAAAAAGAGTGATGAAGTGACAAAGTAAGAATAATCCAAAATTTCATATGTTTTAGGATGAAAAGCTACATCTCAGCTTGCACATATGGGGTAACTCTTTCCAATTAACTTGGAATATAACTTAATATAACCAAAAAGTCATAAATTGGATCTTCGTATAAAACTTTAAAGCTTTTATTTATAAATGAATCACATCTAGATTCTGAAACCTTTTTCTGACTCTTATTATTTGAAATCATCAAGGTAGATAACTTACCCACAAGAGTTAAAACCAGGGCTAGTATCAACCCCCTCATGGTGGTGACAAAGTAAAGGTGAACATGTTGAGTTCTCTTTTATAAAGGTGTCTGCTATCACATGTTTCTTTTGGCATGTTGATTTGATAAATAAGTGTATTTTAGAATGTGTATTGATCAATCAAAGAATAAACATTTCTAAGAGCACGAATGCTGACAACTTAAAACTTCACAATGCCAACTAATTTTACTCTGCGTGTGATACACAGGATTTATTTCTGAAATATCTTAATTCCTATTTTCAGCTTCTGAACATTGCAGTTATACAGTAAAACAGTAATTCAGATATTAAAAAAATCAAAATAGTTCTTCAATCATAACTAAATTAACTTGGCAAATCATAGCTCTAATCATATTTTTGATGTCCTGTTGAATTACTCTCGCTAAGGACCACAGCCTTGTTTATACATCTTAATCCTTGAAGAAGGATACCTACTTGCAGAGGTAAATTTGCTACTGATTTTATAGTATTATAGTTGAGATACCTTTTAGCGCATAGTTGTGCAAGGAAAACCATCTTCACACAGCATCTATCGTGGCTTTCTTTGCAAGCATACCTTATTGCCCTCGCCTAGGAAAGCTCTTCTCAGTATGCCCTGCACATCAGGCTCTGGCTAATAATCAAGATCTGTATTATAAAACAAGAGGAAGATTAATTTCTTTGCTTATGAGATGATTCTAATAAAAACAATACTTATGTTTCAGAAAGCATCTCTGTGAGAAGGGCCAAGCTCTCAACAGATTTTGGCTGTAGAGATACTTGGAAAAAAATGTATGTAAAAATTAATTCTTGTAACAATATTTGGATCCATTCTTAGCAAAAGTGAACATTTAGTCATGAGTGAATTTTCTCCCTATGCTCAATTACACCTACTTTGGGGAACACTTTAGCATTCATTCTAACCTAAAGCTTTCCTTTTGGCCAAATGGCAAATTTAATATCACGTAGAAAGCATCTCCTTTCAGCGTCCAGGCACAGGGGTGTTAAGAGGGCATGGAAGGAGGATTCAGAAACTCAGAAGTAACGCACATAGCTAAACAATCCCCTCCAGGAAGGGCAAGGTTTTTTTGGGTTGCATCTCTTCACCAGGGATGAGGGGGGTGAAACCAGGGCATGGGCCAGAAGACTGGGAACACATTCACTGTGGGTCCCTCCGGCAGCAGCTTTATACTCCTACTTCATTTACTTGGAGTGATGCCACCGGGCTGAGGAGCAATGAAGTCCAGAGTACGAGGCAGCTCTGGACACGGCTGGAGCACAACCTGGGCCTGCGACCCACCACAAAAGCCCATCACAAGCTCCTCTGTGCAGCCTCTCGCAGCCAGGATCCCTCTGCAGCATCCCTGGAGCTGAACAGTGGGGAAAGCCAGGGAGACCCACAAGCCAAACAAGGACTATCTCATCTGGGCACCTTCTTTACTGATTCCCCCAGAAATCTTAGTAGCTTTTGACATTCAGAAATCTCACCTTTTCTTTTCATAACAGAACAGATGTATATCTGGACGGATAGTCAGATCTTTCTGGAAATTAGATGTAAATTTTCCTAAAATGAAATAATGCTTTGAGAAGTTGGTGACACAAACCCAAGAAAGACAGAGTGCTAGACTACTCCCTCATTACAAAGGCATCACTTCACGTACCTTCTGATTCATCCACTTCTAATAGAAAGGTGGAAACGATCTATTAAAACCATCTCAGTTGTAGCATTTTCATACTTTTTAAATCTTCAGTTACACTAGGCTGTGGTTACACACCTATTTACTGAAGGAAGAAATACTTTGTTGGAGTTGTAATGTCTGCAGCCCACAGGGGAAGAAAATGCCCAGGAACTACATAACACTCAAGCAATACCATGCAAAACCCTCCTCCTTCACTTACCCTGCTTTTCTGGTGCTGCTAATCACCGATACAGCTTGATCTCTGCAGTAATTTGGTAGTACATTGTGATATCCTGCTGAACTGGCCATACTTCCTTAGCACAGAGAACAAAAATTATGTAACTAAAAATATTGAGTGATGTTATTAACAGCATATTGAAATGATGTCTAAGGGACATTTAGCTATAATCCTCTTTTTTAACAGACCATTTCTACCTAGGTCTGGGTTCTTGGGAATGAGGACAAAGTGATCTTGACATGGTTGTATCCATTATTGATTTAAAAGGACAAGTTCATAAATTCAGTGAGTGGAAAGGAGAAGCCTCTAGAACTGGAGGGTCAGAGCTCTGGGCTCTGGTCTTTTCTACAAAGCAGGCCTGTCCTCCCAGCTAGCTGTAATCTGTCAGCTCAAGATCAGGATGGCACAGTACTGAATGTGAAAATACCAGAAAAAATAAATAAAATGCAATTAAACAAGTCTTCTACAAATAACTAATTTGGTTGCAGAGGAAGGGATTTTAACGTGGGTATGGACTTTATGCACAACTTGTATCATAACTTTTTTTGGACTTATAAAATCAAAAGAAATTATTAAATAGTGATGGTAAATATCTAAAATTTTAAGAGAATATGGTGTTGAGTGTAATAGAGAGGATGACAGCTCTGTAAGAGGGCTTCAGTAAGATGAGGTAGGCTGCTTTGAATTTACAGGGTACTTGTACCATAAATGAAACATGAATGCAGCCTAATTAACCTGATTAGAGCTATTGCTTCTACACTGCAATTGTCTTTACATAACACATTCTGCTTGGGTAACAGAGTCTTATTATCTGCTGTTGTACTGCTGCCGATAGCTCTGCACTTGCCTTGTTCTGTATTCATGTTGCTGAATTATGGTGCAGTGATGCCATTTCCATCCTGCTAATATACAGCCTAACGACAAAGCAGGGATTAGCAAAACAGCTCCCAGGCAATCACAGCTGGTTAAAATATATATAATCAGGTGGCTAAACTAAGTGATTTTTAGGTTTCAGAATTCCTAATTTCTAAAGAAACGTTACTTAAAAATTATATAAAAACACACACAAAAAACCTCACACCTATTTTAAATTTAACATGCATTCCTGGAATGTTTTTTCCAAGATATTCAGCATTTGCTATTGTAGCAAAGTCTCCAACACAGTGTTTGGTATTCTCTCTGGAGACTCTGGACAGTGTCTAATGAATAAGAATATATTATGGGTTGGGCTAAATTGCCATATGCTGATTCTAGTACATTCACAAAGAAGTTTTATTTCATTAGCTTGATTTAAAGGGTAATTTTTGATTTTTGTCTTTTATTGGACTTCCATTCCTTTCACTAGAAAGAAACAACAAGCCCTACTGTTATCCCACTCTCATGTTGGCACACCACCAATGGAGTGGTAACTGCAGGAATCAGATAAAATATTTGCAAAATTAAAGAGGTAGGAATGATATTTATATTTTGTCTAGCTCTTGGAATATATATGATTTTGAAGAAGCTGCTGATATAGTTTTATAGTACAGCTGGTAGAATTTATTTTCAATAAGTTTGATTTTCATTAATATATGCAGTTATATGCAACTATGTATTTGTGCATTTCAATGAACTTCTCAATGGGATTGTTTCTGATGTCTAGCACGGTTCCACCTGCCATTTAGAGAAAAGAATGAAAGTGAGAAAAACAGGAAGACTGTGGAATTGAAAATTCCAGCACTCTCAATGTTCAAGTTAATCACTTCACTGCAACTCAAATTCATTAAAATGTTTAAAAGTTTGTTTGTTTTCTTAATTCAAATACGTAAAACATTCTGGAGCCTTATATTTCACCATCATTGCTATGACCAGGAGTTCATGAGCTAGCCTACTAATTAAGCAGCTTTAGGATTTTTTTTCGCCCCTCTTTCAGTATACGCTATTTCCCAAGTATTCATTAGGGTTAAATGTCAGACAGCTTGCCATCTGAGATTTGAGCCACGTCATATTTGAGGACTGGTGTTTGTTATGTAATTCTATTGCACTAGAAGATAACTTCTCCAAGTTTATCTTAACCCTAATTTAGACTTCGCGGTCACAGAGTGATTAGCTTTTCCTGTCAGTACCCATGCCGCAAATCAAGCAGCCCTGGAATTTAGCCTTACCCTATCTCCCCCTTGGTGATTTTGGGAATGAAGTGGTGACTGCACAGGTAAGACACCAGACAGTTTATGAGCACTGAATTCAACCGTGTTCTTCTAGAGGCTGAGGCACTGCTTGTAACTGCAGTCTTGGTTAGAGCTATGCATTATTCAGAGAGAAAAACACTCGTGTAACGTTTCATCGGATATGCTGCACATTATAACAGGTTAGCACTGTGTTTGCTCACACACCTTTGCAATGCAGCTTCTCTCACCATCACCTGCAAGAGAAGCGAGGAGGAGCCAAGCCGCTCTGCCTGCCTCAGCCGTGAGGAAGGCAGAGCACGGTCTGCCTGGGCAGGGATTTTTGCAGCCTTTTTGCAGAAGGTGCTGTGGACAGAGGAGCTGCAGGGCAGCCAGCACTGCAGAGGCCCCTGCAATCCACCACCCTGGTGCGGAACCTCGATCCACAGAATGAGGCCTGAAGGGCTGGCACAAAAAGAGAGTCTTATGACTTTTATTCTTTACACTAGGCCAAGTATATTAAGGTATAAAACTGCAGACTCTCCTGAGAAAGGATTTGGGCTTATTATTATTTTCTTTAAGTGTGAAGCTGTACAAATATAAATGAATGCTCCAAATTGTTATTTATTCTGTGGTTCCCCCTAAAAGGTGTAAAATTCTTTCTGAAGAGAAGTATTGACTTTTTCCCCAGGAGCCAGTATTTCCAGGTATAATGATTATTATTTTTCCATTTTTTAGACCTTCACCTCAGTAACGTACTCCTTCATACCACTTGACCACTGTCAGAGTAGGATGGATCTGGATTAGTTTTCTGTGTTAGAGAATGAGATAAGTTTACGACATCAGGATGGAAGCTCAGTATAAACTTAGCCTAGATACAGAATATATGAGGAGTGCGATGCCTTCGTTTCACGACACTAGGTCACTGTGACACCAGGTCATGGGTCAGATAAGATAAGCAGTGTATTATTCCCAAGGAAGGAGCAGATAATACTTTGCCAGGTCAAATAACAGGCATTGACTTTACCCTCAAAAAATGCAAAATCACCTACCAGTATGTAATCCATGACTTGGATTTGCAAAGATTCAAGGGTTTAATCATATAAAACTGAGAACATGATTTTATTCTTAAGTTAACATGAAAGCTAGTTCAGTAATAAATTGAGCACCATATGTTTTGTTATTTTGAAAGAAAGCTGCTACATGCTTATTCCTGCTATAGCATATATTAATCACAATCCCATTCTCTGTACGAAACGGTTCTAGGTTAGAATGTTAAATGGAGCACTGATATCTATTTATCAAGCAAGCCTATACCTTTGCTCATAAGTGACATAGGACAAAACTAATTCTTGAATATATCTGGATAAAGTTACGAAGCTTTTTTTTTTTTCCTTCCATATAAGAAATGAGGTGAACATATTCCAGTATCTAGGAGGTATAGGACCTGGATCCAGGTCTGTAATTTACAGATGATCGTTTTTTCTATACTCTAGATAAATGCATTTCTCCCATCTTGCAGAAAATTTCTTGCCTATTTGACTTTGTGTTGGTACAATTCCAGCTTTCCATGACGAAGACTGTCCTTCGCTGCAGGAAGAATTTTACATGGCCAGAATGATACAATTTTCATTCTGTAGCATGGTGCGTGCAGGCTTAATGTTTAACATCTCAAATTCTATTTTCAAGGCTTTTTAGTCTGAATATAGGCAAAAGCAAAAGGCACATTGTGGCTCACTACCCTTTCTACCCATACCAAAGTTAATGGGATCTGATCACTGACTCTAGCTAGAGCTATATCTAGTATCACTGGCACTAATTTGCTCTTTGAGTAATCTCTGTAACTTTATTGCTAACACTCTAGGAATTAAATAGCTCTCAATATGAATAGGGCTTGAAAAATTTGCTCTATTATATCTAAGAGCATTTTTAAAAGTTTTTTAAGACACGATCTTTTTTTTTTTTTTTAAACAGTAATACTTAAAATTCATTTCCTTTTGCTCACCTCTAGAGAAAATACTAGGAAGATTATTACTTCCTCAGTGTGTAAAGGCAAATGACAGGGAAAGCAACTTCCAAATTTAATTTTCAAGCAACTTCTGCACTGATCAGCAAATAATGCTGGTCTCTCAAAACTGAAATGGGACATAATTACTCAATTATTTAATTCTTCAGGGAAGGCAAGGAATAAAGCCAACTAGAAAGATACCTTGGACAGTTTCTGTAGTTTTTTCCTCCTGGCTTTTCTTCCTTGTCTGGCAAGTTAGTTGTAATTCATTCATAGGCCAATGGCTTCTTCTGGGAGAAACTTTATGTAGCTTAGTGAAAGTACATGGAATTGCGACAGTTTACCTCTAAAAACAACTATATTCCTTTGATCTGATTGTGTTCCATAGAACTCATGTTGAAAAATAAAAAGAAATGCAAGAGAAATCCCACAAATATTGTCAAACATGTGCTCCTGCATTTATAACACTTTCCCCGGAGGTTTTGGACACTGATGCTAAAGACAATGCATG
Organism: Crypturellus soui; assembly: GCA_032275445.1. Classification (NCBI taxonomy): domain Eukaryota; kingdom Metazoa; phylum Chordata; class Aves; order Tinamiformes; family Tinamidae; genus Crypturellus; species Crypturellus soui. The sequence goes on from JAUBNY010001180.1 coordinate 17,808, forward strand.
ACAGAAGTAACACTAAACAGAAATTTGGCATCCTCTGCATTTAAACTCTGAGTTAGGACCTGTCCAACAGCCAGCAAAAATTATTTGGCTTCATCCATTTGTAGCTTTCTGAAGAAAATTAATCAACTTTACAACTCCACTGCATACGCATACCCTTAATAAATAAGTACAGCATATACGTACACACATTTAAACACATATGTTTATTTTAACACCCAAGCAGTTATAAAAACATCCTGTACCACTTTATCTGAGGAGCACTTAGCAACTGTCCTACAGCAAATGTACCTGTGGCTACTGTCTAACATGCAGATGAAGCAGAATTGCCAATTAACAGAACCCAGAAATCTTAACACCACGTATTTTTGTGTAGCTCCTGGGCTTTTGGTATCCCCAGAGTGCCTAAGCCACTGTACTAATAAATTATAGCGATGTCATTGCTGAATTTAGAGTCAAAAGATGTTATAATTTTAGGTAGAAGTGATGGTAATAAATAATTCAGTGTCTTTCTGGAAGGTAACAGCCCTGTAACCTCTTAGTTCTCCTCACCAACAAGTCTACAAAGAAAATTTGCTAGAAGAAGCTGTGGAGAAGTGGGGGAATAGCTCGTCTTCCAGGCATAGAAGTAACTGCTGGTAACAACAAAGAGAAATTAAAATACGAGACATACAGCTGTAAAAGAAAATATGCTCTACATGAAAGCACATCAGCAGTTCCATCTGTAATTTCCATTCACCCAACACGCTGAGAAGTGTATGGAAAGATAAAAGGGAGTGACAGCAGTGCATGTACCAGGACTTAGGCAAGGTCTGGGGAAAGAGTAACAAGTGCTCTGTCTTAATGATGCATGGAAAAGAAACTCATCTTGGAGCAAAGTTTGAAAACCAGGCCAGACACAAAAAAAGAAGAAACACAAGCAAACAGGCTATCAGCTCAATCCTCAAAGTTTTTGCTAAATAAAACTACCACATACATACCAGTTAGTGGTTAATAAGCTCTAAAATTACAGAACAGTCTACACTATACGTGGAACTGCATATCGAAGAAGGTAATTACTGAAGCAGCCAGTTCAAAGAAGAACATTAAAGGTATTTCTAGAAATGCCTCTGACTCAAAGGAACAGTTTAGTGATAGTCTTAAAATAATCTGCCTTTTCACCTTGAAGTCAGAACAAATGGGAGTGCGCTGCCAGCTAACAAGTAAATTGCCTCTTACTCTCAGAAAGGGCAAGACCTCTTCACAGATCTTCAAAGGGGACCTGGATTAAGTCCCTGAACCTTTGGCTGTGAGAAGTAAGGTGCCAAGAATCACCACCAAAGGTAAAGTGAGGC
>JAUBNY010001180.1:71082-86103 GCA_032275445.1 Crypturellus soui
ACATATTTTATAAAAATAATTAAATATCAATAATACAGCAGCTCAATTTACTCTTTTCTGTTAAATTTTAGTTGAAGTAGTGGGAGCAGATGGGCAGTATTTATTTATTTTGTTTGGATTTTTTGGCAAATGCAGCTTATAAAGCATGCAGATTGGTACAACCTTACTGCATATTTCATCCTTTTGATTAAAGTTTATGAACTACTAAATTTACTTATGTAAAGTAATCAGTTTAAATAGTAATAGACTAGAGAAAGTGTTAGAGAAAGTAGATGAGGTGTTTGGCCTATACTGCAGATTTCGGTGTTATGGCTGGATTAGATAAGAGGTCATATCACAGAAAGCTGAAATCTAATGAGATTTTATCCATCCCCTCAAAAAAAATTAAAAAAGCAGTCAATTTGGTAAGATGTAGTCTCTGCTGCTGAACAGCTATTGGAGCTTTTGCTTCATCTTTCATTTTATCTGATTAGAACTACAACACCAGCTAATAAATGGTCTGAAGTCTGACGCACTATTCTTTACATTAAACTGAAGTATTTTGATTTATGATTTGGCTTTAAGTTTAGTTCAACTACATGTTAAAAGATTTGCCACATCTTGTATGCAAACATGGTGAGTTAATATAGTGCATTATATTGTACCTTAACACAGAAAGCTTGTTAATATAATATATCTTATACTGGTAAACAAAAGCTTTTAAATTAAAATCTTTCTGAATCTGGTAATTTAGGCAAGATGCTTAATATAAAATGCAGACATATACAATTGGTTTTAATTTATTCATATTTATGTTTCATTTATCCTTCTAAATTAGACATCACTATAGTTGTGGACTAATGAATAGTGAATTCATTAATTTATTTAATTTGCTTCAGGAAATCTCAGCTTCTGGTGAAAAAATCTTGAATCCTGCGTCTTTGGGTCTGTAAGTCTATGCCACTTTAAATACTGTGCTTTGAGAAGTAAATATACTGGCATGGCAGGATACTATTGCTCCACTTTCTATTTTGCCACTTATTTACATTACTTTTGTAAGACTTCACTCTGAGCAAGCAAGTAATTGCACATCAGTAAATGCAGCAATGTATAACTTCAGAAATTACAAAAACAGCTGAGTGATTACCGCCCTTCTGAATTTTTCATGCATCATGACTTACTATGCTAGAAATATAACACACACATTCCCAGTAAGTTATTACCATGATTTGAACACATAACCAATTTCACATAATTTGGAATTATTAACAAGACTTCTGTAAACATGCTTAAGTTCAATTGTATGCTTGAAGCATTTGTTAAAAGCTCCTTAAGAACTATTATAATTGAAATAACAGTTTCAAACAGAAACAATTAAAGGATTTGCAAATTAATCTATAAACCAATGCTACTTACTCCAGCTAAAGTTCTATTAATATGTTCAGTTATACAGTCTTTGTATAACTCACACTTGGCCTTCGGATTTTCTGTAGAAATTAAAAACAAATGATTATCTTAAGTTTAATGCAATGTTCAATACATGCTCATTGTAAGAGCTCTTTAAGCAATTTCCCCAAGCAAACCTTCATTTATGAATATAAAAAGCAGCACTCAGTCTCACACTTCAACTACCAAGACCTTCTCTTGACCACAGCTGCTGTTTGGACAATACTGAAACAGCCCTGAACTGGACTAGAGTAGTGTTATTGTGTCCTTGGTAGGGCTTCTTGGGACTTCTACCAGGGTAGTTAAGAGATGGTTCGAATTCATGGAGTGGCAGACACATCTGAAGAGCTATGAGGGGGTATCTGCATTTCAGAATGGATTTTGTCACACTGTTTAGCAAAAAATACATTTATAAAAGCATTCTATTCCAAGCAAATGTAGATGTGACTGTCTTGCCTCTTGTCACGTCTTGCTGATTAATCTAAGTGAAAATAAAGAGACACACGTGGGTTTCTCAGAAGATGTAGCCCTGTAATAACACATAAACCTTTATAATATCATGTACCTTGGCAGGAAGTGCCATCATTTGGCTTAAACCGCAATTTTCCTGTGGATGGCTGATAACCTTCCTTGCAGGCACAGTTATACCCTCCATCCACATTTTCACATTTTGCATGATCTCCACAGGCAACAGTTCCTTCTTTGCTGCACTCATCTACATCTGCAAATATTGTGAGAAATTGAATTTTTTATTAAGTATTTACAGACTAACACCTTGCTGCTTTGTTGATAATGGCCCTGCACACTGCAAGCAATTTCACAATAAAATTTCATGGAAGAAAAAAAAAAGCAAAAAGTAAAAAGGCAAATTTAATGGCAAAGCATCTGCCAATTATATTACTTAGGGATTAGCAGGATAAATCATAATTGATAATATTTTTATACCACCACTTTTATTACTATGTAATACTGCATTGTTCATGTTTTAAAAGCGTGAGTTTAAATATTAATTCTATCATAACAAAACACTCGGCATGATGCAAATCATCTAAAATCCATTTTCCAGAGATTACACTAAATAGATTTTCTCAGCCGTACTATTCAGTTAGAAAAGAAAAAGAAAACTGCAGCCTTTCTTTTAAGTCACAGCTTTAAAAAGATGCTTCAAAAGATCATTCTATCCATTTGGTTAATCTAAGATTTAAGCTCTGTGCCTTTCAAAGTGCTTGGCGTGTCTTTTTTTTTTTTTTTTTAATCCACAGTTAAATTACATTTGCCTAAAATAGCTTTTGTCTCTCTAAATAATTTGCTTTTAGGTAGATAGTTTCAGTAACTGGGTGGGGCACAGTCTATGAGTAAAAATGATGAATTCCAGTAAAGGAATTCATGAATTGATCAATTTAGGAGTGGGGAATAGTTTGTGTAATTTGTTTGGCTGAAGATAGAGATCAAATAACTCAATAGATTCACTGGAGAAAGCAGACTGGGAAAAATACCAAAGAATTTTGAAGAACAGAGTAACAGTAAATCTGTGCTGGTAAAGAGGGAAAAAAAAGTGAACAGGTTTGGGGTAGGTACATTTGAAAAAAATGGAGAATGAAGAAATGATATATGGATAAGAAGATTTAAATGAACAGCATGAAGTGGGATGGCAGAGAATTTGGGAAAGAAACAGGGGCAAGAGCAGGTCTGATTATTGAGAAGAACGGCGAGCTGAATTGACAGGAGGGCTTTATGAAGGGATTTAAGAACAAACAAACAAAAAACAGATATAAGGAGCTGGAAATGCACCGTTAGCATACCAAATCATTCTGTTGGTGTACTCTTACTTTGTTGGTTGCTTTGGAAATGGGATATGACAAAAATAAGCAGTAATGTATTAGAAATGTGGAAAAACATAGAGGAACAGAATCACACACTACATGTCTGTGGATATACCTAGGGAATATAGAAAGATGTCCAGAGGATGCCTGAGGACCCCCTCTGCCTTTTTTCCACAGCATTTTTTTATAAATTAAGTAGAATGTTTATTAATGGCAAGACAGCCTTCTTACATAATCAAATAAATGCATTTGAACTCTTAATGGAGCATCTCAACACTTCTGTATCCGCGCACTTCCTCATTCTACACTTCATTCTCCAGCTTCCTTTATTCTGCTAAAGACATTCAAAGGGGTCAAGGACATGGCTGAAGTTTCATCTCTATCTTTCGCATTTCTTTTGCTTAATTTAATAGTGGCTCAAAAATTTAAATTTTAAATCCAGAGTGATCCAGAAATTCCAGTTCAAAAGCAGTTCAGATGCTGGCACAGCGAAGGTGACCAGAGGAGATGGGTGTCAATCTCACAAGCCACCTCACGCACTGCCATCTCCGCTCTTCGTGATGTTAAATGATTATGATCCGCTAGTTTGATGCTAGTTTGTTTGCCTATTTAGTGCCTAGAACGGTAGATGTAGTGATGTAGTTCTTGAACTGAGTAATGAACTGAGGTTTGAATTATCCATATTTGTACAGTTTCTGTGACCGCAGTAGTCATAGTGTTAACCATATAATACTTCAAGGAATCTGACAAATTGGAAAAGAGAGTGAAAAAAGTGAAAAGGCGATGTAGTGCTACGCACAGGCTAAGTCATAATTAAGTGCTGTCAATTAAAGACATAAGGCCTAAGTTCCTCTGTCGGCATTTAAATAACCTCTAACACCAGTAAACTGTAAAGCTCTTTCAGAAGCAAGTAGGTGCCTCTCGGCGCCCTGTTGTATGAGTCAATGTAACATGGTCAAACTTTGATTGAATTGAAGCGCCAAGGGTGAGAAACATGACAGCAGCAGTTTGCATAACGGGAACCACATCGGCCTTGTGCCACAGATTTCTCTGGCCTTGTCAGCTACACTGAGAAGGGCATATACGGTCTCAACGTGATATTATTCAGTATGGAGCATAGCACTAAAGCACCAGCGAATGACAGCAAGCTTTACCAAAATTTACAATGACTTAAATATATATTTCAATTCATTCCAGATTATCCTTGCTAGGTATGAGGTTGGCATGTGATTTAGTGCTGCAAGTATTTCAAAATTATTATTATAATTTGCTTCTCAAGAACCTAGTTTGATAAATCGTTTATTTGTCGTTACTGGGCATTCATACAAATTACCCTTCTTTTTTGCAATTAGGTCACATATTAAGTGTAATGGAGATTTTAATAAGAAGCAGGATTATCCAAAACAGCAGCAGAAACTCAAGTACTAAGTCACATCTCCGGCAACAAGGTGGCTATTTAAAGCCTGAGAGAGACACCCTGTTGAGTTTATGCAAATAGACTTTCTGCAGTTGAGTTGTCCATATGGAAGGAATCCATATCACGCCTATCTAATTTACTGTTTCCTAGAGAAAAATCTCCTGGTTGACAAAATTAAAAAGCAATAAGCCTGATCTTGCAAGGTACTAATCAGCTTCGTATCCCTTTTAAATCATTTTAAATCAATGAGACTTTCAAGGACAGTCAACAATTTGTGGCAGTTACAAGAACGTTCCTTTTAAGTTCCTGCCTTGAAGCAACGTGCAGTTACTGCAGTTTTCTGTTGTTTATTTTTTGTCAGTTACTCCTTTTTAAATGAATACGCAGTGGCTGGACCACACATGGACAATAGCTTGTCAGTGCTTTCAGCAACCAATTTGACTGAAACTTTGGGGCTGGTATCTTAAACCATCCTCCTTTATCCACAGGGGCAGGGGGACGAGGCTACCCAAGCTTGCAGGAGCAGAGAGGATTCCTGAGGAAAGGCTGAAGGAGAGCAGCTTTTTAAACAGAAGAGCATTTGCCATAGCTCTGCCAGAAACTGGCCCCTTAGTAAAATACTCAAAACAAATCCTGGAGCTGGACTTTGAAGCTTTTATAATAGTTCTGATCAGAAAATAGCATCACCATCACCATTCAAGCCAGTGTGAAAATACATTTATAACCCTTTATTTCTAGGCTTTGTCATTCCTCATTTACTGCAGCGGGCAAGGAAATTCCAATTAATATAAAAGTACTGAGAACAGTTATTATATTCAGTCTTGCCAATTACAGGATTTTTACCTACATCGCTTTGATTCTTCTCCAGTCAGTCAAGCCAGCTTGATATCTACATTATACTGTCTGCTTATTAGTAGCTTGCAAGTGATTGAAAAGTCCAATTGCAAAGGACTAGATGTTCCCTCCCAGTGTCTCCATACTGTGGAAGGTAGCAGCATACACAAAATAGAAATTAAAAACCCTCAGAATGGCACAGGTAAAAAAAGTCTAGCAGAGTGGCAAAATGTTGTATCCCATCTACTGTAACATTGCCCTCTGCACAGGAAAGGATGTGATGGAGAATGGGCCCTTTCCCAGTACTCTCAGAAGAAGCTGGGAAAAACCTGAAGACAACTAATAGCCTGTTCCAGGAAATGGCAGAATAGTAGAATGACATTCATGTCATTTCATTTTAGAGATGTCACTTTCATTTTAGAGATGGCCATTTTCACGTTTCAACTCTGTTATTGGAGCAAAAAAAAACGTAGGTTTGTATTTTACCTTTTTATCTGCAGTAGAATGTTCAATAAAATGTGAAGTCTAAGGATGAAAATTGTCTTTTACACAGTAAATAGATTTTAGTATCTCACATTCAGAACCTTAGAAAAATGTCATCTTCGGAACTATCGTGTTTCTGCATTTGTTTCTTTTTTCTCCACTTCCTCCTTTTTGCTCTCTCCCCTTCTGCTCTCGTGTTCTACCTCAATCTGCATGTTTCATTGCCACTGCTTCCCAATTCCAACCGATAATCCAATGAAATAATGCTGTCCCTCAGCTCAAGAGTTAACACCTTGATTGCACTAAGGGGGAACTGACATTTCCCAGTTACTATCTCAAGATGTATTGGGGTCCAGCCTCATTACTTCCAAAAGGAGAAAGACACACATGTGCACAGACTCAGAGTTTGCAGCGGACTCACATACACAATGATAAATCACACTTGGGAGGTTCTGATGGCATTTGTCTTTGAACAGATAGGTTGTCCAATGGCACTCTCCACATTTCAAGCAGTGTATTTTCAACATGTGCTGATATATGTTACACACATACATATATATATTATAATGAAAACTGAAGACTGGGTAGAATTAGGGAGCAAGATCAGGGCCTATAAAATTGCTTGGTGGCTCTGTCCTAGTTTGTACATGGGCAACTTCAATGTTTCAGCTGTATACAGCACAACCTGGATCTACTACTGGCAGATACCTAAGTATAAGTACCATCATCTATCAGTAGCAGCAGATCCTCTCAGCACAAAATGCTCTATGGTTATCTGCTAGATAAAGTGGAAAATTAATTGTGGATCAAAAGGCTGCATTTAGGATTTACTGCTTGGTAAAGTAATGTATAATGTGAAGAGGTTTAATGAGATGGGAACATGTAAACTCATGTTTAATGACCAGAAGTGCCCACAGGTAATTTTTCATTTCAGTGATTTCAGTGTGAATTTTGGAAGCTCTCAGGTCCTCCCATACAGACTTGTAAAAAAAAAAAAAAAAAGAGAGAAAAGGAAGAAGTGATGAACTAACCCCTTGTACAGGATAAAAATCAATCTGTCCAGTCAAGGAAAGAAGGAAATAAGAAATTAGCAAGCTTATGGTAAAAAGCTAAAGCGACCTAAGGAGCAGTCACAGAAATAACTTTGAAGACAAGACTTCTGAAGCTGAGAAAATGTTGTAACCGGTAAAAAAAAAATCAAAGCTTGGATGAGAACGACAAGAATATTTGCAGTTCAGTGTGCTAACAGTCTCAATCCCAGCTAATTTAAGAACGATTCATAGCAGCTGAGTAAAGCAGAGCTCTTTTAGATAGGTGTGAGCAATGGGCAAGAAATGTTGATTAGATCACTTTCTGGCTTAATATGCAGCCTTTCTGCTGACATTAAGAGCAGTAAGAAGAGAGATTGTCAGCACTCACAAGCTCACAGGAAACATACCTAGAATGAGACACAGTCAGCACAAAGGTGTAAAGGGCAATAGATTTATTTCTCATTTTCCCATTCCCTGAGGACTTCTGCAACATACAGAGAAAATTACCAGGGGGTTGAGAAAAGAGAAGTAGTTACAGTTCTTCCATTCAAAGGAAATTCTAAAGGCTTGCATAGCTTTTCAGAAATAACATTTTTCCCCAATAACTTTTCCGCCCCTGTAATTTTGAACATGATCCATCCTGCTGCAATGGAAGCAAAACCTGAAGGATGGCACAGAAGGTAGGATAACTGTGCTCCTTGCTGCTGATCAAACTTGAAAAATCCAAACCAAAGCCTCAGTCAAAAGATATTTGAAGCATAAAGGGTCAAAATGTGTGGATTTTGCTTGTCAAGAGGCAACTGAATGCCCCTTCCCTGCCCCTCCCCCCCCCCCCTTTTTTTTTTTTTTTACCTTCTACTGCTCTCTTGAAGAAAACTTTACAGCTGCCACACGTGACTACCCCATAATGACATCCGGATGCCTCATCTCCGCACACCAAACACACTTTGGAAGGTCTCGAAGATCCAGTTGATACACTTCTCAATGAAGAGCTAGAGGAAAAATAAAAACAAAGCACAAAACAGTTAGGACTATTTCAAATCACATTTACCATAATGCGAAGTTCAGTTAAGAATTTATAACAGGTATTTTGCTCAGACTACCTAAGAATGAGGAAGCCATAACTCTTTCTGGAAATGCCTGGCTCAACACATGAGTTGCTTTTATTAGTAAATTAGTCTGCTTTACAACATCCATAATCTATCAATGTTGATGTGAGAAGGTGCCCCAAGGGCAGATGATTAAAACTGGAAATAAAGATCAAAACCAAACCACTTTGTCAATGATCATATAACTACAAATTTCCTTTTTCTTTTTGCTTTCTTTCAAAATTGTTTGTTTTTCTTTTTCTTTCAAAATTGTTTTTCTTTCAAAATTGTTACAGCTGAACCGGATGCATAACAAAGCTGCCCAACACCTTTGGGGAGCGGCGCGTGTTCCGGCTGGCGTCCTCGCTCAGCGCGACGCTCTGCGTGTTCACGTGCCAGACTCGTGCAACGGGAAAATGCTCTGAAGCATCTTCATGTTCTACAAGTATATGGTATCTTTCTATAGTACCACAGGTGACGGACAAGAAGGGGCAGAGGTTTGGAAAGCACTCTGGTGTTTTACAGGACGATACACCTTGCAAACCCAGCTTTAACTGTGTACAACACTGTTGAAACATGGGGTATTTTTGTTGTGGGGTTTTAACCATGACTCCCTGAAGGTATCTTTAGGGAATATTTTCCACTGGCAGCTCTGAAAGACAGTGCTTTTCAACAACTCCTCACATTTCATGATGCAGTGAGTCTCCTCCCTCCCGCCTTCCCTGGGGAACTGGAAATGCCACCCTAATAGAATCTGCATGCTCAGAGAAACGTGCCAGATTAAAGGAGCAGACAGCTTTGGATCTCTCCCACACCTTGGAAAGCTGGGGAGAATCTTCTCCTCAGTAGAAACTCTCTTTGCCTGGCAAACACAACCTCTCACATTTCTTCACGTATTACCATTTTGAATGCTGCCAAGCAATTGTAAGTGTAACCCTGAAAAATGTGACACAAGTGGTGAAATAATTTGATAGTTCAAACTGCAGGTCACAGAAGATTTGTCAGTCAGTCACTGGAAAACAAAGTTCACAGGTAGTCTTAATTCAAACATAAGATAACCAGCTTGCTCAGGAAATTTCAAGTATGCACACACTGCCGTTTCCCATTTTATGTTTCCCTTAAAGAGCTATACAGAGGTCAAATGATTTACCCAGAGGCACGGAGCGAATGTCACTCCAGATCAAGGACCACAAGTTTCCTGGCTTGCAGCTTTACTGCAACATCCAAAGTAAATGGATGCGCCTTTTAAAGGACGGCGCTCACATACTAATCAAATGTTTCAAACAATACTTCCCGCCTGCTCTCCACTCTGCTACGTTTGCTAGCTTTATTCCTTATGCTATATACTTTCATTACATAACATAATGCTACTTGATAATTGCTAGGTGCTTGCATTAGCTCATCTAGTAGAGGCGCACAGGAAAGCCTCACCAAAAAAGTGTTAAAGATGTTTTATTTGCCCAAGACCCAGTTATATCTGCGCACACTGCATTAATACCCACCTAGGGCACGGTAGATGCTTTGGGATTTCTCAGAACTACTTAATCGGTGTTGTATTTTAGCTTTACATTTTGGTTTGCTTAGGCGATGAATGGGACATGGATAAAAAAAAAAAAAAAAAACACCTTTTCCCCATCCACCACTGTTCTTACAGTGAAAAGAGTGAAAAAAGCTTCTCATTAAGCAAAATTCTTGAAAGGTGCCTCCTTTCCAGAGAAAAGGCCAACAGTCTGGGAAAGCAACTCCTCCAAAATGATTTTTTTTAAATACTTTTTCATGTCTTTTGACTGAAAAATTAAACATTTCCATTCTGACATTCCACTGTAATACCTTGAAGCATCTGTAATTTTGATGCTGCATGTTCCCATTTCTTCCTAAAACCAGCAAAAATTTTCCTACTATATAACAACTATAATGCATCATCTTTCTACCTTGAAAAGTCTTTTTTTTTTTTTTTCATTTTTATACCTAAAAAAGGTAATTCAGTGAAAGAGCTCTTCCTATGGAGAAATGGAAGGTTCCAGCATATCACAGTAGCATTTTAGAATAAATATACACACATGTACTTATGTGTGTTTGCATATATACGCTCATATATATATATTATTTTTCATTGAAAATGTATAATCATGTAAGATTCGCAAAAGATGGGAAAGCATTTATTTATTTATTTACTTAATATAAGTTAGCCCTTAAAAAAAATAGAATTATTGGGTTAAAAATCAGTGAAACCAAACTGAGATAACAGCTGATCCATGGCTGTCATTAATTGCCTACCCAGGATGTTACCTACAGCATATGCAGTACAGAACTTATCTAGATGAAGGGCTTGAACACAGCTGAAAGATACATTGAAAACCTGAATATAAAGCATATATTCAGCTATTCAGCAATAGCAGTTGGACACTTCACGTTCTGAAATAAAATGCATTTTGCTTCTATACGTCCTTTTAATCATTTCAAAAGAAGAATAGGTTACAATACAGATGAAGTATTTTTATTATGAAAAGAAAAATCCAACACAGAGAAATTCCTACTTTATTGCAAAGAAAGCTTTGAAACTAGTTGTTAGTACTTAAATCTCCTTCAACTTTTGCCAGCTTAAGCTCTGCATCCTACTGAAAGCACCCCGCTTGTTGATTTTTTAAAATTTCTTATGTTCTCTTTCCTCCAAGTCACACGGAAATATTCTCGAACTTAAAATGAGGTTATATTACTACATACAGGAGGAAAAACTGTGTTTAAGCATTCACGAAAATAATAAAATACCGAGCTTTAAAATTATGCTCAAATAATATTGCTAAATGACAAATTTAATCATTCTCTCCATGGAAGCTTTGCTTTTCTCAGTAAGGGATGCACATGTTGTTACGCCTTTTCCTCCTAAATCCTCCTTTGGCATCAAGATCTGATTGCTGAAGATACTATCACCCTGCCCTGAACTCAAGCCTTTTTGACACACACACACATTTATTCATGACTTTCATTAAATCAATTACTTAATTATTCAGTATAGCTCTATATTGTATTTATGGAGAAAAACACTCCACTAAAGTCCTAGCTTGAAAATGCTTTTCATGCATACTCTATCCTACTGAAATACTTTCCTTTTAATTAATTTTCCTTTGAAAAATCCCACATATTCCAAGTATGCAATCGTACAGTAAATTGGAACGTGGAGAAAGCCACAAGCAGGTAACAATAGATAAAAAATAGACACTGAATTCAATAGATTATAACAAGCATATACCTAAATTTAATCTTGGTTCTTTGTAGCTTAGTTTGACTCGCAGCATCAAGGTGAAAAGTTTTATTACATAATAGATCATTCTCTAATGTAAAAGTTGCTCCAAGTAAGAACTGATACTAAAATCAAAGATTGAGAACTTTATAATGATTCCTTGGACAGCAATAATGCTATGGCAAATATGTATTTAAATGGCATCTACAGGGTAGAGCAGGTCTGAGTCTTTTAATCTTCACAGCAAGTGAAAACAGCTATTATCAGTCATTAACATAGACTTGGCATGTATAAATATTGCTCAGACACTTCACAGTTTTAAAACAGCAAATTGTACCACTTAAAATATAGGGACCAATGTTTGTGCAGAGCTACCTAGCTCTTAGCTCAAAGCCCATTCATCAAGAGTACTAGATCATTTTTTTTCTTGTCAAAACCTACTGACCACATAGTTGAGAGCTGGGAAATGCCGCAATAGTTTGCTGTCTGAAAATTCCTCTTGGTGTTCGGTAATAAAGTAGTTGCAATGTCAGAACTGGGGCATCAAGATAGAGCTGTATTCTTTCGCATGTGCCATTCTGCTGTGTTGTATGTGAGGCAAGACATACACTTATCAGGAATCCCAAGAAATTACAAACCCCCAAATCAAAATAATTTAATAAATAAATAAATAGTTCAGTATCAGATAACATTCAAGTAAAAATGATTTTTTTTAAAAAAATTCTAATTAAAAAATTCTTTTAAAAAAATTTAAAAAAATCTGTTCCGAAAGCATTAGATAATGGACTACTACTGATCCAAAAAAAAAAAACATCTTGTTAGCAGTAATCTACCCTTATTATAAACTTCCAACTGAAAATACAGCAAAGAAGATACGGTGCCATAGCTCATTTGCCAGCTACCATCACTGCTTTTAGATATCAGTGGTTCCTATAGCCCGATTAGGGTTTATTACTTTTATACCTCTATCATTGTATTTCCAACCTAAAAAAATTGCAAGCCTCAAGAACAAGAAATGCAACAGAACGTACATGTTTTATCACAACAACTTTACAGCCAAGGGCACCGTTTAATAATGCCAAATGGATATTCTAAATTATCTGTAAAACAGCTGCGTCGATGGCTCCACCAGTATTTGTCATGTCATGTTGTAGGGTATGTGATTAGAAGTACTTGCAATTTATTATCTTCAACAGTGCAAACGCTGGCAGTTAATTACTGACCTTGACTAGCCATTGCCATCAAGCTCATTTGCGTCTTTGCAAGTTATGTTTAGCAATAGCTGTATGGAGAATTAATTAGAAATAATAGATTTTGTAAAGAGTCAATAAAACCACAGATAAGCCAGCATTTTAAAAGCTGATTATACACATTATTATCATTTTGAAACCAGATGTCATACAGAAGCAAAGTTGGAAGAAACCTTTCCTCTCTGATGGTAAAACAAAGTATTCCAAAGATGCCCAAGCCACCATATGAGCCCCAAACCCATTTGTTCCAAAGCAGCATCCTTTTCCCCTTCCAATCCTTGCCCTGAGGCTTTGGTGGTTCCCAGAGCTACCCGGGGTTGCACCCATAGGTGCTTCCTTGGGCCCTCGGCACTCCTAGGCCCCGAGCTCGCTGCCTGCTCAGGCCACAGCACCAGCAGCTCCACTTCACGTTCCTCCCACTGCTTTTGTGCAAGGCCACGCAGATGACAGAATTTCAGTGCCCAGGACAACTCTGGCAGTCATTTAGGAAATGTTACACGGGACAAAATAAGCTGTCCAACAGATTATTTGACCACTGCATGGAAATCTCTGTCACATTCTCTATCAGTGGCATTTACCACTTCCTAATACCAGTTTTGCCTTCTGTAACCTGATTTTCTTAAAAAGTTTCACTGTGGGAATATACCCCAGTTCTCTTCTACAACTACTCACGTAAAGCAGATTAGCAGACTGGAAAATGGTATTTCTTAAATGTCAGCCTGTATAACCCAATCTTCTTGTCAGCAGACCAAGAAAGCAAAGAGAAGTAAAACCAGAGATGAAATGATTAGACTTTAGGAAGAGAAGGCAGTCACGCTGGACCTGTATGAACGCAGAGCTGCAGGAGGATGCCCAGAGCACAAGGGAAGCCCTGGGCCGTGCAGCACGCTGGCTCCATGCGCTCCCCAGCAATGCATGGGCCAGGCTGTTTGCCCGGCTGCACATCCCGCTCCCGCCTCTCCCTGGGCCTCACCTGGGGCTCTCCCGCCCTGCTGAGGATGCTGACGTTGCAGAAACGGCTACGTTTCTGCGGGACCCCCACACACGAAAAAATAAAACAACAATAAAAAATAAAGATTGAAAAAGAAGAAAAGCTAAGAAGATTTTTAGGTTCAGAAGTCACCTTGAGCAGGATCTGGATGTTTCAGGGAAGTGAAATATGTATCTCAGTGACGTTAGCCACCATGGGCAGGTACTGCTTGGTGCAGTGTGCACTTAACTCCGGCATCGGGAGCACTGCGTCAGCCCAGGAGCAGCAGGACTGGTCAGGGAAAGACTGAATTCTTTGAATGATATAAAGAAAACTAAAGTGTCTGCTGAAAGTGCATTTTTCTATTCAGGAAATATTCAGGAAATTCAACTAAGGAAGAACCACCTCCCAGAAACTGGCATCTTCTTGCCCTACAAAGCAATTATTTCAGAAGCCCCTCAAACTTCTGAGCCTTGAGGCTCTTAACTGGATGCCTCTTGTGTTTGTTTTAACTATTGTGTATGTTTTAACTATATTTTACATCCTGCTGGATGTAATTTAAAAATGGATCAGCATCTCCTCAGAATTAACTTCTTTTACTATTTATAACTTGGAAGGTCTATATTTTACTAAAAAATAAAATACAGTTTTTATACTACATTTAATTTAGCAGATAGACTTTCCTTTTTAAATCACAGATTCTTTTGCAAGACAAAATTCCCCGTTGTTTCAACCTCAGATACTGCAACAATTACAAAATATAGCTTATAAAATGAATCTAGTGTTTATACTTTTTTTTCCTTTATAAAAATACTTACTAAGGTGAAATACAGAAGCCATGGGAAAGCACAGTCAGTTAAGAGGGAACAGACTATGAAATGATACCATTTCTTTCCTCAGCAACGCCAGTTGCCATTACTTTATACAGTGATGCCCATAGGTCATATATCCAACTTTCATACCTGGATCTTAAGCATGTTAATAAATGATCCCTAATGAACACCTGTAACAAAAAAGCTCTGCCCTTTCTCCCAACCCCCTCAAGCCTACAATTTAAAAAAACATATTTAAATTGTAGTATTTAATAGACTGAAACTGATGGCTGATATCACCAGTGAACAGGCCCCTGTATTTAGATGAACTTAAGGTACAGGTTGATTTTACAGAACAAAGCTAGTGTAATTTCTATTCACCTTAGTGGACGTGGGCAGGAGCCAGCACATTACTCAAAATGACTCTAAGCCTTGACTTTTCCTTCACCCTCCTCTACTGAAATATTTTGGTAGTAATTACAGTTTGCTATCCAAATTTTGCCTTAAAATAATGTGTTGGCTACAGAAAGGTGCAAATAAATGTGTTTTCTGGCAGACTGAAGCTGAGCAGCACTTATCTCCTAGGGAAATAAATCAACTTTCCACCTGCTGATCTGGTGATCAGAGACAGTCTGAAGCATAATGTG
>JAUBNY010001180.1:98831-111621 GCA_032275445.1 Crypturellus soui
AAACCTGAGAGGAAAACAAAACAAAAACCAAGAGCTACCTTAGCCAGAAAGTCTATCAGACTGATAATAACACCCACAAAACTAATGCTTCTGTCTTTCCAACAGTCTACTTTTTGTCAAAGCACCCTAAAACTCTGAGGCAAGTAAGTAAGCTAACAAAACCCTCCCAAGCCAAAACATACTCTCTAAGCAGAAGTCTCCGTTTTCTTTATTCTGAGAAGGAAGCGAGTTAAAGGCTTCCTGAAACCTGCTGGGATTTTATTCCTGTTCTCAAGCATAAGGTACTCAGGACATGATAAATGACAGGAAAGAACTGTAACAGGGAGACATATAACAATTTATTGCAAAAGATGAACAATTAAGAAGCATGACAGGAAGAAGAAATATGATTTCAGAGAAGCCGCCCATGGATGAGTTTCATAAAGGTGCTTCTGCTTCCTGATGGCCAGTGTTCTCATAAGGTGCTTGCAGAGACAGGAGATAGATAAGTAAGTTAAGAAGTGGTAAAAATAAAATACACCAAGAGCTGCAAAGCATAGCAGGAATACATTTCTGCAGTATAACCTAATCCCAACCCCTGGAATAACTGGCACTGTGCATTTTTCCAGTTTTACCTCTGATACGATTTTGCATGTTACTCAGTTGACTCTAAGATGCAAATATCAATTCAGAACTGCTACTTTCCTCAGGGGAATTTGGGTCAACAGTATCAAATGGATTACACTCATTATAACTAAAATTGAATGCAATTTAATGAGGAATCCAAGTATGAAAACACTCTGCCAACACATGCCAACAATATTTATTTTACGGCTTTGGTATTCATGAGAAAACAGTGAAGGTGCATGATTTGGATCTTAGAGAATGCCAAGGTAAATCCAGAAATGCTCCAATGAAATCATGAACAGGGGCAGGGGGAACTAGTAAGAATTCAAATTGAGAAACCAAGCCCAGAAAAGTGACCATTCCTGTCCGGCAGGTGGGACTGCAGCCCGGAACACTGCAGTACTTGCAGTGTTAGCAAACTGCCAAATTAATGAGAAAGGCAAAGGAGGAACAAGTTTTCAAGGGAGGGGGGGGGGGGGGAAATAGTAGTTCTATATAACTTTGATTAGATGTACTTAAATAATCTGCCTGGCTTTGCTTGTAAAAATATTTTACAAGGTCAACAATGACAAAAAAAATCCTTAAGTTCTTAATGTAGTCACCACTTTGAACTGCTATGTGAAGAAAAAAATCCAGTTTGAAACCCAAAGGTTTTAAAAATATTTTTCAACTTCTTAAATGATTTATAATATTATTGGATTTGTGGTTTAAAGGGAGTTAGGAAAAAAAAAGCAGATTTTAAAGATAAGAAATTTTGCATCAAATGTTTTTCCACAAATTCGGAGAGGGTACTTTAAATGGCAGCAAGCATATTTCCATCTGCTTTGCTGCTACCCAATAGAATTCACTGCTGGCAGATCCCGTTGAACCCTGCAGGCAGTGTTTCAGAAATGCACACTCCTATAAAGACTTTTTCTTTTTTCAGTTACTGATGAAAAATTCAAAGACTTTTAGAAACAAGGCCGGCCAAATGACAAGGTTAATTATTATGCCTAAATGGTAATACTGCATTCACATCTATTTGATATACATCTGCTGAATAGCTGATCTGTCTTTAAAAACTTTATTTAAAATGGCAACTCAGCCATCATATCTGATTTGCCCTCAAAATCTTATCATTAAAAATCACAATGGGAGGAAACTTAGGAATAATGTCATAGGAAATCTGAGTTAAACAGCCTGTAGAAAGGTGGCTCTATGGATATGTATGTGGGTGCATGTGAATATGGTTAGCATATTTCCTTGATACAGGCAGAAATTAAAACCTATTTTCCATCCTTGGCTTCAAAATGCAGCTACAATGTATTTTGCTTTGCATAAATGCATTTAAACAAATGCATTTACAGTTAAACAATTAGTTATTAGTTGCATGTAACCATTGCTGGCAGTTTGGAGAAAATGTATAAGGCCATTCTAAAACAAAAACATCTGAGAGGCTGATGCGCTGCTTTTCAGACTGCTTTTTGAATTGACAGGGTAGTATTTCTGCGAAAACAACTGAAGGTATTCATTAATCTGAAAACCAAATTTTGGATTATAATTGAACAATCTGACTCAAGTTCAAACATTAACATAGTATTCTCTAAACAGAGGACCATGAATTGAGTCCAGTGTTTTTATAAACACTTTCATATAGAGTAATAATGTTCACTGTTAAGTAAGTCTCCACCTCTTTGTTTTGTATTGATATAAAACTTTTTCTATGATTGATACAAATAAATCCTTTTTAAAGAAATTAAGTCATACTTGAAATGCAAGATATACCTTGAAAGAATAATTTGTGGATTTTAGAACCATGATGCCATTGGACCTATTTAAAGAAAAAGTAAAAACCAGGTTTCTTCCAATATATTTCATTCACTCTCTCAAAAAAAAAATCAACTTTATCTTGTCATATACTGTGTTAATAGTAGGTGAATATCAAGTTATGATCTCAAATACGAAAACTCTGGGATATCTACAGTTAGACATCTATATAATGCACTGTTATTATGATAGAACTCCTTTAATTATCAATTTTATGTGTAGGATTTATTTTGTAATACTGTTCTAATGTTTTACATGAAAAAAGTGCCATAAGGGAAACTTTGCTAAATCCATTGCCATAAAAAACCCCAAACTGTCTCGAAGTATTTCCATTGCACCGAGTACATTGCTAGGACAGACTCTGCCATGATATGATGACACACAATATGAAGAGTTAGTTTGGGGGTGAAACCTGTCACATTAATTCACAGTCACACAAAATATATATTTTTCTTTTAATAAATTCTGAGGTAAACAATTTCTCTTTTCACCTCAAATAACAAACAGATAAGATCAGTCATAATCACCTAAATTAAATCAAGTAATTTGGTTATTCTCAGTTCTGACTGAATAAGATTTTTGAAGAATTAAAATTTCTTATCTTTGAAAATATTCTGGGCTCTCTGGCATGCACTGAATTCAATTGATAAGTCAGGCTGATGACCTTTACTAACTGAAAAAGTGACCTGAGGGAAAAACTGAGCAATCCTGGAGCTGGAGTTCAGTCACTGGAGACAGCGACTCACCTAGCGGGATGACCTTCAACTGCAGGACCTGGTCACTCAAGTACCTGCCACCTGCAAAGCCTACCCTGGAGGCCCTGTATGGGATGTCCAGGTTCCTGAGTGCTCTGCAGAAAAGCTGGAATTCCCCAGAGTGTTGGATCAAGAGGTTCTTTGTAGTCAGACTTACATTTATCTACCAGGGCCTTGGCTACAGGCAGAGCACTCAGGAGTTCTACCCTCCCGCCTCTCCGGTAGGGACCACAGTCTGGTTCCCAACACGAGATGACCTGTAGATGCTCTGTGGACAGGCTCTGGCTCTGGCCTGGATATTTAGGCCAGGCTGGACAAAAGCAGCAGGTTTCCGAGAACAGCACAAACCTGCCTGGTACAGGTGAAGCCTTTTGACAGCATGACATTTTGGAAAATCATTTTAATGAATTAAGGACACCTGATCAGAGTTTGACAGAGTGAGTTTTCCTAAAGCCAGCTCTAAACAGGCAGAGCAGTGAATTTTAATCAGTTTAATGCAAGCTCAATGTTATTAGGACCACAAACAATTCATACAGATGCCATCACTGTATATCATAATACACTCCACAGTACAAGTTGCATTTCCCAGATGACATAAAAGGCAGCAATTAAAAAACAACAACAAATAATTCTTCCATGATCTGGGCCTTTTGAAGCCAGGGTTGGAGGCCTCAGGGGCCTGCGTGTCCCTCACGAGTGGCGGAGGCAGCCCAGGCCTGCAGTTGGGCTCAGTGCGAGGTGGGCAGCGCCGGGCAGGAAGGAAGCGCAGCCAGGGCGCGTGGGGAATAACCGATTCATTGCAACCGGCTGCTCTCTGCCGACAGCAGCCTCTGCTGCCAAAGCTGCTACGCAGCCCCCGGAGGGAACTAAAACTACCCTTCTCTCGTGCAAACCCCAGGGGAGAACCGCACTTGAAGTGCCTCACTTAACCCCTCAAAAGCAAGGAAATAAAAGGCTTCCTGTAAAACAAATTCCAGTGCTGCTCACCCTGCTGTGCTCAGCGTGTCTGGAGGTCTCAGAGCAGTGGGCGAGCGCACATACATTACCCGCGTGCTGCAGGACCACGGCTCCACAGCCCCAACAGCCCGAGTTAAGAACAGCAACACCATTAACAGCATCGCCTCGCCTTCCGAGCAATCTGTTTCCATTAATGGTAATTTAATACAATTTGTTTATGATTCTCCAAAGATTCAGCATTCAAGTTTGGTCTAAATCAGCACGAAAGAGCAGATGCTTATATGAACCACTTGAGACTGCAGAACTGGGCTGGAAATCTCATTTAAATATGAATTGCTTTCATAATGGGCCCGATTTGTCTTTGTCCTATGCCAGGGCAAGGGATCACGCTGCAGAGGAAGTGTTGCGACGGAAGGCTCTGCCTTGCTAGAGTTCCATTACTCCACCTCCATGTAAGAGCCCTTTGCAACACCTTTTCTGGGTGCCTTAAAAAAACAAAAACAAACAAACAACAAGAACAAAACCCAAACACACACACACGTACAACCAGCCACACACACAGATTGCCAGGAGCTTTCAAATGGCGATTTGGACTTGAGGACTCCACTGCCCAGCTGAACTCTGAAAGTTTTTGGACCAACAAAAAAAATATTTTCTATCATATTCTTCATAGCCACTGTGGATAGGTAAGAGAAGATTTGAGATCAGCAGTTCTTGTGTGTCTGGTCATGCTAAAGGATCTCAAAAAAATCCAAGATTCCCAATTTGAGGAAGAGGGCAGAACATTCCATAAATAAGGAAGTGTTCCTATATATTCAAAACACACGGGCTAAGTCTGTTTAGAGACTGGACAAGGTTTAGAAAGGTTGATATATTATCCAAACTGCTTCCCTCATCTCTTCCTAGAATTTTCAGGTATTACAAATTAAACCTGATGAACATATGTTATTGGGCAAGCACTGACACAGAGAATGTCTTTTTTTAAGCCATGCTTTTCAATGTCTGGGTAGCATCAGAAAAATCTATAATTTGTAACCGGTTGTATGCAAGTAATAGAGTAAGAATAAAAGAATTTTTAAAAATGCTAGCTTACCCACAAACAAAGCAATTACCCAGCCTAACACCTACAGAACTTGAGAATGAAAAGGAATAGTGTGCTCTAATTAGGGAAAACAGGGAACTGAAGCTGTCTCATTGCAATCTGGTGGGGAGCTTCAGGCTAGGAGTGCAAACCCCAAATTGTTTGTTATCCAAGTGATCCCCCCCTTTCCTGGCTGGAACATGAGCAGAAATGCTGTAAACAAGATGCCAGGAAGATTTACTCCTCCCGTTGCAGAGGAAGTCAGAGCCAATCAGACATCCCCTGCCGACCGGGATGAGCTGGGTCTCGGGATGCCTGTCAGGCGGTGGGTGAAGAGCACAACGCAGAGCGTCGGAGCTGGGCACGAGGGACCAGGAGCTGCCACTCACGCTGAGGGGAAGCAGACCATGACCTCCTTGCACCTGGAGCACGCCAGGCTTCCCTTCCCACTTCCCCCCCAGGAATTTGACATTAATTCACACCAATTGGGCACCTGGCTTGATGAGTTTTAGAGTGAAATGCTAAAGAGGAGGGACAGTAATTGTCAGAGACAGTGAGGAGGCACAGGTAAAATGGAAAGACACAGGTTAGAAATGAACTGCCCGAGTACTCTGCCTGACTTTGGATACAGGGAATAATGACCAGATACATTTTCTTAAAAAGGAAGAGTATAGACAATAGGAGGGGATAGAATAATAATCTCATTTACAGCTCAGGTCACATGCAGCTTCCATTTAGCCATACAATGAACTCAAGCAATCCAAGGTTCACATCTGACAGGATGTGAGCAAGAGAGACGTCACCACTCAGCTCTAAACATTTTGGTCTCAAGCAAGAGATAAGAGAGAGGGAAAATAGCTTAGCAAACACTCTGATTAAAGGGGGAACAAAAGAAAACCATGCAGCACTCTCCCAGATTTCAAAACAAACGGGAAATATTTTCTCAGCCCCTGAACAACACAGCCAGGAAATGCATCATCCCATTATGGCTTACACAGGCCAACCGCCGCGGTGCCCTTACGGTACGGGTGAGCAAGATGTGAAAGAGGGGCTGAGAACCCAGCTTGAGTCAGACGGAGGAAGGCAGAGTACGGTCTGACGAGCATTATCTATTGTCTCTTTTCAAAATTAATTTGTCATAACATATCAGAAGCAATATTAAAAACATTTCTTGTTTTTAAGCTCGAGATCGCCATTATGTTCCATTTTGGATATAAAAAAATACAATAAAAGATGTGATAAAATTGCTTTGAGAGAAGTAATAGTTCAAATAATATGGAAGGCCATAAAGCAGCAGCTACAGGAGAAGCTTTTTCCCCCCATTGTGGAGCAGTATTCATTGATTTCTGAAACCACAGACTAATTATGCTCTGAGTGGAGAAAGTACTTGAAGGAGTCTACTCTGTGCATCAGAGACATTGAGTTCATGATGTTCTTTTGTAAAAATCCAAGTTATAGTGCTAAGCACAAGAGTAGCTTGATGAAATTTGATTGCCAGTACTACTATAAAGGTTATATGAGGTGACCTAATACTAGTCTATAAGATACATGGACATATATTGCTCTGTCTAGGTTAATATCAAGGTTAGCTCATTAAAAGAAAATAACTCCAGTAGAGAATGGACATCATTTTAAATTTTCAGCACCTGTTTCATTCCCCTTGTCAAATTACTTACGATCAAATTACACATGAAATGTGCATCCTCTACAGTGACCCACATAGCTGGTGACTATTTTTTATATTATCTCTGTTTGTAAGTGATCCCATTCAAATGCTTTGGAACTCAATAACTTCATTATTACATAATAGACTAATTCACAGTAGGAAATCATTACAATCTATAACTGAGAAGAGCCATTAATTATTGGAAAGTGTCCAATCTCCAACCTGAAGATATTAAATATGGTCTGGCAAGGAGAAGACAATTAGACTGAGGAATTCTACCCAAAGGGAAAGCATGCCAGCATTACTGCAGCTAGACTAATGACTTCTACAACAATAACCACTTTAAGTATTTCCAGCTACTGTCAATGCTACAAGTATTTTACTACATGATGAAAATATCTTAACTGTTACTGACAGTCATGTTCTTACAGACTGACCTCAGCAGTACATTTCTGCTAACAAAATTTTCTACAAAAATACATAACTTTCACTTCTAGTCTTCTGATGTGAATTACAGCTAAATATAGTGATGCAAGGGGAATTATGGATTATAAAAGTCAGGGGAGCCAAGTCTACAGTACTGCTCAGGGTCTGTCAAAGGATGCAGATTTGGGGCTTCTTGCAGTCATTTTTTTTCCTGCATAATACTCACATATTATGCTATTCCAATTTGTTTATTTGAAAATTATACAACATTCCTCCTTTCTGGGGCAACCTCTTCCAAAACCAGACTGCTGTAAAAAATAAATAAATAAATAAATAAAATTCTTCTTTCATCCTTCTCTCCTGAACCTTACAGCTTTGAAGCGATGAGCCTGCATTCTCCTCATACCAAATGGCCCCGTTAGCTCATTTTTGGACCTTTCTGCTTAATGCACACAATCCAGACAGCTTTAGTCCCGAATGATAGAATGAGCAAACCCACTCAGGTCCTCACTGAATTCTGAATGTCACGATGACTCACTGCATGTTAAAGTGACTCGACTCTGCTGCCTGCACCAACAGCTCTGTTCGCTAATAGTTATTGCATACTACTTTCAAATATTCTGCTCATGTTTTCTGCATAAGCTTGTCTTTTCTTACTGAGGATGTTTACTCTGAGATACAGGGACTAAGGACTTTCTTAGCCCAAAGATATGAAACTCTGCTTTTACAGTCAGCAAAAATATGAGAGTGGCTTCCAATTCAAAAAACCACCTGGTTGGACAGATGTAATACTTGTAATAGGGAATAATGCTGAAACTTGGCACAAGTCAGAACTGAAAACACTTAAGTTTACCCATACTACAACCTGCCCTAATGCTGACAGGTGGAAGGGTGTAGATAAACCATATAAAGGCCATGTATCCATTGGCAACTGGAGATAGGCCTGTGCAGAACTCAAAGCAGGTCCTGAGGGAAGCAGTGACACTGCCTTAGCCCTCTTCAGTACCCAGTGAATTAGCTGTTTAAGTTAGCTGCGATTAGCCTGGTCTTAGCACAATGCTACCTGCTACTCCCTCGCCTTCTCCAGCATTGCACAAACTCATCCTAGCAGACACTAAGAAACAGAGTCCCAATTACAAAACAGAGAAAAATCTAGTTTAAAATGCCCCTGGTTAAAGTGAAAGGTGTAATTCCCTTGCAGAGAAGGCAGAAGCCACAAGAAAAAACAGCATAGCAGATTACTGCAGCCTGACACACCTGGGGTCTGACTGGAACCAGGTGGCACAGAAAGCCTCATATGATTATTCCAAATCAGGTTTACAAAAGTCCTCCTTTGGCAACACTAGACCTTCCCCCATCCACCCTCCATCATCCTCAAAACTAGAGCTTCATTTTAGTTATTAAAATAAATGACCAAAATAAGTGTCTACATCTAAATTCAAGTATTTTGAGAAGTGTCTTGATTATCAAACTGACTGAACTTCCAGAAGCACTAGGCAGCTTTCAACAGGATGTTAAGCGCCTCTGAAAATTGGGCAGTTTATTGGATATATGGAAGCGTACTGCAAGCTTCCGTCTTGGAAGCGTTGGAGAATAAATGGTTTGAGCAAAAACAATAGTAAAGATCCTGTTCTTTTAATTTTAAGGGAGGGAAGCTATTGCATCACATATCAAATGTTTTGTTCATTAAAAAATGTCATTGCCTTTTGTCCTCCTCTCCTGTCTCTAGATGTACCAGCACAGGCAGTTCTATAGGATATCCTTAGTTTTGCTCTGAAAGTTCCAGATCAGTCCAAATCAGAACTTTTTTTGGGGAAAGACTTTCTTTGCTCAGGTTTGTTGTGATGTTTATATTATAATCAGCATTACTGGAAACACAAGACAGTTTGTTGAAGGGGGGTAGGTTTACATTCCAAGGGTAAATACATACTAAAGAAAAATAGCCTTTGAAGGACACATTTTCAAATGGGCAAGCTGTTACACACAAAACACTGGGTTAGAACTTCAGTTCTTACTGCAGCTGCCATGGCTCCAAATCAAGCACTGTAAAGTCAACCAAGAGGATCTCCAAAGACTACCAAAAGATCATGGATGGGGCACAGCTGGAGCCATGGGGTAGGGAACCTCTGGGATGGCAGAGCAGCACACAGCATCATAAATTGGCAACCTCATACTCTTTAAAGGTTGATGTATCTTATGGGATTGACCATTGTTCAGAGGAAAGTTCTGCTAGTCCTGAAATCCATCCACAAATGTGAATAGCACCCCTTTCCTCATGGGATTTTACATTATCTACATTGAGAGCAAAAGAGATGCCCTGTAAGTCCCAGAAAAAAAAAACAAAAAAATTATTCAGAGCAAAGTCATCTTCTAGGCCAAACAACAAGATAACTTTGGCTTTCTTGGGGAGTAATGAGCTTCTCCAGAACTTCATTTGGTTTCTGTTTTAGCCAAAGGCTGCAGTGTTGTGTAATAAGTTTTAAGTTTAAACGTACCCTGCTCTAACAAGACACTGAAGTATTGATAGTCTTATTTTTATTGCAGACAGTACTTTGATCTGGGTGCCAGAAGAGGTCAACACAAGAACTCCAGAGTTAGAGTTGTTTACATCCAGCATAAAATGCAAATAAGTGAATGTGGCAAGGACATCCCAGGCAGATTAAATAAGGCCGTGTTTTCCTAGTGCTACTTATTTCTTTATTAGTTTTAAACTAAACATCTTGTGAGTAATGTCCATGAAATTCTCTTATTTAAGGGCTTCCCCGCCCCCTCCCCCCAAAAAGCAAGAAACAAGTTACATTAATCACAGCCCAGAGGGTTCTGTCATAGGCTAATGGGGACTTGGCGTGCCAACAAAGCCCATCCAGATGTCCCCAGCTTCCTTATCTATACAATGGGCAGCGATGACAGCCATTTTATTAGCTGAGATATTGTTACTCTCATCAGATAAAGTTGTGTGTTTTGTTGCTTTGATGCTTTCTGTCATCATAGTGGAGCTGTTTCAACTGCATATTTAAAGAACGGCTGCAGTGGCAGCTTATGTTCCTTAACAACACTGTCTAGAAACATCTCACAAGGAGAAGCAAGCAGTGTGCTAATTGTGCTTTATCAGAAGATGGGAAAGTAAACAGAGCTTCTGCCACGGTTATTTGTAGTTGAGACATAATTGCAGAGTCATCTTTCTTTTCTAGATTTGTTTCCCTGAAGGAAAGATCACGAGAAAGTCAGTTCCCTCTGAATGGAAAGCAAATCAAGCAGCCACCTAAAACTGATGTTAACCATACCTGTTCTGCCTTCACATACAGTATTATTGAGCCATGAAATATTTAGTAGATTAAGTAAAATTTTTAAGTAACTGCTTATATTTAAGGCTTCTCCACAATAATGACAATTATTACAGCACTCAGAAATATGTACCTTCCACATGCTCGGTTTGATCACGCAGACCTTGAAGGCTAACAAAAATCTGTCATGCAGAGCAATATGCAAACTCATTTAATTTTCTATTTAAACCCTTCCTGACAGAGTAGACTTTTCTTGAATTCCAAAACAGCAAGCCTGTTAACCAAACCCCAAAGGTGGACATGTTTGCCTGTCGACACTGGGCTTATCTGGCCATGCTACCACTCGGGCAATAATTATACGAAGTGCTGCAGACAATTTAATAATTCAACATTTGCCAGCTGCTACTGAACTCTTCCCGTCTATATAAAGCATGGGGAAGGGCCATGGGCTCTCCAGTGGACTGCACGACAAGAACACTCGCACCTAATGATCTCTGCAGCTCTGTTCCTCTGATTTCTGGTGGGGGACAACGGGCACGACAACCAAACAGCACAATTAGAGCAGCAGCCCAGCATGAAGCATCCACGGGGGTTGCTGCAGGCAAGAGGTTACCCCGATAACAAGAGGTAATATAGGCACATATGAACGGTGCAGGCAGACATAGGCTCCTGGCTGGTGGCTCCTGTGATGCTGCACACACATACGATACACCCAGAAAGCCAGCAGGCAGACGGACGCGCATTCAATGCTCCTGCCACGATGAGCCCTCTTCACTGCTAATTCCCACGCACAAGAGGGGCAAGTGCCCCCTTTTTCCAGCTCCATACCCTCCAGACAGATCTTACTCTTTCCTTTGTATAGGAATCTCTGTTGCTGGTTTTCCTGCTCCACCTGTTCTCCAGCATCAGCCAGATGCCCAGCTGATGGCCGGGCAGCACCCCCACGAGAGCCACCGGCTTGACGTTCACTCACCAATATTTCTGCTGACTGCCAAGGGAGTTCTAGCAATCATTTAACCTACCTCTGCTTCAGCTCCCCTCTATAAAGGCATTCCTTCTGCCTTGTCTATTTTGATTTAAACAAACCATCCCTAAACTCCTAAAGGTCAAACCTGCTTGTATAGCACTTGGCACATTGATCTTACTTGGGTCTTCAAAGTGTCAGTGTAAACCAAACAGTGAATCCTAAGAAGTGAAACAGCCTGAAGCCTCCTTTCAGGACTCCAGAAATACTTTTCTGTTGAGAGAAATATGGTGCAGGAATGAATTGTGAAGTTTAGAAAGCCACTTTGTGTCCTGTTAAGAGACAGAGCTAAGAAGTTAACTCAACCTAGATTAGGGAAATTTAATTTTGAACATCCTTTTGAGACTCAGAAGAAGCTACACATGTTGGGCTCCCTTGTAGCTAGGGCCTGAGCTGCAGTTCCCATGGCCTGGTGATGGTCTCGAAGGGCAGAGGGGAAGCATCCTAGCCCAGTCAGCAGATATGCACCATGCGGGACGTAGTGAGGAATCCCCTTCCTGCAGAGGAAGAATATTTCCCCAGACAATGGGAAAAGGGTGAATCATAAATTGTGTGTGTATGTTCTAGTCTACCCTAATTGAGTAGAATTACTTATTTTTAACCATCAACAGGCACCTCATGTTATAGGTCTTAGAGCTTTAGAAATACCTTTGGTATGTGAAATAGTTGTACAATATTTTAAAAGAATAGTACTGAACATGCCTATACCAACAATCAAACTGTACATAAGAGCAATTACAAACAAAGGTTAGCAGCAGAGAAAGTCTGTTCCTTTTAGCTAAAAGGAAGTGACAAATGTGTGTGCACACAGACGTGCGTACGTGCCTAAAACCCTGCTCAGATGCACAGGGCATGACACCAGATTCTGCAAATCCAGAGATACTATGCTACTTCTCACATAAAATTCATTGGCCTTCTCACTTACTTACACACACTGGCAATAACACATAAAGTGTTT
This sequence comes from Crypturellus soui, assembly GCA_032275445.1. Taxonomy (NCBI): domain Eukaryota; kingdom Metazoa; phylum Chordata; class Aves; order Tinamiformes; family Tinamidae; genus Crypturellus; species Crypturellus soui. The sequence goes on from JAUBNY010001180.1 coordinate 111,395, forward strand.
GGAAATTAAAAAAAAAAAAAAAAAGAATTATATAATTGTGTCACCTCACTTTTGGTTGCATTTTTCAAGTTCTCCTCACAAAACTTTAGCACATTATAAGCTAGCAAGAAAAAGAGGCTAGAAACTAGAAAATAGTAGGCTAGTAGAAACTAGCAATAGAGGTCAGAGGCAGAGAATTACTCATTTTGTTATCTGTGTGTGTTCCCTTGAACAACAGCTGCTGCAAC
>JAUBNY010001180.1:111721-124438 GCA_032275445.1 Crypturellus soui
TAGCAATAGAGGTCAGAGGCAGAGAATTACTCATTTTGTTATCTGTGTGTGTTCCCTTGAACAACAGCTGCTGCAACGCTTTCGCCTTGCAGTTCTGACTAACACCTATTGACAGATTTAGCTGCTGTCTACTTTTTTTCATGAAGAAAGCCATTATGGAAGGGTCCTACCTTAATAGCTTTGTTTAAAACATGAAAACATTCATCCTTGGTGGTTATTTTTTACCTTCTCTCCTTCATCTGCTGCTCATTAGCATGATTCCTGTCTGCCTGATGTCTGGAAGAGGCTGTCAGCAGAAACCTTAGGCCCCTGTCCTCTCTCAAGAAAGAGGTAACCAATTGGCATATGGAGTACGGGGGCCCAGGAAACTATTCAATGGCAATTGAAATCTGGTGTGTGCCAGGTGTGACAAGTACTGGGAAAAATCAGGAACTTTCGCAAATGAACTGCAATTGTCACAACCACAGCACAGGGATGAAGGGGGCTCTTCAATGAGTCGAATGCTTCCTGGTCATTTATCAAGGATTATTCAATTATCTAATAATTAAACCTTTAGGTAATGAAATATGTTTTAAAAGGAGGAGGGGAAAGAAACACTCAGGACTTTGCTTCAGCAGATGTAAAACTGACACATCTGCCTCCCTCGATACTAGCAAATTGGCTCTTTCAATATGTTTCATTTGTTCTCCTGCCAATTGCTGATCTCTTGTCAATTTGCTCTCAAACTTGGAAGAAAATTAAATGGTTTGATGACATATTGGTTTCTGTATTTTATCTTTGAAATGCAAAATATATATTTCAATGATCTTAGAAATGTTCTACATCTTTGAAATCTTTGCAATTGTAAGATGTTGGTCTTAATCCCCATCTGGAATATAAGGGCATAACTGCATCTCACTAAATTAAGCGTTAGTGTTTTATCCCAGCTGGTGATCTTGTCCATAGATTTTCCATAGATTAATATAGACATGTTCTGTATTTATTTAGAAATAGGCACTATAAAAGGGGTGCCTCCCTATACACTTTAGGCCATTCTGAAAATATCTACACTAGATAATTGCCTGAAACTGTTTCCTAATGGCCTTAAATACTCAAAATGAAACAACACAACTGCCATCATAGCCAATCACACACGGAAAGAAAAATGATAGCAGCATTAACTGCAACAATCACTTGCTCTATAAACATTATTAAAATGATGGAAACAGTATGTTAGCTGTGCCATAATATCCAGGTTAGAACCCCAGGCAGGCCCGATATTCCAGGTTACAGGTTGTAATTTATATACCTATAATTTATATAGTACTATAATTTATACAACATTTATTGAAAGAATGGGCTACTGAGTGGGATATTCATTTAATTCCTTGCTCTGTGGCCGTTTTTTTGGTCCCAGTGTCACAATAGGATTCTGGCCCCAGAAGTGGATCCCTGACGAATGCCTTTGCTTTGTCCCTGCACATGCCCGGGAAAGCCTCAGGCCTGCCGGCGATCAGCAGCTCAGTACGCATTTCTTACTGAGAGCTAATGTTGAGAGGGAACTGTACACACTGCACGCCCTGCACATGGGAAGCAGCTCGGCACCTACTGCAGCTACAGCCACAGCTATTCAAACACAGGTAGGAGAAAAGGCGGAAGAGGAGGAGGAGGAAATAGCCACGTCCTCATCAGTCCAAAGGCAGAAACTCATCCCATCCCTCCTGCGCTTGGAAAGAGCAATTCAATTGCCCTGAGCCCATAAGCACATCTGTAACCAAGCAGGTAGTGCCTTCACGTGGGAGGCTTGATTTCAGGTTCCTGCCCTAGGGTTGGCTAATGTATTTTATCCATGAATTGTTTAAAATAAAATCATTTGTCATAGAAATGAATGGAAAAAGACTCATTTTCAGAGCCACTGCCACTATGGATGGCCAATATAGATGAAAGTGCTTACACTTAGGCATTCTTGACTAAAAACAATGGCTTCCCTCCCTTTATGCTAAGTTTACCCATCTGTAAAGCAGACACATTACAGTTTACCTAACTCAGAGAAATGGGATAATATGGCTTTGGCAAAAGAAAGGCTCCATCACATCGCTTTACTAGGCATAAAAAGATAATAAGAATATATGATTTTAAATCAACATTAAGATAGTGTAGACTCTGGGACATTTCTGATATTGCTTTGTCTGGATAATGCAATTTATTTTCCAACAGGTCTCTTGCAATGCTTGATATTCCACACAGCCAACCTGTGTTACAAGATGTACAGAGCTAATCTGCTGGGAAAAGGAATCATAAACAAGACTTTATCCTGCATTATTTTATTCATGAAAGCATTATTCCAATCTGTGAAATCTTGAAGTATGGACTGGATCCTGGGATTATAGTCATGCTGATATATCCCAAGTTGCCCGGCTTTAAAAATTTCTTAATTCCAGAGGAGGAATGTGGTGCCATATTTGAGATTGCCATATCTGTTTTAAAACCTGCTCTCATGAGGGTTTATTGTCTTTTTGAGCTTTTTTTTTTAATTGCACAGAGGAAAAGCCGACGTTGCCCTATTGCCTACAGTTTCCCAAGCAACGGTTCCAGGCAGGACAGTAACTGCAGATTCCCGTGTGGAAGTGACGGCGCCCCCCGCTCGGCCCGCCTTCGGCACGGGAAGGAGGAAGGACACCGCGTGCCTCTGCTGCGCCGCAAGGACAGGGATCTCCCTCGCCTGTTTATGCTGTTCTCTTCCAGGAGCTGGACCGAGGTTTCTGTAATCCCTACAAAGCGTCCACACATTCCTTATAAGTTTGCCACCATTATTTTCACTAGCATTGTTTTTACAAGGAAATCCTTTGGGATACTCAAAAATGAAACTTGCTATCTCTTTGTTGAGTGTATTTTGAATATTAAGAGACAAGAGATACAGAGAACAGTGAAGATTAGGAGAGCGGTGACAAGATCTGGTAGAAAGGAAACTAATTTTTAAAAAAATGACTACTCAGGTGTCATCTCCCAGTGTAATTTCACACTACCAATCCACACCACAGTAGTATATGTATAAATTTGCACTAGAGTGTCATTAGATACCATCTCTAGAAATTGTTTTTTGGGGGTGGACAATGCCATGCAGACTCTGACTGGAAGACCTTGCTTGATCAGATGCTAAGAGCTGTCTCCTATGACAATCCTGGATACTAAGCCACTGCTAAACGTCTGTCTTGTCACAGATTAGTTTTCTATGTACTTCAAACTGAACCATGTCACATATTTGGCAGGAAATGTAATCCGTCCACAAAGAGGATTTGATCCACAGTGTGATCCTGCAGTTCTCAGGCAAGAACAGCTCCTGGTAAAGCCCCTGCATTTCAGTTTTGAGACAGGGACAAACATGGCACCATGAGAGCAAAAACTCCTTTCCCCAGTGTTCCTCAGGGCCCAGATGGAGCAAAACGAGATGAACTATGGATATGAAATGCACAGTGCATAAAAAAGGGAAAAAATCCTACGTCGGAATCCATAAGGAGAAACAGGATTTTTTAAAACTGTTCTGCAAGGCCCTGAGTGACATGCCCTCAAGCGAACAGCAGCACCAGCGTTATGAGGAAAAAGACACATAGCTCTTGCTGGGAACAGCAGCCGACAAAGAAATCACTGTGTGCATGACAAATCACGGATCCTCCCCTAGAGCTGACAGCTCCGTGATTCTCCCCATCATCTAAACTCCTGGTCTCGAGGCTATCTTTGACTTCCATCTTCCTTTCTTCTCATATTCAGCATCTTAGATCAACATAACAAACTCCTTTCCCTTCTACTAATAAGTCATGCCTTTGTGCCCCTCCTCACTGACTTTGCTGCCTAGATTAATGACACCACCATCTCTCCTTATACACTCTCTCGGTGTCTTCATGTGTTACTCCCTCTTGCTGAAGAGTACGTAATTGGAATATATTGCCCCTCTTGCCTTAAAATCCCAGGCGTGAATCTCAGCAATTGCTGGAAGTCTTCAGAAAAAAAGGAGGAAGAGAAGGAGAGTGAACCTGCACTTATCTCCTGGTATGACTGTTATCAATCTCTTCTAAAATAATGGAATAAATATTATGAGCATAAAAATCATCTGGAACAACAAGGGAACCATGACCAATAAATAGTTTGTTTTTTCAAAGAGCAGATCATGCCAGACAAATGTAATTGCCTCTTCAATACTTTCTGGGTTAGTGGATGGAAGGAAAAGGGTGCCTGCAGTACAGCTGAGCTTTAGTATAGCATTTGATACAGTGCCTCACAAAATCTTATTAGAAAAATAATTTATAATGTCTTGGATAAGACTGCTGTCATGTGGATTGAAAACTGGCTGAAGGAATGTAAACAAAGGATAATGAGTCATGACAAACAGTGCTGTGCTGAGCTGTGAAGAGGTATCCAGTTGGGTTGCCACAGGAATTGGTGTTAAGCCCAGCTTTATTTTACATATTTATTAATGCTCTGGAAAAAGAGATGAACAGCCTGTGAATTAAATTCACAGATGACACTAAATTACTAGCTGTTGTTAACAACATTTGGGACAGAGATATTATACAGAAGGAAAGCAGAGAGGATGGGACTGCAGAGATTTAGTGACCAGGTTTCCCTGTGCGATTATGCAAGGGAGGGTTTTATGCCCCAGCTGATGATAAGGGGAGCCCACAGGCAAAAGCACTTTTTATTTTGTTTACCGGAGGTTTAGGCAGTGAAGCAACAACAAGAACAACTAGGACATCTTTAATTGTAACATCTTGCAAAGAGGACCCCAGAAAAGGCTTCAGTTTCATTTTCTAGTCTCAATAATCTTAATGTTTGGAATTTTCTAAGATTTTGCCCAGTCACACACTATAAAGCAGCACACAGCAACGTAACAGAGAGTCATTTGTCTTCACATCACTATATTATGTTGCTCTGTTGAGGAGAAATCAGCAGTAAGAATCTTGCCATTTTCTTTTGTTCTAAGGACAGTATTAACATGAAGACAATACAGGTAGTAAAAACAGCCTCACAGGTAAAAAGCTCTTTCAGGAACTTCAGTGTCTACAAGTAACTCAGTCCCAGGAACTGAATCTGCTAAGAAATATTAAAACAAAAATAAATTCCCTAGCTATTTGCAACCTAAATAGAGCACACATTACAAATTCAAAAAGAAGAAATTTTCAAGCACTGTGCTCTGTGAGCTATGGAAAAAATGGTGGAATATTTCATTGCCCTAATCTGTTTTAGTAAGCCTTTGTGCTGGGTGCTTAACTACAGCAAAATTTTATTTCTTTATTATCCATTTATGGAACACATTTGTATGATGAATTGGATATCGATCTAAATTTTATGAATTTTGGGGATATAAATGTAAGGAATGTTGATAGTTTCAATTTCTTTTAAAGGTAGAGAATATGGTCTATATATTTGTATATATTTATCAAGAGGAAGTATAGGAGTCTCGCTCTATAACTTTATAGTCAGAGAGTAGGAAAATATAAGCAGACTGTAGATCTAACCAGACTCTTCAGTAAAAATACAATTCTGTTTCTTAAGATAACTACCAGGCTCACCATATCCCCCAAAATGCAGCCAAGTGAAACCATTATGAGTATTTCCCATAAAAATTTTTTTCAATAACTGCAGCCTGAACAAATAATTCCACAAGACCTGAAACTATTGAGCCCTGAATTCCTACATCTTTACATCTTGAATTTGCTTGACTTAGGGGACATTGGAAATGCAAATTCAATGTCACGTTTTTTCATTGCTGGAGCCATTGAAAACTGCCCTTCCATGTGGACTCTTCAGTATATGCAAGTTTACAATGTAACTGTTTCAATGAGCCTATTTACCACAAAATTTTTAAAAACTTCCTTTTTCCCACAAGTACTATTGAAGACAATTGAGTTCAAAAGTACTGAGGTATTCGATATAAATTTTGGTTTTATACAAAGTTATTATTTGAATGAGATAAAACAGTACTGTTTGAAAGTATTATTTTGCAGGAGAGTATTCCACATCATCAATTTTTTAAGGCTGATGAGGGTAAAATCCTTGGGCCTATTTCGCATTTGGAGAGACCTGGTATAGACAATTTGACGTTAGAAAAAGCCTATCAGTGTTGATAAAAAGTTATTCAATGAGTTTGATTGAATTATAATTTCACATTTGATTCAAGAATTCAGGATCTCTTTTCTGTGGACTATTTGCAGAAACTTTTCCATCATTTTTTTTGTCCAGAAGTTAAAATCGTGTTTGCCATGAAAAGTTATGTTGAACTGGTTTATGGCAGCAAGCTGGCAGCATCTTTAAATCTGCCCAGAATTGTGATTATCTGACAGACTCACAATACTTTAATTCTGTACTATACTATTTTCCATAGAAGCAATATCCTCAGTGCTGGTTTGAATGCCTAGAATGTTAAGTGTCTGGCTCTGGCTGAGTCTCTACATTTCAATCTGTGAACACGTAGCACATGGCCCTTGATTACTACTTTTAAATTGATCTGTGTCTGCTATGAAAATATATTGCTTCATAAAAGTCTTTCAGAGTATCAGCTTCCAAATTAATGATTTTTCTCTCAAGCTCTGACTTTGAGAGCTTGCAGTACAGAACCACGCAGTCCAGCTACTTGAATCAAATTGAAACCCAAACACCATCCATCTGCAATTCAGATCCAAATTCTTTCAGTGCGGCTGGCTCGTCACTAGGTAAAGAGCAGCTGTTGTCCTGTTAAAGTGACTGTAAATAATTCTAAGTTGATGCTCAGAGAGCGAAATCCACCCTGCGGTGCCGGGGCCCGCGCAGTGGCCAGGATGTGCCCAATCTCCGCAGCGTGCGCTGGAGCCGGGCTGCTTTCGGCCGGCCCAGGGTCACAGCCCCGGGGATGGCAGCACAGAGGTGCCCTGGGCTGCGATGGGCACGAGTGGGAAGCGCTTGCTAGTTACAGAGGGACGCGGGGTCCCCACGCTGAGCCACAAGCCCTGCCTTGCCATGCTGCCTGCCCGGGGAATTGCACCCCAGCGGCCCCGCTCCGGGCAGGAGAGCAGAGCCTCCAGTGCTGCCTCCTTGGGCTCTGACCATCTCTCAATTTTATCCCCCAGGAGCCAGCTACCCCTTCTCCTGGTTTACCTGAGTTCTGCAGGAGGAAGAGCGCGACACGAGGAAAGCCGTGCTTACAGCAGAGATTCAACAGAGCGTCTGAAGGAGGAATTTTCCAATGGAGAGAGATGGGCCCTAACCAAGAAGGAAGGTGCCTCTTGTTAAAGCTGTTGTATCAGAGTAGCAAATGAATCATGATGTGATAGCACTATTTGAAAGGGTGTTTTGAATGGAGCTGTCAGCAAGTATTTTAATAGCAACTCTCCGGTTTCTGCTTTATGGGGCTTTATATTTTAACCACCAAAAAGAAAACATAAGTAACAAGGAGGGATTTAGGAATTGTTTAGTGTTTGGCTGTTCAAAGGAAAAAATAAAAAAAAAAGCCCTCCACATGCATTGCAGATAATGAAAATTGCCATTATGTTTTTTTCCTCCATTTGCTGATGCTAAACACTGTAATAATGCAAAGTCCTTGTGATTTTCTAAATCTCCTCAATAAGGAGGATATTATCTACTTATTTAATTACCGAATCTCCAACGGCAAGAGCTGTTACCACCAGCAGCTCAAACTCATTCACTCAGTTCCCCTCCCTGATTAAAGGGTCTTTGCAGTATAAAGAAATAAATCAATCAAAAGCCAAAACTGCCGACAGATGACAGAACAAAGGGGAAAAAGCACTTCAGGGACAGATTTTCAATGGCTCAGCACCCGCGACTGAGATTATTCTTCTGAAACAACTCAGCCCTCCTTTAGGCACCTAGGATAGAGCCAGATAGTTCAAAGTGTCCAGCCAGCACTTCACTGCCCCCGGCTGCAGCTCTGTGTCCTGCAGCTGCTGGGGCTTGCAGGAGTCAACGGCAAGTCAGCCCCCCGGGAGGAAAGTCATCAGCATCCCCCCTCCTGCAGGAAACGGGGCACTAATATATTATGATGCTCATCAGTGCTCTTAACATTGTTTACTATGAGGAAAACAGAGGCAGCCAGGTATATCAAAAGCGGCTATTTTTACCACATTTCCACTGAAAGAAGCAGTAGCCCTGAACTTTGATTCCTTTTGCAGCACTCAAAAACAGATGTCCATATTGCAGAAAAGAGCTGTTACTAGTTTGAATATCAAGCTTAAAGCTGAATGCTACTGTCTGTATGGCATTCCTTAGGGGGAAAGAGACATCCTCAGGTTGCAATTTTCCAAACACTGATTAGGCGAAGATCAAATCTTGAGTAATAATTCTAGAGCATTTTACAGCTTATAAAAGAAGCAATAACTTTATCTGAGAAGTGAGAACACAGTCCAGAGGCCTTTTAGCACATCCCTCACCTCCATAAGCAGCATTTGGTAGTATTAGCATGCTACCTATTTATTCAAGAGATATACAAGAAGTTCAGTTAACAATTCTTTTCTTTGCAGCCCACAGCTGTGTAAATATTATCTCAGACTCTCCTTTGACATCCTACTAAGCCTCAGACCTCATGTGCAAAGTGATACAAACTCAACATTTCTCAATCCTGCTGTCGTATTCTGACACACCTAGGCCTGAATATCTTAGCTTTTCATGACAGAGCAGTGTTACTGTGTGACACATTCTTAAAAAGAGACGGTGACCTCATTTTCTCAAGGAAACTTTACTCAGAAGTTCCTAGATTTTAATCATGGAGCTGCATATAATGGAATCACTGTACCACGATTTGCATGGCAACCCCTAAAAAAGCAACCAAATCAGAGCCTGCGTTGCCTACAACTGCTACACAGTGTCATTTCTATTTTGATTAGCCCGGATGAAAAGCTGTGTTAAGTTTTAGAAACTTCTCCCCAACTCCACTTTCAAGTCAATATACATTCGAAGGCTACCTGCCTTTCCTATTTTCTCTGTGGTTGTTAAGGAGATGAAATTCTTTCTGTATGCACCAGGTATCCTTTACACAATGGGACAGAAAAATTGACATTATTATATTGCACAGTGGGTCATATTTATGAATTGCTGCATGCTCCATCAGAGATCTAAATAATGTAATGTTTTGGATAGGTGCAAAGGGCCTGAATAGCTGCAGCTGCCATTGATCTCCCTTCTAAACTTCTTATGGGCTGATTTGAAAAAGCAGAGCTTCCTCCAGATCAATGCAACACAGCAAAATGATTTATTCAGGACAAAAAAGTAAGGAAAAGCCTTCACAGCAATCCCACTTTCCGCCTACTCCTTTCCCTTTACCACAGAGAACTAATGCAAGGTTCAAGTCACTGAAAATACACACCTCCAGTAGCTATTTAGGCCCACAGAGCTTAGCTGAGTTCTCTTTTAGTTCATGTCAATGTACAAGATAGCTGGCTTGTAATGAAGTCTTTATCCTGGTGTTTGTTTAGTGCCTTCTGTTTTAAGAGCTCTTTAGAGTTTTAGAATTTAGAGTTTAAAAAGAGAGTTTTATGTGATGCACAGATCACTGCAGCACTGATTCCCAACTGGAATTAGTGACACGCTGGCTATGTCCGTAACCGATGGCTGCACCCAGACCCAGGGACGTGCTGAGCTTGGGGATGCCCAGACAACGTTATTCTGTGGGGATCGCAGCACAAAACCCTTCCGAGCACGTAGCCTGACCCTCACCTAACCTGGACTCCAAAAAGAAGATACAGGGCAAGGCTAGAGGGAAGTGACCCCTGGTGCCTTTCAGGGGTTCTCTGGCCTCCTGGTGTGTGACGAATTCCCCTTTTCCCTTGGTCTGCCTTTGGCGAATTTCTGGGAATGAAGACTGCAGTACCTCAGCCTAATTTAATGTTCTTTAAAACTGAGATCCACACACTTTGCAGCAAATAAATATTAAATATATAAACATGCAAGTCACCGCCTATGCTTATGTTCTCCCTCAATGTAACTTATGTAGATTGCTGCCTATGTGTATAGCTCTCATTACAAATAAAACATAAAAGCCAATGCATATCCTGAAGAGCTATTTTTCTTTATTGCAACAGCATTACATGAAGCCTACTAACATAAACAAAGATTGGACTTGGCTGTTTTTGAACAAATAACCATTTATTGTCAAGGCTTTTCAGGAGCTTTCATTTTCCTTTCTGAAAAACACGATCCAGTGCCAGCCTAACAAATGTGTAACATTAAGCAATAGGCAAAATAACGGGACTCCCTGCCACACTGGTTTATAGACAACTTTAGGCTGTCACAGTTGTACAAACCTAAGCTAAGACAGAAACTCAGCTAAGTAATACAGACATATTGCACCAAAAAGCCACCGGCGAATGCTTTGGTGCCCAGCTGCCATGTCCAAGTGCTACCACTGGCCTAGCAGACTGATGAGGAGAGGCCCTCGTGCTGCCTTCTCCTGCGGGCTGCTGCGGCAGCAGGAGCGGAGCCGCCTGCCCCGCGCCATCCCTGCGCCGTCCCAGCCCGGACGCGCGGAGCCAGGGCCCCCAAAGGGGCTGCAGCAAAGCTCCGGCCTCGGCAGGCTCCGCACGGTCGTTCAGCCAGGTGCTCCCCTGCTGAAGTTATCGCCAAGACTCAAACGGAGCCCTGAGCAATCCCACAACAACCTACACCCGCAGACAATGAGCAGAGATTATTCAGCTTCCTTGTACCACGGCTAAACAGCAGCTTCCTTCCTGCCAGTGATTATGGTTGTGATTAACTGCACGGTTCAAGGTGAAAGAATAATGCCGTTCCAGGCATATATGGCTTCGCTTAACCCCAGCAAAACACAGTGCCAGATATTTCAATTAGTGTGCACCAAGGTCACGAAATCAATTTCTTATCAGCCAAAAACACACATACTGTAAATTTCGTTTTCAAACCATAATCTCTAAATTAAATCTGTGTACCTAAAAAATATACCGTGCAAAATTGCAGTACTTCAGCCCCCTCCCTTGCAGCCCAGCAGCATTTTCACAAACATCACCTGCCTTTGTGCTCTATATTTAGAGCACAATGTTTGGTTAGATCCTAATCTTCTTGGAGAATGTCATTATCTCTTTCTTTGGCAAATAGAGGCACAAAGTGTCAATTACCTTCTTAAACTCTTCTATACATGCAGCTTGAGCAGGGTTTGATATTCCGTCTGCCAGCAGCTCAGTCGGCAATTTTTCACTGTTATACACAGAAAAATTGTGCACCAGCATATCATCCTAGATAAATTACACATTTCAAATGAGGTTACAGACAACTTCACCAAGCCTGGACAGTTTACGCTGGAGGAGAAAAGAAAAAATTCCTAAGGAAAACACTTTTCTACTATTAAACTCTATGAGTTATTGAACAGAGACAAAAGTAAAATGAGTACTGTGGACTGGTGTGATATTATATGGAAATCAACATAGCTGCACAGAAATGACAACATCTTCTCTTAGGCATCTAATTCTTTACGATACTTTCTTTGTTATGAGGGTAACACCAGCCTCACAGCCCCAGAGGCAGCTGCTGAGTTTGATAGCTATAGGTGCTCTACGTGCAGACCTAGATACACCAGATATCTCCAGGAAGTAGAATTTATGCAAGCTATTTCTTTCGAAAGTTATTTTTGAGGTTGCTTTACAATTTTTAATGGGAAAGGTTAATATTATTCACATAACTATATATATTTAGATCTCTGCTTATACAATTGCACGTATTTAATATTTGTGCATGAACGTACATGTGGTCTGGAGGCATCGTCCATCCCTTCACTTCAGACCAGCAAGTAAGAAGAAGGTGTTGCTCCTGCTGCACCTCTAGGCAGCAGGTTAGATGCTAGAGATACAAGAGGTCAGTGATGTCCCTGCTAGACACAAAGCAGCAGACTCTGAGGTAATCAGTTTAAAGCTTCTTAAATGATTTTCCCATATCCTTCAAACATGCAATGCATTGATTGATTTTAGGGGCTGTAAAGCAGGATGAAAAGGGTATTGTCTGCAGAAAGGAAGTTAGCATTATTTGGCAAAGGTTAAAATGTATTTTGAATTAAACAAATAAGAAACTATCCATGTGCAGATAATCAGCTTGAAAGTTTGGGTGCATTTTTGAGAAAGGCAACTAAGTCTTTTTTTTTTTTTTTTTTTACCACATCATCTACACATACTTTTAAATCTCTTTAGATGCAAACACTACTAATTCAAAAGAGAAAGTGGATATGATTAAAGATGTAATGAAAGGAAGTTGTGTTTCTTCCTGGCCCCTTCAAAAATCATTTTAGTTGTGCCCAAAGTACAATTCAAGGATATGTAAACAAAAATCATGAAAAAAAAAATAGAATCTTTCTATATTTTTTTTTGCCTCAAATGTGTGAATGCTGTGAGTCTGTCATGGGCTTGGTCCAAGTCTTATTAAAGACAGGGTCAGTCTTATCAGGTGACTGTAGTGGGTTCCATCCCTGGCCCAGGCAAACAGTATGTTCTGCCAGTAGAAGGAGAGCGAGTCCTCTGGAGAAGGACCCGCTCTCACTGAAGTGAGAAACGGAGGGATTTTTTTCATGCAAGAGAGCAAACAGGGTAAGGCAACCAGCACAGGGCAGCCTCCTCCGTGTCTTATTTAGCATGATCATTTTATGACTTCGAGCATTCTGTGCCTCTTTCCACGTGAGTAAGGTTCCCCTGTGTAACTTGGCACTGTTGCAGGGGACTCTGCCCTTTCAAACTCCTGGTCATCTCTTCAAAGCTTCCA
>JAUBNY010001180.1:144953-158175 GCA_032275445.1 Crypturellus soui
CATACTGGAAAGAATGGCAGATACCTGCTGAGCAACGAGAGGAATGTGCCTGATGCCCCCAAGAAGCTGGCAGTAAATGTCAGGCTGAGTTTTAGACCCCGGTGCTTCCTCTATGCATGGCAATACAGCTCCGTACAGGGACACAACATTCATTCCCGGCTTTTGCAAGCTCCACAGCACAGTTTCAGGAATGACTCTACATGAAGAATTCCTGCCTGTTCGTTATGTCATGTAATTTATGATCACTGTTAAAAATCTCATCCAGGTTAGACCCAAAAAGGATGGTTGTTTTCTTATTTTTTCTCTTTTCCTCCCCTTATGATACCTTGAGAGCATGTTAGATTTTTGGGCACCCATTGGGTTATTTAGAGCAATTTGTGAGAAACTTTCCACCATACCACATGCGTGTGTTGATAGACCTGCTTGCCAATGAACTCTCCATTTCCCAAGAAGATGGGCAGGTGCTGGGAGCACTGACAGAGGCTTGTTTGTGTCCTATCTTCAGTGCTATCACTGAGCACTTTTCCTTTGCCTTGGCACTGGGAGTAGGAGCAGGAATTACCATCTCAGTTCTGTTTACTCCAACAGCATCTTGTAGACGTTTGCGTTTGTGACACTCCTCCAGATGGGACTAAGCATGCAGCTCTTTGAGTCCCAGAGCTCTACAGATGTCCAGATGGAAGACTAGGGAGAGCAGCAATCAGTGTGTAATTGGGTAAGTGATAGACCTGCTGCAAAACAGCATTACCTCAGTCTTAAGGAGGATTAATTACCAAAAATCTTAAATGCCAATTAATTCACTTTAAAAAGTTGTGTGTGGATTCAAGACACTTTGAGTCAAAGATGCTAGAGTTAATTCAACATAATATGCCTACATAAATAAACACTGCAAGACATTAGGCACTTTATATATCACAAGAATGGAAATGTTTGAGCTATTTTTTTATAAAAGGGTATTTTCAATGAATAAACTGATTTCCCTCCTGTTCTGCCACCAGAGATAGTCTTCCTAAGCAGACTGTAGCCTCTAGTTTTGGCTCCCATACAGCACCCATTGCTGAATACTGCATGTGAATTTTGATACCAAAGTGCTGATAAAATACAGCTGATTTCTCAGCTTAGGCTGACAAGATTTGTTCATGCTTAAAAAAATAACATCTCAAGTGACAAGCCCTCAAGATTTCAAAGGAAGCCTAGGAGAGTTGTGTTCAATCAGAAGGTAACAGAGATGCTCTTCCTGACACGTCGCTGCTGTCTCAATGGAGCAAGAGAGGAACTAAGGAGGAGGAAAGTACTACTGCTCATGAAAACATGAACACGAAACTTTCTTTGCAACTGCTAATTGGAATGCAAACTTCTGCATCATTAAAAAACCTTAATTATGAATAGAGCACTGGAGTTTAATTGATTAAATATGTCACTTTCTAAAAAAGCTGGAGATACAGGCTCTGATGGGCTTGGCTGTCAAACGGTTTTATTAATAGGTATATGGTGCTTCATCTTGCTTCAGAAACGCAGGCAGAACACGTGGTATATTTTTGCACTGACAGGGATTTCCTAGGAAGGGCGCTCAGGGGAGAAGGTTACCAGCTCAGAAGGAGAGCCAGGCCGTGCACCGGCCGTGTGGATCAGCTGAACCGCAGAGAGGCAGCAACAACCTGACGGACAGGACAACATGATGGGACTGGCAACACCTGAACATCCTTGTAGCGCAGAGGAGCTACGTTGCTCCACAAAAAAATAAATATAATAAAACTTATAACAGAATTAAACCATAAACCTATGGAATAGGACAAAATCAAGGAGAATGAAAAAAACGTTACCCTAGGCTATATGTCAATTTAATGTCATTGCCAAATAAGTTTTATTGCTAATATAATGATATTTTCCCGAATTTTATGCTGTAGGAAGCTAAGAAGTTTATGAATCATGCTCTGAATTACCTACTCACCTTTGGATGTGTCTGGATGTATGTGCATAGAGAGAACATTGGCCCATCTGTATAATACTTATCTGTATGCAACATGACAGCTTCCCCCCACAGCTGTTTTCTCATTATAACACAACTGGATTATTTTCAGAAATCATATCCAGTAAGTCACTGTGCAGATGTTCACCTTCACCCTATGAATCCTCTTCCTTATCCCTCAGAGTAAATATCTTTTTCTCAAATCCAGGACCAACGTATTTACTGGAACATGAATGGGAATTTTTCAAAATTATGAAAATTAATGGAAAAGCCAGCGAAATCCTTACTACCCAAAGAGAACTATAAAATATGGGAATGAAGTGTCATTACAAAACTATGGCATAAATTAAAGTTGAAGTAGGATGCAACTGTTAATCTTCCCCCAAGAGGAAGAAAAAAAAAGAAAAAAAAAAAAGAAAAAGGAAAAAAAAAAAGAGAGAGACTTCATGATTCTGTAATCCAAAATAACAAAACCCAGGTATATAATGCAGTACATGGTATCAGGTAGATTCATTAATATGGCTACCATATGACTTATGTTTTATTACTGGAATAATATTTAATAGATTATACTTGCATGTTTTGCATACCTGGTCTCACATTATAGCTCAGAGATTTATTCTTTAAAGAAAAGAATATGAAAAGAGGAAATAAAAAAGGTAAATCAATAGGCTTATGTTTGTGCATAACCACATGAAGCTTTTCTGATTTTCCATCAATTCCAAAAAGCTTGAAACACTTCCAAAAACTTGGGTCAAAATGAGAAAGCATAATCTGTTTGAAAACCAAATGTATCATTTTAAAAATTAAAATAGTAAAAGAAAAAAGATCTTCATGTAGAAAAGCTCTTTCAGTTTCCAGTGCTGAGATATCAAGATATTGCATCAGAGCAAAAGATTTTGACTTCTGTCTCAGCAGTCCAATGAAATTGAAACAGAATGAATCAAAAAGGAAAAATTCATTGCCACCAAATCACTGTTTTCAACAGATTTTGACCTACCTCTAGCTTTCTCATGGAGAAGAGGTGAGTCTATTAATGAGTTTTTCAACAATATTTTTCATGTTTTTCAAGAATGATTAAGATGGATGTGCCAGCATCAACATATCTGACAGCTCACGGAGAGAACTTGCTGACATTAAGGCTGTTGGCTAATAACAATTTACCTTGCATTGAGTCCTCCCCTGGGGAGGAGTAAGAAACTTAGGTTTTGCGATATGAAGTTAAAGGCACCGATTCATTAGGACACTCATTCCCCAGGGCTGCCTGGAGGCTGGGAAGGTCCTGGGACCTTGAGGTGCTCCAGCCCTGGAGGCTCCCCACGGCGCGTGGGGACGGGGGCTGCTTCCAGCCAGGTTTCCAGGTCAAAGCCACCACAGCCATCATGTCTCAATGTGCTTAACGGAGCCATTCACGGCAACTAGGGGGGACCTGCATTTGGGGAACGCCGAGCTGGTGGCAAACCTCCCTGCGCACCCCTCTCCTCCAGGCGCTTGCTTTTGGCCACGGCTAGACTAAACTGCCCTGCTCTGTTTAGGCGAATTTGCACCTGAAACTTGTACAGTGCGAGTTTCCTCAAAATGTCATAACAGACGACTTCAGGGCTCGAAGCGTTCCAGTGGAGGAGCAGAGAGTATAAATATTGCTATTTAATTAACATTATACAATATGTTTCCTATATGAGCTGACATAACTGTCTATATTTCAAGCAATAGGTTTATATAGCGATGGTTGGAAACTAGCAGATTTACTGCAAATAATACCATAAATAAACTTTCCCAAACCAACATAGGTAACACAAACAAACGATTATGTCTGTTGTCTGAAATGCAGCAAAAAGCAAAGTTGTGGCAGGTGTGACACCTGATAGCTAAATTGAAATTTATAGAATGCATATGGCAGAATTTCATTTTTCTTTTTCATTTAGTGATCAAAAACTAGATGACAGACAGTGTAAAATGAAAACAGATGAAATGAATTTCCACATGGGTCCTGCCAAGTTTCATTTTCTGCATAAGTTCTTGGAAAGCCCAGAATCTATTCCCACGTGCATGGCTAGAATTTGCAGATTCTGCGATTTACCTCTTCATTCTGCCATCTGACAGTTTGCCAGGTCCTGTGTGTTACAGAGCGACTGCGAAGACAAGCCTCTTTATTATGGTACCAAGTATATATATATATTTATTCTCTCTCTCTATATGGTATAAATAAAATATAATTTATATACATATATATATATATGCTTACATATTAGTTATAAAACTTTTTAAAGTCATTATAATACTTTTTCTGATGAAAGCAGAAAGACTGGATAATAAATGGAGTGTAATGGAAATTTGATATGAGTTTTTAAATGTGCTGAGGTAAAAGGTGAATCTAGTTAACTAAGCAACAGATCCTTTTACTCGTCCGATATGAAACAAGATTCTCTGTGGAATAAGTTTCAGACAGGCATGGAGAATTTATTTTTAATCAGCTTTAAAATACAGTCTATAATAAGCATGCCCTTAGGCAGTTATTCTGTGCATGCCATCATAAAAAGGAAAAAAAAAGCTTACAACAGGGCTTAAGAAAAATGGCCAACTGAACACCAGTATTTTTCAATCTGTGCTTGTCTTTTCCCCCACTGAGGATTTCTGCATCATCTTTTCATCAGGAGGGGCTGATGAAGCCACTCAGTGGGTACCATATACCGGGATCCACAAAAGTCAATGTCGGGTATATGAAGGCAATTTTTAAAGGCTAATGGATGGAACATTAAAAATCCATGCTGTATTAACTATGAATAATCTGACCAACTCCATAGTTCAAATGTGTAGAATGAAGCAGATATTATGGTTTATTTCACAATAAGGCAAAGTCACCCTAAAGCCTGAAGGTAGATTCTTTTGGGAAGTTTTTTACAAATGAAAATAACATGTCTTCTCATAACAGGAAAATACACTTATGAAAGAAAAAAAAAAAGGCCAGCAATATTATGGGCTAAATGAAGGGAATTAAGCTTACAGGGCGAAAAGTTCAGATTTTATGCCTTTGGTATAAAGAGTAAGAAAATTATCAGATTGTTTAATTTTCAGAGCATCATGTAATTCGATTTTTCCAGTTTTGTAATTCTGACATACCAGCTCCAAAAGTGTCTTGTTGCAGACAACACAACTCACCTAGCAGCAACATTATTTTGGTTAAAGCTTTATGTACACCTTTTCTACTGCTAACGGGCCCTAGTGCCAAAAAGAAGCCTTTTATAGCATTCTTATGCACTGAAGTTATCCCAGTAAAGATAAGGGGACCAGTCTGGAAAAAATATCAAGTGCAACACAGTGACACCTGCGACAGCCTAACCGGGCAAGATGAAAGACGAGTATTTGTGCTTTGGCTGGGGAGCGGGAACCTGCGGAACAGAGCGATGCGGGGACGCGCCAAGGTTATGCAGGAAGGCTTTAGCGAGGCAGGATCTGAAACGCACATCTCGGCAGTCCTAGAGGGCACAATATCCTCTCTGTCTAATGCAGTGCAGTCTTCCAAAACAATTACAGCCTACAGCATACACAGTATCCTTGAAAACAATTAGCATGTAGTTTGTATACGATTCTTCGCACAATTATCCGCTCTGTACACTCGCATGACATCAATAATAAATAAATAGCTAGGCAAGAGGAATCAACAATGGACAGGAAATACTAAAACTGGAAATCCTCCATCAAAAACTCTGTCAGAGAACGAGAGCAGCCGTTCCTATCATCTTCCCTACCATCTTCTCACCAGATTACTGAGGCAAAAGAATCAAAAAATAAGCCCACTCAGAAATGATCTCAGTTCCTGTATAAATATATGCAGAATGGCACAAATTAGATATACTCTGTAAGTTTGCCATAGGAATATTACATTTCACAATTTCTTTCTTAATTACTTTAAGACCTATGGTGTGCTGTTAAAACTTTTGTTCTGATGTAGTCACACACTTTTAATTATTTAGCATTTTTACGTTGCAAATTTTGTATTCAGAAAAATTCAACTAAAATATTAAAACCCTTCTTCAAAACAGAACTTTAGGTATAGAACCAATTTGCATAAAGGATCTTAAAACAGAGAGACATTATAAAAAAAAGCCCTAACGCACCTGAAGTACATGCTAGTAGTCAAGAACTGAGGGAAGAAAATGATATGCTTGAAAATGTAATGAAGTCATGTGTGCTGTAGGAGTAAAGAAAATTAAAAAGAGAATTTTCAGAAATGTCCAGGAGAAAAGAAAAACAAAAGACAAAGTGAGATTTCTGAATAATAGAGGAGAGTAACAATCACCAAGGACTTGAACATGGCAACATTCCTATATAAATACTTTTCTTCAGCCTTTCAACAGGAAAGAATTGGGAACGCAGATGTACTGGGAGCAACAATGAAAAATGTAAAACTAAGCTACAGTAAAGAGTGTGTAAACATACGTTAGAAAAGTTAACAAAAGAAATCTGCAGGATCTGAAGGGCTGCGTCACTGGCGCCCCAGGCATTGGCTGAGGAACTTGCAAAGACGTCAGCAGAAATAGCTGACAGGTTCTGCAGCCCGGGCTCTGGTACCCAAATGTTGAACAAAACGTAGCGCTCCAGTTTAAATGGAGAGGGGAAGAGGAGTGACCCGGACACTTAAACTTTTAACCTGGCGTTTGTTCCAGGTGAGGAACTTGAAAGGATCACACAGGAATTAATTTATGAGAACTGATGGAGTGGAAAGCAGCTCACCAGAGCTGGCCTGGGCTTGCCAAGCTTGAGCTAACATTACTGATCGGCCTTTTTTTTTTTTTTTTTTCCTCCACATATTAAATTGGGCAAAAAAGGATGAGGCAAAATTAATCTGGACTTCAGCAAGATGTTTTGATCTAGCTGCAATCAGAGGAGTCACTGGGATAATGGAGATGAATTGCTGGCTCAAGATGATGATATGGAGGATGGTGATTAGTTTTCAGATAGAGTATTATCAGGCTGAGTCATGGTTCAGCTCAGCCAACATTGTACAACATAATCTCTAATGATTTTAAGGCAGTGATTAATTTGATCTTGATCAAATCTGCTGGAAGCAGCAATAAATAATTATTTCTTAGGACTTGATGTTATATATATTAAATGATTCTGAGGAGGACTGGATCTCGACTGGGCAGCAGTTATGCGTCTCATGTCAAGAAAAGGTGATGAGTCACAATTTCTAAATTAAAGATTTAAGTATTACTTAGAAAGTGATTATAAAGATAGTGATGAAGCAAAAACAGTGGATAAAATACAGGGGGAATACACATAGTAAGTCTATTGAAAAAAAAAAACAAATAAACAAAAACCCAGTATTGTCCTGGAGTAAATACATAGGGACATTTTTTTGCTGTGTGTGCCTATTTTATAGTAATTTCTACCTACGTAAATGGAATACAAAAAGCTACCAAACATGAGTGGCTGCAGTTTCTCACCACTTCTAGAAGTGTGACAAACTGCTTGGAAAAACAGGGTGCGAGCATCAGATCAATAACTATCCTGATCAAGAAAAAAGCTTCAAAGCAATTCTAAATTGCCTCAGTTATATTTAGAATATCACGAACTGTGCATTGTATGGGGAATTTATGTTTTTTTTTTTTTTTTGTAAATGATGTAGGAAGAAGTGCTTCATGAAATGAAAATTCAACATGAAATGCAGATTTCCCTAATCTAGGTGCAATTTAGCCTTGCCTATCTACACCAAGCTCCCCAATGACTCTACTCTTCCTTCTGGTAGCACTTGTCCACATAGCCCTAAGTTTATCCTCCATTACATTGCCCAGGTTGGGATTTTGAGAAGTCCGAAGTGCATAACCACTTGGGGTGTCAAAAAAAATAATTCGTTCTGGTCTGGAGGACCAGGCTCCTCTTGCAGCACCCTGACGCTTTCATTGTTTCTGTGTTTTCCCAGGGCTTCTACCCGGCCATTCACCAGCCACTATATGGTGCGGGGCTGTTTTTGGTGGCCTCCCCTGGAGCAGTAGATAATGGCTCGTGGGGTCCCTGATCACTGTATGAATGCTCTGAACCTGCCTTACAACCTTGCAACTCGATTGGTTTGACAGGGAGCACAACCCTTCGAAAACATAAATTCCGGCAGTAGCAAAATCATGCCGATTAGCCTCAACAAAAATCAATTGTTCTGGTTTCAGCCCAGATCTGCTGAAACTGGAATATTTGTTTTTGTTGTTGTCTTATGTTGCCTTGATTTTACCTCTGAATATATAAAATTTTATATTGCCCTCCTCTAACAGGGTGTGTTTTTACTTTTTTCCTGTCTCCTCTGCCTGGCAGGAAACCACACCATCCTCTCTGTATTTAGTGCAAAAAGAGATTAAAGGGTAAACACTGCAGCTTTGGCTAATCTTTTGCCAAGACTTATATTCTCAGAGGTTGCTACTCGACAGTAGGTAATATTTCTAGAGTATTTCTCTCTGCTTTTTTAGTGTCTTTTCTCCAGGAAAGTGAAGAATAACAACATTTGCTTTTGGAGTATCTGCCATCCTGACAGCAGAAGAGAGAGAAACCAAGCTGGCTTTATTTTAGCAAATTAGCCATATGCCTGGCATCAGTGGGAGATGTGCCCCGTTGAGAGAAAAGAATAGCCCCTCGTTTTACATAGATCTTTGGCGGGTTACTGGCTTGGCTCCTGCTTTGCACACAGAACTTTTTATGGACTCTTATTTTCTGAACTTTTTGTATGCTTACTCTGATACATACCAGGGCAGCTGAGAAAAAAGAATAAACATCATTTTAGTCCTATCTACATCGAAAAAAACTGTATTACATAATGATACATTATAATATAAGGTTAAAATACGGAAAGACATCACAACAGAGTATTTTATAGTACATTTCTTAGTTGATAATCTCCAGAACAGGATGATGTTCCACATTTCTCCACCCAATTTAAAGACAGAAATGTCTCCTCCTCCTACCTTGAAATCAAGAGTCTGTAGATTCCGATCCCAGAAGCACTCGTGCACATGTGCAGCCTCTCCAGCTAATAGTAATCACTCATTTCCACTGGCCTCAGCGCCTACTTAAAGCTGAGTATAAGTCCAAAGAATTCACAAGGCCAGAAATATGAGTCAAGGTTTACATGGAGAGAACTGAGGTCCAGAGGGATTCAGGGAGTTGCCAGGAAGTGACTATTTATCAGAAATAAAATTGAATTCAGACCTCTGAGACCCAGCCATCCAACTAAATCACGAGAGTACATTTCCTCTTCTTAAGCATCAGATAAAAAGTGAGACTGAAGAAATATTTAATTGCATTTTGTTTTGAAATTTTTTTCCTCCATTTTGGGCCAGATTATGCCAGATTTGAAAAGTAATATATTTTCCTACATGCCCATATAAAGTACCAGTGGCAGACTGAATTATTTTTCTCCCTCCAAAATACTCCCTAAAATAATCTCTGTTTTTGTCACTTATATCTCTTCTAGACTACAGATTGAAACACCCATACCTGTTTCTTTCTAGCTGGTATCACCATGTAACCACAATTTTATTACTATATCTTTTGTTTTCTGGGTTCTTGATTTCAAGAGGTTGATCAAAATTAATGTGGTCTCCTTACCCAATGGCATTTATTTTGGTTATAAGATTAGAAATGTAAATTTGCAATAAGAGAAGAAAATAGGAAGCTGTTTTTAATGAATATTTTACACATGACTAATTAACAGAATCCCCTACAGGAATACGGAAGTAATAAGGAATTGACTGAAAATAAATTAAAAATTAATAAAGGGGTCTCCAAACAACTTTGTTTATGAGCATTACCAGTTGCATTCTTAGTTATGAATATTTCAAGCTGCTTTGCTATTCAGGATGTTTTATTCTTGGAGTGTTCATAATTTTAGAGGTGATTAGACAAAAAAAAAGAACAACAGAAAACAAAATGTCTTGAAATGATAAAACCTACCTGGGGAAAACTTGCTAATGTACAAATAATGGCTTAATATCCATTGTTTTTGTCTAATAATACCTGCAATATGTGTTCCTCTTAATCTTCAGCCTCTAAATGGAGTGAACAGAAATATCCACTACTTCATTGAGAAAAAATGAAAAAATTTGGCTTGAGAAAGGAGAACTGCAGACACTCAGCTGAGCTTAACCATCAAGAATTGTTAGCTGACCCTGAGATGGTTTGGGCCGTGCATGGATGGGTGCAGCAGCCGGAGCAGCCGGGGTGGCTGCCACCACAGAGCGGCAGTGCCGGTAAGTCAGGTACGAAACCTGCCCAAACCTACAGTGCTGATGGCAGAGAGTGTGCCTACTACCTGCTTAGCTATTCTTTTCCCATCTTCTCTGGTATATCCATACCTCAAACTGCACTGAAAGGCAACAGGACACTTTTTTCCCCCTTGTTCAGACCATATCTTCACTTATATCCCTCTGGCCCAACTGCTGAAGACCGCTGAGGAAACAAGTCATGTGAATTCCAGATGTTTCCGTATGCCTGTAAAATATTTTTGCTTGAAAGACTGTTAGCAAAATAAAGTGAAGTGATGAGAACTCAGTGGTAGTGCCTCAGCTGATGGAAAATGTCCTCAGAGAACTGAGGCTAAACCAGCCAACAGCTTCAGCTGTGAAAGATCAGAACCATAAACACAAGAAATAGGAAAGGGAAGGAAACAGAAGATCTCCTCTTGTTATTAATTATCAGTCCACTTCACTGCTAGATGGTTTGACTGCAGAGGGTCATCTAGCTTTCCTAATGGCAAAGACAGTTTACAGCAAAAGTAAAGTAAAATAATTGGGATAAAATCAGTTCTTTCTCACTTTTAAGGATAGAACTCTCTTCTCTGGTCATACGCTAGTGCTGAGAGCTGAGCTCCAAGAAAACAACACAGATGCTGATTATGATTATTTTCAAGTAATGGTTCTTTCTGAAGTTATCAAATGTTTATAGGAAAGATACTTGGGGACATATCTAAAGAAGAGAAGAACCAATACATTTTAGTGTAGTCCATGAAGACCACATGAATAAAGTTCCCTTAATGGCAACTCGAAGCTCACTGACTAGAATATGACTGCCATAGTATTTGCCTAAACTTATCCCTGAGAGGTTGTGGAAGTAAAAATGAAACAACAAAAAAAGAGAAAAGATGTTAAAAAAGTGTACGTCATGCACAAACAAACGAACAAAATTTTAATATAGGAAATGATAACTCTTCGTATCAGTGCCACTGTTTCTCCGTAAAACAGAGATAATGCATCTTACCAGCTACATGCCAGTAAGATGCCTGGGCATCTAACACTCATTTCTCCCTGCAAGCCAAACAGCCATGTCTCTCAGCGGGTGCCCAGCACTAGTGTTTGATGGCTCTCTCCAAAGGATGTATCTGAGAAAAGGTATTTGTCATTTCAGCGTCCCCTGCCAAGGTGTATGGATTAATAGCAGGAGAGGATGCTGCTACTTCCCATCAGAAAATTACCTTGATAGAAAACAAGATTAAAAAAAAGTACTAAAAAGCAATTCCACATTCTTTCAATTCACTAATTGCATTTTCACTTTTACTGCCACCTGAGAAGTTTAAGGTAACTTAAATTGTGAATTAGCATACAGGGAGAGATCCTTCCCAAGGAACAAATCTGCAGATTTTTCAAGAGTAAAGAAAACTTGGACTCTCATGGTCCAGAGCAAAACTTGCATTAAAGTTGGTAAGACCCCCATTACATTTCAGACACCGCAGTGCTCAGCACATTTCAAGTTTCTGCCCACCTGGAACTTCTTCATAACATGAAGATAATGTATTTCCCTGATCAGCAGCATGGACTGATCAGCATGGACTGTTTAAGGTTTCTGACATTAAACAAGAGCTCTCCCGTGTCTCTCAGGATGAAGCATGCAGTCATCATAGCCATTTTACAATAAAAGTTTGGCCTTAGGCACGTTCAGATGAAATCTGGGAAGCTCCAAAGCCTCTGAATTGCTATCTGAGCATCACAAACTTCAGATATCACCTGTTTGTAGTTTAAAATAACACTAAGTACACTTGAAAATCCAAAGAATTCACTTCAAGTCTGAAGACAGCAACTAGTCTCTAATCTCTTTTTCCACTGCTCTCATCTAACAAAGAACCAACTAAAGGTTCAAATAATTTTCACCAGTCTACAAATGTGATGTGTTTCTTAAAAAATGTAACCGATTACAATGATTTAACTATCACTAAAAGCTTTTAATTAAAACCTAAAATATACCCTCATTGTAAAAAGAAATTACAATTTCTGAGGTTTTATTGATAAGGCTACTTATTAAGGGCTTCTGAGCTGATTTGCGTTTTTGAAGATAAGCTCCAGAACAACATTTGTTGGGTATTCATTATAATTCTCCACAGCCTATAAATCATTTTTTCCTCCCTAATGGAAATATGGAAATATTCATCTTTCTTTTTTTTTTTTTTTTAAAGTAGGAAATCACCTTGGGTGTTTCTGACTGGTTCACAAAGACAGAAACAAAAAATGGTTGAAATTTAAACACGGACAGCTGCCAGTGAAACATTGGGAAGAACTCCAACTATTGGCAAGAACTTTTTATTGAAAGAAATAACACTCATCATCTTGTTGGGAATTAACGCCTGTAGCTGCAGTAGGAGAGGAGCGGTGTGGCGAGAGCTCACCGGGAGCGCAGTGTAACCATCAGTATTAATAGGGCCGCGATGCTAGAAGGATCTGCAGGTAGTGAATGAACAGCTGGGGAACAGTTTGATTCACAGATGCTTCAATATCGCTTGAAAGGCCTGTGGTGAAATTCATGGATGTTTTACAAATAACAAATCCATAGCTATTCCAGCTGCGTATAGTCAAGTTGCAAATAATAGTTTGAGAGTCTGTGCCAATTTTCCCCAGAGCTACGACATGTTGGCCTGGATCACAAGACAGCTCTACAGCACCTTGCCCTCAGCTGGGGTGGTGGGAGGAAGGGAGGACGGCAGGACGGACGGACGGGCGGCCGTGCAGCCTTCCTGCCCTCCCTTGTAGCATCCCAGACTGTAGGAGGCTCACGTCTCACATTAGGGAAGAACTGAATTCAGCTACAGCTTTACACAGTTAACTGTCAGGTTATAACAGTGGCTCAAATCAACTGTTTCAAACCATCAAAGAAGCGAACTTTTCCTTTATTTAAAGGAAAGGCCAAATGAAAGATCAAATACAGTTCCTGATTTACACCTCGAGAGGGTCCTTCTTTAAAAACAAAAGAGCAATTTGTACATACTTTCTAAGGTTTTGA
>JAUBNY010001180.1:210954-229486 GCA_032275445.1 Crypturellus soui
CAGTTTGTTCTGGTGAATCAGACAACTGCATGCTAACTCAACAGGATGTTTTTCTAGAAAAGTTCTGCTTTCATTTTGAACCAATTTAGATTTTTACCTAATCCCTAGCTCTGCTCAGGACCTGCCCGACTGCCTTTCTAGCAGGACCTCGGTGCAGAGGGCCCAAGATCACCTGCTGGGCATCAGCCACACACCAGGTTTTATCATACCCAAAGAGTATTTTCTATCTTCATGATCTTTGGTGATGGAGAAGCTCAAAACTGCCCATCTATACTAAAGATCTATGGCTTTGGCTTCTGCTGTAGCAGTCCTGGCAGTGGCATGTCTGGGCTCAGAAGAGATCAAGCTACACACAAACTGCACATGGGGCAAAGCTCACTAGGGCCCACTCTAAGTTGTCCTCACTGACACCATGGTAAAACCAGGATTAGCACTTCCTGCATTCTGTGTCAGGAACCTTCATTCACATCCCTCTGGATGAACTGGCACTAGCTGACACAAACCCACACTCAGTACCCCAAAAGACATCTCATTATTTTTAAGAGAAGTTTGCAAAAATAGCATGAAGAAATTTAACATGCAAAAATGCAACATTTGAATGCTGAAACTGAGAAAATACCCCCAAGTAGAGAGCACACACACACATATTATTAGATTTTTGTTTCTATGGTTATGCTTTGGTGTCTGAAACAGCAAAAGTTCACTATGGAAAACAAAGCTTTTAGCTAGAATCCAAATAAAACTAATTGGAGTTTGTCCTAGCATTACCATGGAACGCCAGAAATGCCTGCGCTATTCAGACCTGTCCTGCTGTTACTTGCCGAGTGAAACAGTAGGTTTCTAATGTCCGCTTCTGGCAGAGCAGAGGAAACATTTAACTCTGGCTCCGGTAGCAACCATTATGCCATAACAGAAACACCTGAGGTTCCCAAAACAGGGGGGAGTGTGAACAAACTATTTCCTTGTCTCCACAAATAAAAAAAGCACCACTTGAAAATGAACAAGGTTTCTGGATGCAAGTATTCTGTCATTTCCCTAAACTAGTTCCATTTACTAAGCTTTAGATAAAATATTGCAAGAAGAGAGTCATTTTAATACATCATTCTTGAAAACGAGAGCAACTACTAAGCACATGTCCAAGCAGAAGTTTACCGCAAATTCATCTTATCTTATTAGATTGAGTTTAGGCCACCATAAGCGCAAGAGCAGCATTCTGGTTTTCTCAGATATCTTATCAGTGAAAACTTAACATTTCCAGAGTCATAATTGCCCCCTAGTAGATGTACTAAATGCACACTCCCAGGAAGAACTTCCGAGTAAGCATTTACTATTAATGTTGCTGATAAAACATGGCTAAATTATTTTATAGTGAAGAAACACCTGGGGGCAGGGGGAAACTGCTTTTTAAGTGTCCTGTGGTACATTAATTTGGCTTATTTAAGCCAAGTGAAGTGCTGAGTGGTGATAGAAAGGGAATTTTGATGAAGCTCTCAAATCTGTTTACTGTCCTCCTCTCACTTGGGAGAGCCGAATTACTCACAGCAAGAAACTATTAAGAGTATGGGTAGCTGCTATATTAGGTCTGTAGTATTTTGGAAAAATGAAAGATGTTCCTTCATAAGTCTCTTTGGGAAGTTCAGCACTGACATAAGAGTTTTGCTGATAGTTCCTGCAGTTCATTCCTTATGCTCACACATGCACATCTGTAGTCACATATACCACCTTATCGCCCCTTCTGAACGAGACCTTTTCTGGATTATATCCCATTTCCATTTAATATAGCTATCTCAAGAGGTGATAAGCGCAAGATTCTTTTCCTGGATTAAAACAGTTTCACAAACTAAATTTCTAGCAGGCCTATTTTGGCCAGGACAAAAGCAGTATCTCTAACAGTGCCCAAGACTTCCCTCTAACCTGAGGGCTGAGGAGCAGCAGTGGTGGGAAAGGGGCCTCCAAAGCAAACAGCCCCATGCAGCTGCCTCGAGAACTCCTGACACAGAGTGTGGATGATGCACCCTGCAAGTGACGCTAAACCAAAGTCTTCCAAGAGCCACCGTCAGGCCCTCAGAGGCACCTGTGGAAATAGCTTCCATCTCCAGCATGTAAACCTGCAGGAAACAGAGCTGCTTCCAACACCTTGGTGCTGGTTGCTGCCAGCAATGATGACGTCTGAGCACGTGGCTGCTATGCTCAGCACCAAGTGTTTAACATCCATAGGCACCCACAGGAGGCGGCCTCCACATTGACATTAAAAATAAGCCCATAAAGATACTATGATTGCTTTGTGTTCTAGGATTCCTTCTTAAATATCTTTCTACCTGATAAAGTGTCCATTTTAAAGAATAAGGAAACATACTTTTTATATATATACACACAATTTATGAGAATATACAATAGAATCCTAATAAACAAGTGCCAAACACAATTAATATCAGTTCAGCTGTGCTCCTACTAAAAATCAAGAAACCCATATGATTTCAGTAGCTTCAAACTTAAACCCCCAAAATATTTCAAAAATGATTGTCCAAAAGTGAAAACTGTAATTCTCTAGTATAGTGACAGACAGTTCAGAAATTCTATAGAAAGCTTCATATAAGCCCATTCAATTATAGAAAGCTTTTTCCAAAGAGAAAATACTCATTGCAGAGAGCACTATTATCTACTGTACCTACAATTGAGGGAATGGTAGCTTCTTATCAATTTGTTATGTGCCTTACAGCTACAGAGAGATAGCGAGATCTTCAAGGAAAAAAATCGCATCTATTTGAGAGCCTAATTCCTGCAGTTTATAGTCTGAAAACTACTATAATCATAGAGAAATTAAGTGTTTTCTATAGGATAGAGTTGTTACACAACTCTGAGATTAGGCCTGATGTAGTTTACCACTTCACTACAAAATATTGCGCCCTATATTTGAAACCATATAGGAACTTCCATTTAGCTGGAAGTTTTTAAGCAATTATGGCACCCTCTGCAAGACACTAGGAAGGATTACACCTACTCATCTCAAGCTTGCACTTGGCATACAGCTCCAAGAACAAGCCTGCTTATCACTGTTGCCCATTATTGCTATATTGGGAAGGAATATATCTAGCATATTGGTTAGATGATAAAGAAACTGGGCTACAGTGAAGTCTTAATAGAAGCTATCAAGCTGCCCATTGAACAGCACAGGTTTAGTCATGCTCCTGGGACCGTTGCATAGCCCTTTCCATAGGGCTGGGAGAAGACCTGCTGCCTTCATAGGGCAAGGAAGCAGCTGAAGGGAGCAGCCGGGGCAAGGGCTCGGGTACCTGGCAGCCTGTTTACGCTGCTGCACCCGAGCAACAGCCTTGGGGTGAATTCGTGCTAAACAAACACGGGTTTGCACTATTGGTGGCTGCACTTGCAATTCCCTTCCCAAGGCAGGCAAACCTACAAGACTGCGAGTACTAATTGTTTGGGCCAAAGGGGCAGAGACATAAATGAGCTATTCCTCATTACACGGAGAGAAAATATTGATTACACAGACGCAGATGGCAAACACTAGTCATGCTGGTATTCTCAGTTCTCCACACTGAACCTATCTGGTATACATTCATTATTTTACAAGTTCAATTATGAGTGTTTTCCCTACTGACAAACACGGGTTAAAAACATAATAAACAGAGTGGATTTATGTTGGCATTATTAATGAATTGGCAACAACTGTTTCTGTACCATACATCTCTCAACAGCTGTTTATATTTTACTTTAAATCTGTAAAAACATTGCTTTGTAATCCCTTGATCTGTACAATAATTTCCTTTTGTTTCAAGCCGTTAAAGGTGTCTTTGAACTACTCAAAAAAACCCTATTCATCTGTTCCTTCAAGACAGGACCACTTTCATCATAAAAAAATGAACATAAAAAATGAACGCTAAAATCAAAGCCAAAAAACAAAGGTGAGTGAACTCTGCACTGCAATAGGATAAAAGTCAGGATGGCTGTGGAAAACTATCTGTCATTATTGCTTCAAATTGCTCTTGATTTTTTGCAAAGGAGCAGACACCAAGTCAGCTGCACCTAATCTTTCCTCCAAGTTATCTTGTGCATTTATTCTCTGCTCTGCAGCTCACTACGAATTCCTTTCGCTGTTTGTCACAGCCAGGAACAAGCCTGTTAAGCTCACCCCTTGTTGATAAGTAGGCGTTGTTACTTATGGATATCCTGTTGTGCTGCCCTCCTGTAGGCTTGAATTTTCTTATTGTTCAAGGCACAGTGATTTCAGGGCAGCGCTCTTTACGAAATACAATGTCTACTTGAAAATTTGTCAATACAGGTTCTAAAAATAGCTGAGGAATGGGCAAGTACAAATAACCTTCCCTCCGTTTGCTTCTGTATAACAACTGTGTAACCAGAAAGAGGAGAAAAAAACAAAAGAGGAAAAAAAAAAAAAAAAACACCCCATAAACCCAAACCCCACTTTAAAAACTGGGCTGGGGAGGCAGCTTGCAGTTTGCTGCCTCTCATCACTTCTGTGATGAGACATCAGTTTTAAAGTGTAACGTGCAAAGACAAAAACACCACTTGTTGCTTCATTGTAAACCACAAATGGCCAGGCACAATTAGAAATGTGTGGCCAGGAAAAAGAGCAATATCAAAGGGCCAGCCCACTGCAAGTCACAATAGGTCAAAAGAAGCAAAATAACCAACACTAGAACTATTCTGGCTTCTAAAGATATAAAATGGCATAAACTTAGGCCCTGCAGAGAACACATGACCTTACAGAAGCTGCATAAAGACAATTATTAGATTATTTACCTAGATCACAGGATGTTTGATTAAGATATGCACTTGATTTTAACATAGCTTTTTGTTATTTAATACTCTTATTTCTCAGAAAAGCAGATTAGCATTGCAAGAATTGTCTGCTGTTATGGAACCTAGAAAATACCATAAATATCAAATCTAAAATTATACAATTGCTTAAAAAAACAGATCCTTTTTACAGCTGGATGCGCTCTTGATTATCTTGCTCTCTCAAGTGTAGGATGCGCTCAGGAGAAGTGGGAGAGGGAAGAAGACAGGAGAAAGAAAGGAAGAGAGAAAGTTAGCTAGAGGGGACTAAAGAAAGCCAAGTAGTACTATTGGGAGGGAGAGGGGGAAGAAAGAATTATGACTGGCTCCGATCTAAACAAAAACAGAAAAAAAAAAAACACTTGGAAAATATTTCAGAAGAGAAGTATGTTTAATTGCCTACAGCCCCAGGAGAGGTAATTTACATGCCAACAAGTTATGGAGGTTTTATGTGCCTATTAGTCTGCTATTCAATTAAAAAATGTGTATTTACCATGGCAACCTCTATGTCTCACGATACACATGCTAAGTCTAAGATATCTCTATAGAGCACCTTCTTAAAGAAACATATACCACAACATTGGCCACAATCTTTGGGCATCAAGTCATTAAGAGACAGTGAGAGAGCCCCAAACAAGAAAAAGGAATGGTAGGCAGGGGAGTGGGGAGGAACCATTACCGTAATGTGGAATTGCTCTCTGGGAATCCCCCAGCACAATTCCTCCTCCCGGTGCAGTGCCCATGCTGCACCCTGAGGCAGCTCGCCAGATGCAGAGACATTCTTGCCAATGCTCCCTCCTCACTGCCGTTTTTCTCTAGTGAGGTAACGCTCTTGCACTCGAGAACAATGCTGCTTTTCCTCTGGGATCCATTTCATGTGCCATATTACACTATGACTGACTGCCCAATTCCTTAGGCTCTACCTCCAGGGAATGCGGGTAAGCATTCCGGTATGGTCTCCTCTCCTTAAAGCCTAGCAGGAGATGCGCTCACCCTTTGCTGCCTTGCAGCTGCCTTTCTCACCAGCCCCCTGTCAAAGCCTGCTCTGTCCTAGAGGACAGTTTCTCCTCCTTCCTCACCTCTAGCAGAGCTTCCCCTAACATTACCTTTGGGCAAGGCTGAATGCCCACTCATTAACCTGCTCCTTCCCAAATAAGTCTCACCACACCATACTTCTGGATCAGCTGTATTGAATTAACCAAAGTCCTTACCAGTCATGCTCAAAGGAAAGAACCTCCTTCAGCAGTTATGTACCACTCCATCCATAATTTCTAATTTATTAAGAACTTAAATAAAATACTTACAAAAGAAAAAACAAACAATCATTGAAAGAATGAGTCATGTTTCCAAGTAAATGTTCAAAGACATTTGGCGTCTTCCCTTGATGAAGAGCAGTAGGTTCTTAATGGTTACTAGTTATGTTTAACTAGTCAGCATTTACCTTGAGGTGTTGGGTTTCAGGCCTGCACTATAAGAAATGGATGCCAAGCCCCCAAATCAAGGTTGCCATGCTCACAGACAACACTACAGAAGGCTCTTTTGGAAAGACTCACAGCAGGCCTCATCCTATTTTTAATGATTCAAAAGTTCTTCTCAGGTCTCCTCTCCAGGAAGCCCAACAAAACACAGAGCTTAAGGAGCAACTTCCTTACCCACTATGACAACCATTGTATGGCTGCATTGGACAGCTTCACCTAACACCACCACAGTAGAGCTAAAAGTGACAGCAAAACACAATTTCAAGGTTATCTCCCTCACCCAAACTTTGTTTTGTAAACCAAGGTTCAAAGTTGTGGTCACATTTATGAGATGAAGGAATATCAGACTATATTTCCTCACAACAGCAACAATGAAAAGTACACTCAAACTGCAAGTCTAACCCAAAGCTTAAAGATAAACAGTAAGAAAACACACATCTTACCTCTCCTAAAAGTTCCTCCAAAACAAACCCAAGCACCCATCTCCATTGCTCCTCTTGTAGGTAATGAGCCTTGCTGGCCACCTGAGACCTTACCCCCAGCATATTGACTTCAGCTGTGAGGAACCTATCATTAACAGAGGGGTGAAGATAGGCTTGCTTGATATTGAAAAGTCTTTGCTTTTTCTGTATGCTGTTTGTCCCCATACCAGACTAGTTTGTATAAAATATGGAATATAAATGTAAAGTCTAGGCTGAATCAAAACAAATGTTGCTGATAGCTTCCTACAAGATATATCTCTCATTGGTATTTGTACTGGTACTGGAAGGCATCATCAGGGGAAAGAAAAATATTTTCCTGAGAGATGAGAAATACATGATTCAGTAAATAATGCAAATTGTGCTTTAGGAACTGTAATCTATGTCAGACTAAGGAAAGTTTTGAAGATGGTTGGTATGAATGTGCTGTACTGCAGGTATATTGCAACTCTTCCCGCTCGAGGGAGGAATAGATCTGAGCTGCTTTTTTGTATGACGGATGTGAGTGATTTTCATGGGCAAGCTACATTGTCCTTTTTGTATTACATCTCTACAAGCCTGGGAGGGGAGAGTAGCTAAAAGCATCAATTTTGATACAAATCTTTTAAAGTCTTTAAATTGGGCGCTGCCACTTTAATAAGCCACACCTGCTTAACATTCCCGTTCTGCTGAATTCTGGGGGCTGTAATGAGCCCTGAACATCAGGCTGAGGCTGCGATCAAGACAATACAATTAATCACCAGACCGTGCACAATTTCAGTAACATGAAAATTGCACGCAGTTAGATTTTCTAAGTAAAACTAATACTTCATGCAGCGGAAAGGGTGAAGTTTCAGTGCATAACAAAAAAGAATTTCAGAGGTTTTTGAAAAAAACTGGCAGTCAGCAGGGCCACGTGAAGGTGAATGCATAAATCAAATAACTATACCATCTGTTATAGAAAACTTAACGGGAATTAAGTGGCCCATATTTTCTAAAAATATCTCTCTTCACAGTGTGCAGAAGCAATGAATATCTGAGAAGGAATACGGGAATGGGACTTTAATTAGGAAACTTTGGGCTTTGAATGCAACATGAGCTTAGTCAAACTATCAGCAAGATAAGCTTATTAGTAGAGAAATAGGAATGAATATTAGCATGGTAAAAAATAGATCTTCCGGGGGGAGACTGGAAACACGAAGTGGCTCCATTTTCAGTATTTTGTCAGCTGCAGCGCTGCTGCCCGCAGAGAGGGACAGGCGCAGCAGCAGCAGGCAGATCCAGGCCAACCTCGGGGAGACTGTCCGGACGTGATTTAAATTTCGGTGGTCACTTAAATGACTCAAAAATTTACAAGCAAAAAAAGAAGTTTTCCTGTGTATTTGGAAGAATATTTCAGTGCAATGGTTGTTCCTATGTAAATGGGGTATTCACCAGGAAGGCCATTCAAAGGGCTGACACAATGTGATTGTCACCTCCTTCCAGGCTCACCTCCAGTGGCAGCTCGTGGGAAGGAACAAGTGCTGGAGAATGCCCCTGCCTCTTTTCTTCCCTCTCCCATTTAAAAGAAAAGCACAGTAATTTGTTCTTTCTGCTATTGGGCTATGAAGTCTTTGGGGATATTTTTTTCTTTTTCTTTTTTCTTTTTTTTTCCCCTCCCAAAGAGTTTGCACATCTCCAGTCAAGACATCTGAGGACCCAATCTGAACACTAACAATAAAGATGAAAACACTGGGCAAAACTGAAAACTTTATATAGGAGCTGAATAACAAAGACAGTCTTCCTTGGAGAGCAGATCTGTGTACTAGTCTAAGGGTGGATACAAAAACCTAAACAGAATAGATTAAATTAAATGATATGACTGAATATTCAAGAAAAAAAAGATTTTCAGAATAAATAATGAGTGGAAAGGAGGGAGATAGGAAACGAGGAAAAGAAGAGACACAGAACAGGGTGAAGCAAGACAGAATAAAAAAAATGCATTTTTAGACAGAGGCAAAATAGCTGATTTGGAATGAATAACAAAGTGAAGTTTGAAAATATAAATCTATTTTTTAATAATGTCTGTTTCCTATTTCTGGTTCTGCCACTGGTCTGCCCCAGTCTTCACCTTCTTTTGCTCTCCTCACTCAAACTTTATCTTCTTTACATATACTATAAACTCTTTGGGCAAGGATTTCCTATTGTATATTTTTACATTGCCAAACAAAATAGAGCCTCAGTCACAGGTTGGGCCTCTAATATTTCTGTAGAGCATTAATATTACTGTAAAGAGTATCAATAATAATAGTTGGGAAGCTATTCAGTAATTTTACTTCTATAGAAAATGTAATTTCTGTCATACTGATGTTATGCATTTTAGCCAAATAAGTTCAAATTATAACACTAACTAAAAGAAAATACAGTAATTCATGTCAGTTTATCTGAAAAAAAAAAAACAGTGGGAATTTACTGAAGTTCATGTAAGGAGTCTGTTAGAAAGCAAAATAGTAACTATTTAGGGTCATATAGTTTAAGACAGAGCTGACCCAAATCAAAATTGCATATTTAAGTGAAAATCCCCAAAGTATTAGATTTCCATCTGATTTCCAAAATATTTTTTCCCAAAGCTTTAAGAAGCTATAAAAATAAATTTCTTATTCAGTTCAATTTGTTCCTGATTCAGGACAACCCTTCTCCCCCCTAATTTTGAGTACTTGGAATTTTTCATGGAACAGTGGATTTTTGTTAATTGCTATTCTGAGGAGCAGTTATTAGATATTGGCAACCACAGCCTTATGCAATGGCTCCCAGACAGGCAGTAACAGAGGACGGTGACCTACAGTGGAGTAGAAGGGAGAGAGGAAGTAACTTTTCAGAAGTTACAGAACAAAAATGCTAAAAATCGGGTTGCCATGGAAAGAAATAGATAAGTGACACAGTCTGGAAGAGGTTCAATGGTGTAAAGAGTAATCCAAGTCTATTTTGAGTATATACAGTGCTGCAAAGGACTAAAAACGACATTTCTGTTGTATTTCTGAAACGGGAAATAGCAACTCATAATTAAAATGTCTCCCATTATATAAAACACATGTGTGGGTACAGAATTATTCTACTTCAGTGTGGGCTGTATTCTCATGCAAAATCTAATTCAATGCAAAGAAGTATACACTTAAAATATAAACAAAGAAAACTAAGATACACAGAATATCAACCACAAAAATATACATTTTATCTTTTTTGGGGGGTGCCTGGTTTTCTTGTAGGAAGTGTTTGTGCTCTAATTCATTGAGATGTGACTCAAGTATATTACCTACTTGAAAAGGATATAATAATGATAATTTCTAATAATAATAATAATGATGATAATTATTAATATTTTGATTAAAGCTGCTCTGGTTCATCTGCTCACAGCGTGGGTTCACAGAGTGCATGGCCGGGGGCACATCCCCAGCGCCCAGCACCTCGGGGGCGCGGGCACGAGGCCGGAGCTGCTCCCAGCGCTGCTCCCATCGCTGCTCCCGTCGCTCCGAGCAGCAAGGCAGGGCGAGAACCCGCCTGCTCCGGCCGGGCCACCAGGCAGGGCCGGGCTCCTCGGGAGCATGAGCAGCCTCCGCACATCCTCGCCGGGTCCTGCTGCCGCCCTCGGTGCGGACACGAAGTGCAGCTCTGGAAGGGGCCGTTGCCAAGGGCTGCACGCGGGGAGCGGGGCTAAACACGCGCTCAGGCCGGAAGCGGGAGCAGCAGGACGGGCGGTGGGGAGAGCGCGAGGCTCCGGCGCGAGGGCGCGCGCCGTTTATGTGGAGCTGCTATCGTCAGCTTTATAATGAGACCCCCAAAATATACTCTGCGTGTATATCAAATTAAGCTCCGGCTTCCAGAGCTTCTGCAGCTCTTTGGTTGAATTCCTGTAATTCTCGTATTAAAATCTTTTACCATAGCAATCTGTATTTAAATAAATAGCCTGTTATATTGCTCATGCTTAGTGCGTGTTATTGCTCACTCTTTCCAAGAGAGAGCAGTAGTGAATTGTACTATCATTACAGTGGGTAGTTTTACTCAAACACACTCAATTTACATTTTCGACTCTATAACCTTTCAACCTATTGACCATGAAAAATGCTCCAACATAACGTGACACATATAAATGTTTAAAGTCCAAAGGGTAATTATCTATATTCATAGTTAAAACTGTGCCTTGATTTCACAATAGAAACCATATGTTCGCTCAAAACACTTTCAATAGGCTAAATAACACCCAGATTAACCCTGAGTTAGTTTACTGGTTAAAATAATAGCAGCATCTTCTTCTAATTCAGTAGTTCATTTATCATTTCTGATCAAGGCACTGAATGTGAACTTTCAATATTTGAAAGCTTAACTTTAAAAATAAACTGCATGCAAGAATGGTAGAAATTCTGCAGATGCTTAAATTTTATCTTTAACATCATGGAATGTGCCCGATTACAGCTCAAAATATCTTTTTTTTTTTTTACCTCGAAGTAGAATTCTCTGTTGCCATGTATTAATAGATTAATTCTCTCTCCCAGAAGGGCATTGACTTGATGACTTGTCCACAGCACTGTGCCCAACAGAATGTAATTTACAGCAAACCGTGACCATTTTCTTTTATGAAAAATGCCTTTGGCCCAAATCACTCCTAGGAAGTATAAGAACTATGAAGCAGAAGCACTATAATACACACGCAAGGTTTTTACAGCAAAAGGAAGAAAGGTGTACTAAATGGGACCTCATTTATGTTTAAAAATAAGCAAACTATTTAGATATACACTGCCTTATCTTATTTCTAGTAAGAAAGAAAGAGATTATTTTGAACCTTTGGAACCACTGCAGCAGAAAATTACAAACAGAAGACAAAATTGTATATTACAGGAGTAATGACAAGTCAAAAGAAAGAGACATAGTTAAAAAAAATAGCAAACAGGCAAATGACTTTTCAGTGAGTGCCAACTCTGTGCACATTAAGCTGGTTAAAAGCTCCTTCTCTCCCCTCTTGTCATGTCACTGTTCCCTGTCAAGCAGCAGAGAACACCTCCAGCTAGTACATGATACACAGGATGCTTCATCAAAAAAAGGTATTCTCCCTCTTTGAATCTGAATTGACATTTTCCCTATGTATATTTTAAAAGCCTCGTGGAAATGGCAATGGACTATGGAGAAAAACAAGCTGGAATTTTTACACAAAGCTCAGTGGAATGTTGGTCTCATTACAAAATGACATTATTTCACATGGAAATTATTGCCTTAAAAATACCCAGGCACAATGACGACAACAAAGCAAAAAATCAGTCTCTGTTGGTCTTGCCGAGCCCCAGCTGTATACAGTAAAATCAAGCTCTTATTGTGCATACGAGGTGCTTTGTTCCATCTCTCCTGCCTTGCAACAGAAAAATGATTCTCTCCTGGAGGCAGAGGCTGAAACCACGCGTTGGGTTTATTAGAATAAGAATGTTGTCCCTCATAAATTTGGAATCTTCCCTTGAACTGCTGGCATTCTAAAATGTTGTAATTTTGCATCCATCATTGCATGATATGCCCTAAACAAGTCAGTGGAACCATTCACCCTTAGAAAAGCTGGCACTCAACCAATTTATTCACTCTGCAAGAGTCTTCTTAGAGTTCTCTTGTACACCTTTGCCATCATTTATGCATCATTTACCATAAAGATGGGAACTGCTAATAAATCCGTTATATTGAAGGCTGTAAGTAAATCGGAAAGGTCTTTCATATTTAATATCTCAATGACTTGGTAGCCTTCATTTTGTTATATTGTAGATTACTTCTGGAGAAGCTTTACTTGAGTCCCAGTGTTATTTATCAGCAATTCTCATGCACACTGAGCATTTTTGTTTCTCTAACCGTATTGCAAGATTAGACCAAGTTGATATAGGTACATCCTGACTCTTCCCCTTACATGTAATTACAATTTGTATTGGCTGAGCTTGGTTTGATGCCCATCTCAAAGCCCCTGGTGGCTTTTCTTGGGTTGGCAGCTGCTGCTGTCGCCACCATCTCCATTAAATGCAGCTTTTGTGGCAGTCGTATATGATCACACTGAGCTTAGGAACCTTCTCATTCATGAAAGCGGTGGAGCATTTTGCACAGTTTTCATTTCATTTTAAGCTGAGACAAAAGGTGGATAACAAAGCCAAGAGAAGAGTTCATTAAATTTCCCTCTCACTAAGTTAACCAGTGAAGAAGTGATAGATTGTTAATGTTAATCAAGCTAAATCATGCTCTGCAGATTAACAGATTCCTGACTGATAATGCCTAAAGTGATAAGAAGAGAGAGACTGTTAGAAAACAAGGCAAGCAGCAGTTCCTCTTGTTAAAATGCTGGAACCAAATCTGTTTACAGACACAGAGACAGCAGAGAAAGAAGCTTCATCATCATCATCATCATCATGTAAATGCTGAAATCCTTGTTTCTTACTGAACTTTAATGATTCTCGAGGAAGTTTCATTTACCAGGATGTGATTACGCCTCTTTGTGATTTTTTTTTTCCAAAGTGTGATTCTTTTGATCCTCTATTTGCTCCTGAATTTAACACATTCAGACCTGGCAATTCTAATTTATATAAAGAGATCTGTCAAATTTTATTATTTACAGACGCTCTATTAACTGCTGTTGCATGGTTCAGGGGCTTATTTATTATTTGTCATATTTCTTTTAGTAGGTTTGATTCTCAGAAAGACAAATATATGACACTGGATATCTAAACGGAGCAGTAACTTACAGGACAGGGACTTCAGTGATTAATGTAAGTGGAAAGTAATTGCTAGGCTCTCTGCAATTTTCTTGTAGACAAACTTCCTCCCTTCTAGTAGCTTTTCAACAAATATTTGTCAATGATAGATAACATGTTTGTAGACTCTTAACATCATGGGGCAATAATGTTAAGGTGGCTGAATCAGCTGTGATCAGAACCAGGAAACATTCTCTTATCTGCTCTTTAGTAATAGTCAATTCATACAAAGTCCTCTTCGTTAATTGGGTGCATTTATCTTGACTGTCTTCCATTCTTTTTCATTTTTATTATTGTTAAAGGCATATTTTAAAAAAGCAGTTCATCATCTTTACAATTCTGAATTGTTTTTAATATCTTCCTTTTTTAATGGAAGGACCTTCTTTCTCATTAAGAATTTTAGGAACACTTAAAATCTTTTGTGTTCTTTTAGCCCATAAATGCTGTTTTTTCATTCTTTTCTTTTCCAACTTTTATTCTACAGTGACACATGTATTCAGCTAGTTATAAACTACCTTTCTTTGGTTATCTTCCTTTTTTCCACTTTCATTGAATTTTGTGTTTGTTTTACCAAATTTTATGCCCTTCTCTTGGGAAGGAGAATTAGGTGCTTCTCGTCTCTTTATTTAAGAGCAGCAGAAAACAGGAAGATTCTAATATCTAGTCATCTTCCATGCAATTTATTAATCAAAAATAAAATATTGGACCTCCTGAAAAAAATGACAACATTAATATGGACTTTGAAATGGCCAAGAATTTAGCTGAGATGTCTTACTACAAGTTTTCTCATTTGTCTTGTTCTCTGACATAGACCCATCCTTTGCTCTACTAAATTCAAATAGCTCATGATCCATGGCTCCAGGATACTCCTCTGTTTTCATATCCTCAGGCAGTTCCATCCTCTCAGTATGAAGTAGATCTAGGGCAGTTTTGCCTTTTTTTTTCTTTTGCAGATGATGAAATTCTCTCTTTGACAGAGCATGTTTGGATGTATCTGTTTCCCAACAGATTTACGAGCAGCTAAAATCCCCCATGAGGAAAGTACCCTGTAGCCAAGAATTTTTTGTACCCTGCTGTCCGTATGTTTGAGTGGTTAGTAGCTGATACTCACTATTTTTCAGTTTGCTTTCTAATTCCCTGTATCCCTGTTGCTAATTACTTTGAGCAACCTTGCAGGAAAAGATGTGTTTGCATTGATTATCCATGTTGCTATAAACAGAACCACCTTAGTGACTGTACCAGCTTCCCAGAACACATCCTGGCTGGGTGATTTTATGAATATGGGGGATTTATTTTGAAGACTTGAGCTGTGCTGTATTGCAGAGATTCACCATGTTGCCTTTTCATTGTTACATATTATGGGCAAATTTGGGAATGAACTAGTGACATAAATGACAAAAATAGCTGACTAAAATGAATAGGTAGAATGAATTTCCTCAGCGGCACTTCTGCATAGATAAAGTAATGATGAGACATTGGCCCAGATTCAGATGGCCTCAATTCCACAGAAGTTCCTTAATCTAATGTTTCCCACTGCCGAGGTGCCCCTGAAGGCCTGCGAGGCGCCAACACGAAAAGAGGTGGAGGAATCTGGGCTGGCTACCTCGGGCTGCGGTGCTGGTCCACACACAAGTCACGAGCCAAAGAGAGGGGATCTGCGTGTCTAAGGTTCTTTCCACTGTTAGAAAGCGAGGACAGTCATCTCAGTCAAAAATCTATGCATGTGGATGCAGAACTCAATTTCTCTATCGCCGATAAGCAGTTCCCATTTGACTACTTGTTATTTGCAATAGAAAGGTGAAAGAAGCTATTCTCCTAGTCTGACAGGATTCATTTGAATACCTTTGTACCT
The DNA here is from genome assembly GCA_032275445.1 of Crypturellus soui. Taxonomy (NCBI): domain Eukaryota; kingdom Metazoa; phylum Chordata; class Aves; order Tinamiformes; family Tinamidae; genus Crypturellus; species Crypturellus soui. Next base: position 226,307 of record JAUBNY010001180.1, read on the forward strand.
TAGACAAGGTCTAAGGACACACCTTATGTGTCCTTGTTTTAGCTTGAAGCTCCTCAGGAACTATCATGAAATATATATGTTTTATTACAGCAGACTGTATCTTGAATTATTCCTCAATCAGAGGTAGTCAATGAGATATTTAAGACAAATAACTAGATGAAAACTTCTGTTAAATTTCTATTTAGCGAATGCTAATAATAAATTTCCATCAATTAAAGGTTTCAGAAAATATTCTGTAGAGTTTTGAAGAAGAACAGAGCCATCTGACCCCAGCTACTCCTCTTGAAGTAAGTTTGTGACTTCAGTGGAACCTGATCTTCATAAGAGATGGACAATGCTGCAAAAACCTTACAGTCATGAGCGCTAATGTGCTTTGGAGATTTTTCTTTTTTTTTTGTCAGGGTAATGAATATTGTCCCTAGGAATTACATTAATAGAGAAGAACACAGGCAACTGAAGCATTTATTAGCTATTTATGTTTCTCATACAATGCAACCTGAAAGCAGATTTAATGGTAAAACCCACGACCTGTGCACGTCACCCGTTTGCTGGCTGTAGCCTGGTTACAAGTTTAAGCTCACAGCGTCGACGCTGTTTTTAGTGGAAGCTCAGGACTCAGCTGAGGTCACTCCTGGGAAATGGCTCAAGGATTTACAAGATGGCTCATGAGCAAGTATGACTGTGGAAATATGCTCACCTGGCAGTGTGCATCAGACGTCAGCGAAAGTGCTGAAAAGCTCCAGCTTGCGTTAACGAGAGAGTTGCGAGGGCTCTAGCAATGCTGGGATTCTTTTTGCAAAAGAAAATTGAAATTCCCCAGTGAAGAATGATACTAACTTTTATAGGGTCAATATGCAGAGTTTTTCACTCAAAACCTTTAGATGTTGGCGGCTCCCTGCGCTCGGCAGCTCCGGGGGCTCCCCGTGGCAGCAGGACAGGGTCTCTGCCAGGACCCGTCCCACTGCAGTGAAAATTGTCATGTTCCCTGATCAGCCCAGGAACAGGGCTTGCTCAGCACACAGGAATCCTTGGAGAGTTTAGCTGCCAAGTTGTAGGAATTTTTCAAAGAGTATAGGCAAAAACATTTTTTATTTTCTATTTAGGGTCTGCCTGCATAGACGGATGCAGACAGATATCTCAGCAGACATTTCCAGCTAGCTTGGCGCACAGACTGGATAAGCCTGTGTCCGCCTCCACACTTCCATGTATGAGGCTCTCAGTTTTCCTCAGATAAGTTTTGTTCAAAAAAAAACAAAATCTCCCATCTCCCTCAGACAGTCCTTTATATTTTCTCCTCCTTACTGCAACTCTTTATCTTATTTCCAAACTGTCTTATAAATGAACTTCTCTGTTTACACGTATGCACAATATGAAAAAATGTAATAGCCTAAAAATTTAGATTTAATACAAAACAGGTGACCAATTAAAGCATGTTTTTCTATCCGAGCTTTCCTGTATTAAAAGTTTGATTGTTTCTGGAAGACTGTTTTTTCTCTGTACATTTGTCTTTCAGAACATTTTTAGTTAAGGAAAAAATTGCTTCCCTGTGTCTTAGAGGTCTTCTGTAATTTCAATTTACAGTATGCCCTCTTGCTGCAATATCTGTTTTAGGGAAAAAATAGTAACCTGGATTGACTGTGTGTGCAGCTTATTAGATTTTATGTATTGCAATTAAATTCCCCTCTGAGCCATCTGGTTTACGGATTTTAAAATTTCAGCTTGTCCTCCCAATTTACCTAGATTAGGACCACCTTTTTTAGTTTTAGACTTCAAACATTCCCTATATTTTAACTTTCCAATAAAAGTAACGGTTATTGCTATATGAGGTGGTTAATAATCCTGAAACCATAGCTTCAAATATTATCACACAGCATTCTTTGCCAGGCAAGGAAGCATAGATGAGGCCTTTAAAATCTTGCTAAGTTTCCTCCAGACAGAGGGGTAACTCACCAGTATCTGCAATATTTCCTTCTTCTTGGCCATACTTACTACAGGTGACACTAAAAACTCTGCTGATAGGTATTTAAGTAACTGTTTTGGATCATATTTGTGAAAAGCTTATTTTGATTTTTTAGGGATGTGGATTCTGGACTGGCTTGCAATCATATTGGGGGAGGAGGGAAAGGAGATTCTCAACCAAAATCAGGACTATGGTCTAAAACGCAAAAACCTCAGCAAAATGTCTAAGATGTCATATAACTCTCTAATACTTTATGTTTTTCCTGCAAGTTTTAATGCCCTAAGCACATACAAAACTTCAAGTATTTCCTAGGTGAGGTAGGTTTTGGAGGGCTTTGGCAGTTGATGTTGTAGATGAACAACTTAAGCCTTGTTTAGTTCCTAATTCAGTTTCTTGATCCCATCAGAACTTATTTCTTCTAAAAATCCAAGGCTAAAATATGGAATTCTTTGGGCTGTGTAAATAGTTATTTCACACCTTATAAGAAGGTATTGCAAATTATGATTCCTCTCTCTCCTCTACTACAAGTTATATTTTAAGAAAACAGCTGAAGCGAAGGGTATCGGACATTTGAAAATGTGTTCCTAACTCTCCAGGCAACTGTTAAGCTTTTCATGTTACTGTGTCCATCCTATTAGCATCCTTTTGTTCGAGCGTGCAAATACGTAATTTCTGCACATATGTGAATATTTTGAAACCATCACGGGGCAGATGTAGACCAAGAGTGAAGAATAGCACTATCAAGTAATACAAATATGCAAGAGTTGTCTTATTCCTGTAGCTGGAATTAGTGTTGATTTTTGGGGGGAATTGTGCTGTAAATTGTGCTGTACTTTTTATCTGATGTCTATTTACCACTTCCCATGCCTGACCACAAGTTTTTTTGGAAGAGGAACGTTGTATGATTTTTAATGGGAAAACCTTGTAAAATGTATTCAGTAAGAAGTTGATTTTCAAAGCAGATATGCTTTCCTAATCAGGTACTCCATTTTTACACTTACTAAACTGCAACTATTACCCTTGGTTACTTTCTTCAGTCCTTTTTTTATTCTTTTCCTAAATTAGCATCACATTCAACACAAAGAGTTATTACCTTTTGCAAATGAGAATGTGGTTAACTGCCTTAGAACAAATAGAAAACTGCCAGAAAAGCATGAGATCATTGTAACCCCTCCCCAGATGAGGTGGTCCTGTAAAGCTTGATGCGAGTCTTGATGAAA
>JAUBNY010001180.1:231462-243640 GCA_032275445.1 Crypturellus soui
GAATCAGTGCTAGTGTCACACAAATGCGTGATTGTACGTTCCAGGGGTGACGTACAACCACAGATTTGTCAGTCATGTCTGACTGTTGTTGCATGAAAGCACAATAAACATAAAATCAGCAGGTCTAGCAAGACCAATACAGAAAGTCCTGCTTCGTATTTCTATGAGTTAGTTGAGAGTCAGTAAGAGTGAGAATAGCCTGGTCATTTTCTTCTTAATATTTCTCTCACCAAAGTCTTCTAAGGAAACTAAACTGTTACAGAATATGAAGAAATGTTTTAATAATAATAAAGGTTCAGAGGGGAGAGACAAGGTGCAGGGGAGATTTTCATAACAGAGAGACATTCCTAAAGGGATCCCCATGGGGCTTATACTGGAAAATGAGTTATTCAACATACACCTACATGACTGGGGAAAGTATGCTAATATTGATGTAAAACTTTTTCTGATAATTCAAAAGCATTCAGAAAAAAAAAAAACACTATAAATGGAGTGCCAGCAGAGCACAGAATCACAAAATATTCACTAAACAACTAATAACTGTGGTCAGATTCAATGCCAATAAATGTAAGGTAGTGTATATGGGAATCGAGTCTTAAGTAGACAGCTCTGAACTGGCTGTTAGTACTCAGGGAAAAGATCACTGAGGAGGCACTGTGGACAGTCCTCCAAAAATTTCATAGCTGTGCTTATCAGAGATTTGAAAGCAAAACGTAATGTTAGAAGTTACTGGAAAGTTATAGACTACAAAATGGAATAAAAAAAATGTGATTGTGCCACTCTAGGAGTTTGTCCTAAATACCTAAATATCATGTGTCTCTCAAATACCATGTGCAGTTCTGGTCACGTTATCTCAGTAACCTCAAAAAGGTTTGTTGTGCTGAAGGACAAAAGAATTACTGGGGTGATATGATAGCCTCTCCATAAGAGAATATATATAAAAATAATTTTAAAAAGTTTCATATTTTCCTTCTGGAAAAAGTGACAGCAGCAATACCGATACAAACAAAAATGGAGAGAAAATGAGTAGGAAATATTATTCCGTATTTCTAATGAGGCAAGAATTCCAGAGTTCTAATGAAATGATCAGGCCATAGATTTCAAACAAAGCAGAAAAAAAAAAGACTTTTCCACCCAACTTGATATTGTGGAGCTCATTGACAAAACCTGCTGTAGACAGCAAGAATAAAATTCATTCAGAAAGCCATATGAAAAAGCTGCCTACTAGCTGCTATTAAACACGTTGCTTAAGATGTGAACACCAGCACAAAGAGCCTCTGAACCACGACCTAGAGGCTGTGGAGAGCTACTTTTGCCTGGTTTTTAATATCCTTTTCCTTGGAATCAGTGTATGACCTCCAAAGGCTGGGAACAGATGCAGCTTGATTTAGTCTGACTGTCTGATGTTGTGCTCAGTGTAGTAGTTTGGATTTTTCTTACCATTCTTGGGTTTCCTTTAGCTGGATTTTGGAGAAGTACTAGCAAGCTCTAGCCAATTATTCACTGGCATTAGACTGTGCAATAAACTCTGCCCTTTTATGTGTGTGTGTTTGTGTGTGCAAGTTACCTTTAATTCTTCTAACATATTTGTTAATCATATTTAATTAGCTTGCATTGACTTCTGCTACCATTTCTCATCTAGTGTTGTGTCAGAAAGCGGGTATACTGAATCCTATCCTGCATTGAGTTAGAACTTCTTAAATATTATAGATTTACCCTAAATCATTCTACCTCTGTTTAAAAGTTCTGTTCTAAGATGGAAAATGACTTAATATATTATTGTTGGATTCATTCCATGAATATCCATGACTTTCTTGGCCTCAGTATCATGAATATTTTATTACATACTGGAGCACTCTCTACATATTAGAGAGCCATTTTTGTGACTGAATTTGGCAGGTGCTTGTGCTTTTGCTGTTTCATTACAGTTATTTTTACTAGTATTACAATAATGCTCAGAGCCCCTGTGTGGATTAAAGCCCCGTGGTGCTAGGTGCTGGAACTAGGAGGCTCTTCACTCTCTGAAAAGACTGATAGTCTGAACAGGTAAAGTAAGTAGAGAAAGGGGAAAAAAACAGAGTGGAGCAACGAAGTGACTTTTTCCTCGATACAGGGAAGGCTAAGGACAGAAATAGGACTATAACCTTCATTTTCTAACTCCCAGCTGCTCTCCTGTTGACCTGTTTAATTCAAGATAACTAAAAAACACACTGTTCGTCTTGCCAAACTCGGTGTAAATAACATATTTATACTCGTTCTTACGATTTACTTCTGTATTGGGTAAAGTGGGTTTTGTTATCTCCCTTTTATAATACCCAAGTTGTGCTTACTTTCTAAAGGCTGGTGCATAAGCAGAGTCTTACACAGTAGGTTGCAGTTGTTATCCTTTTTTTGATAGAATTAGCATCAACAGGCTCGCAATATGTTTCTTACTGTAGCCAAAATATGTTGGATTTTTATCTTTTATGACTGCAAATGATGGCGAATCTGTTCTGGTTCATAAGCATTGCTAAAATATTTAACACAGAGTCAAGGACTTAAAAAATCTCCCTCTATATAATAATGTTCTTAGCTTACCAATTGCTATGTTGTTATAGATGCAAAATAGGAAGCAAAGCCTTTGCTGGTTGTAATACAAAGCTGCAACAAAGGATACAAGATGTCAGTGTCTAGAAAAATTTGTTCCCAGAAAACATATCCAATAGCAGAGTTAAAACAATTCCCTAGAGGCCAAGTTAGTTTCTGAATCCCCATGTGGGCCCTGGCATTGCAAACAAGGTACTATGAAAATTTCTACAGATGGCTGCTTAATGTGTAAATTAATCTGACTCAGTAAGGATCATGCTAGTCAGTGGCAGTTATAATTATAGATCAGTATAAGATCTTGCTCTACAAATTTGTGCAACCACAATACTACCATAGAGACACACGTTTATTTAAATACTTTAATTATTTACTGTCAGGATTTGTGACACATGTATGCTTCAGCTTGCAAACACTAACTAGGAGCGATACATTACGGTGTAGGTAGCATAAAAATAAACAAGGTAGTTAAAAAAAAAAAACCCAAAACAGAAAAACAAACTGCAGGGATAATGGGTACCAGACGCACAAACCAACGTGATCAGACATAACACATCTCGTTGCATGTCGCTGTCCTCCAGAAGATAAGAGAACAACTTACAAGCAACATTTCTAAGCAAAAGAAAAAATGTTGGTATCCTCAATTTGGATGTATTTTCACAACTTGAATAGAAAGGTATAGAAAATTTTCAAAATCACAGAAGAAAGTTTATTTTAAGCAAATGTGTCTACAGCTAATGAGATCTCTGTGAATTTTCTTTAAACCTTCTTTAATCTTGTACATATTCAATTAAAATGAAATCCTAACTAAAATGATTTGGTCAGAAAGTGCTCATCCCTTTCTTAAAGAGGGAGAAAGACAGTGAGAAAGAAAGACAGAAAAAGGAAGAAAAGAAGGAAGAAGGAAAGCAGGAGGAAAGGAAGGAAAGAATGAAAGAGAAACAAAGGAGAAAAAGAAATAAAGAAATAAAAGGGTAGGATGAGGTCTACTGCTCTCATACTTCACAGAGATCGCAATTTCCTCACCCGATAACACAGCAGCATCATTTCCGCAAGTTTAGGGAGTGAAAGGTACTGATTAAAGTGTGCACTTGTGCCACTCGAGCAATGTTCAAACTGTATACCTGGTTTATAATGTATATAATGTGAAAACTGATCCTCAGCTCTCTGTGTGCTTGTGTGAAATGTTAGACAAATTGGAAAAAAAATCATTCCAGTAATACACTTAAACTTCAGGTACATTTGAACATTTTCTGAAGGGTTCATGCTGTGGCTTGTCTAAGCTCCCCACAACCACTGAATTCTTAAATATGTTTACTTGGAAAGGTCAATAGCTGGTTATCTTGTAAACTTTTCTCTAGGCTAGATAATAACAAAGTATTAGTTTTTGCTCATCTTTAGTTGTCAGCCACTCACTAGGAGGTATTCAGTGTGCTCATTTTTTCTCAGATTGTAAATGAGAGGGATAAAAATGGATCAGAGACTAGCAGTTGACTGCATTTTTTAAGGTTCTGAAAAAAACCTTAGGAAGAAAAGGAAGCGACATTTAATTAAGTCATAACCCTCTGCAGCAGCAGCGTAAAGTGCATGAAGGAGGAAGTATATTTGGAACTCAAACAACAAGAGAAAGAAAAGGTGTTTGTTAAATTAAACAGTCATGTATTTTGGTAATGTGAGGTTTCTGTGAACTTATTTTTCTTATATAACAAGCATACAAAAGCTACCTATGTTGTAGGGTTCCTTTATCTAACCTATTGCTCTAGAACTCCATTGCAGAAATCAAATTGATCTGAACTACAAGCACTTCCAAAAGGGGGGAAAAAGAAAAAAGGCAAAAAAAAAGTACAACTCTCCTTTTTGCCAAAATGTATTTCACATCTGTTTTCTAGAATTCTTGGTATTTTCTCTAAGGTTTCCACAGGAAATAGCCCTGGTGAGTTGGCCAAAGGGTCCACATCTGTGTGTGATTTATTACAAAACAGAGAGTCATCCCCTGGACAAGGTTGAAGCAATTGAGGTTGGCTGGAGGAAATGGTAAAAGCAATACTTTCTCCTTTAATTGCGGGGATATATTGATCATTGACTGGTCAGGACTGCCCAAAGGACTCAGCTGATATACTGGAAGATCAGACACTTGCAACAAGCAACTCAGTGTTATATTCTATCATGTAGCCTGTGTCTGTGATTGCTCTCTTGCAAAGGACTTTGTAATATTCCTTGATATCTTTGCCACCTCAAGAACAGCAGAGCTGCATCAATTGCTACACAAGGCTAGGCTCAAAGTCATAGGAAAAAATGAACGCAGCCCATAGCAAACTGCTTGATGAGAGACCACAATCGTAGTCAACACGAGCTGACCACCAGCAATTCAGAAGTGTCGCTTGTGAGCAGCAACCACGAAAGAGGAGGCCAGAAGGAGAGCTGCTTCTCCCACACCAGGCTGCAGGACTGAGCCAGGGGGCAGCCCAGGCTAAAGGGCTGTTAGTTCACACGGGAATGGACCATGCGCTGGCAGGTTCCTCTGCTGCTCGGGTTACTGTGGATCTCTGTCTTAGCCAGCACTGCTCTTCCCCAGCTTGGGCCATCATGGCCAGATTGCATTGGAAAGTAGTCAGCTGGAGCAAAACATCCATGGAGTTTGTTGTCCTGCTTGTAACAGACTATACATTGCATGTTATGGACATCTGGGTATTATTTGCTATTATATTTGTAAATATATCGTATTATTCATCAAAGGCCTTCCTGGGTGACTTTCTGACAAGAACCTTTTAGAAGTCAGCATTTGTTTTTCCTCAGCATTCACCGTGATTTATCAGACAAGGTGGCAGTCTTCTACTGAAAAGACAAATCTAGTCCAAATTTGCTATGATGTGACTACTAAAAAAATAGTTAAAAACAAACAAACAACAAAAAACAACAACAAAAAGAGGGGAGTATTTGTAAATGAAGAATGATATATATTTTCCTCTTTCTCTAGCTATTAATTCCTCACATGGAGGATTCCTGTCTGATTTTCTGCTACAAGGCAGAGTCTAGCACACTCTGTATAGTTAATTAGGTGAGCTAAGCAGTATGTGGAGATTAGCATAAAGTACAGTTAACCATGTCTGCCATATGTTCCGTTGTGCTTTATTGTGAATATGGAAGAATAATTACATAGTAACTGGCGTATTTCACCTTTTCTATAATTTACATAATAGTACAGCAATAAAATGATGTTAATAAACTAAGACAAACACTCAAAAGTAATGAAAGTCACACGTCAGGACTGAAATTTTAATCCTAGTTGCAATGGGGATCAAGCCAAAATTATGAAAGTGGCACTTGGTGCTATTTACATATTAAGTTCAGTCCTTACCTGAGTTTCCTAGCCTTTATGAGCTGTTTCAAACTGCTGTGGTAATTCAGAATTCCCTTGTTAATTTATTTTGAATTACACAATTTCCTTGCAGAATACCTTTTTTTGAACTAGCCATTGGACTTTTCTACAGTTTATGACATTAAGTTGACGATATCTTTATGACATTAAGAGCCAACTCCTCTGCCAGGGCACAGTGCATGGTTGGGCTGCCGCAGCGCTGGAAACCCCACTGATTCCATCTCAGATGTCACAGCTTTGTTAATTAGGCCCAAAATAACATCCCCTCAGGTTCTTCTTCTGGCCCTGGCTGCAGCACTGACAGAAACTGGTATAATGGGGCCAGGCAGGTGGAGCAGAAGGGACAGCCAGGGGATATATCTGCAATGTTTTCTGTTGCAATTACAGGGAATTTTCTATGATGCGGTTTATGCTTTGGATACATGGAAAAATCTGTCCACGGGGAGCCTGGAAACATACAGTAAGAGAGCCAAAATACACCGACCATTACTGACCCCCAATTGGAAAAAGTTGTAGAAAAAGAAAAGTGAGGTCAAAACTGCATAAGCCATCATAAGTGTTCTTGCCACTGTAGCTAAGTATGAAAGCTTTGAAATCCTCAGAGTAAAAGCTAGAATAATTTTGGTGCACCAGACATCCTCCTTGAATTTCCCTTCCTTCAGCTAAATCGTTCTCCTACATCTCAGCTAATATTTTCTCAATTCTTAACGTGGCCCTTCCTCAAAAGTCTGGGAAAAAAATGAATATGCATATATAAAACAGATATCTAACATTATAGCAGTGAAAGGCCAAATCTTTCTTGTCAAAATAGAAATAGCCATGTGAAATTCAACGAACTGATATTTACTTTTAACCATTAGAGGATCTATCTCCAAATACGCATTTATGCACAAGTTAATTAATACAGCACAAACTCCTCACTTGAGTGCCAGCACTGTATTTCTGGTGCTTGATGTCTTGTAAAGGGCCATTAAACACTCTTTGTCCATAACCTTCTACACCTTCTGGGTCCATGGTGCTGCTACTTATGAAATCATGTTTTTAAAACTGTTTTTACTCCCCAAGGCAAACCAAAGCCAGAATATACATATTTTTATATATATATATTCTTTTTATCAGCTTAGCGATACGAAACTTGCATCCAGGATGCTTTTACTTGCTTTTCTATTGGCTCCTAAGTGAAAATAAAACAGTTATGAACATTTCCTGCTTTGCTTCTAAGCTGTATTTGAATTCTGTAGTATCTTTGAATTTCCAAATGTAACAAACCACTTCACATGCATAAAAATTTTAAATCTTACTATTAAAGACACCGGAGTAAGTTCCCATTAACTGATTTTGCATTTTTGCTTCCAATTCTGATAAATCTGCAGAGGAACGACTATTCCCACAGTCTTCAAAATAATTGTCAGCGACTCAGGATCACGTCAGATAGCTCTCTGCCCGCCTTCCACTGCTTTATGAGAAAACCAGAGCTCAGCTCTCATTCCCCGAGGAGCCTGAGGACAGGAGCTGGGAGGACAGCCCTTCCATGGAAGAACCGGCCTCGGAACCCGGGCCCCCGCCGTGCTGCACCGGGAATGCAGCTGCCTCCCTGGGAGATAAGCGCTGTGCCAGACGCAGGGCAGGCTCAAGGCAGAGCAGCACTTGGAGGAGGACCAGAGAATCAGATTGCTCTGCCGTAATCTGCTTCCTGTTCTGACCTATAGGCAGGATTTTACAGAAAATACTCATTTAATGTAATTCTCTGGTGATACGCTTCTGTTCTATCAGAAAACGCACACAGTCATTGGCAGAAATACTGACCACTAATGGGATAACTGTATCGCCATGTAAGTTGGCCAGGACTTTATCTAAAAATAGGCCTTCAGCAGAAGTAACCTTTGCTTTATTAGCAAGTAGATGTGCAACTGTTTTCACTGTGGCAATTATGTGCAATCCTGAGTATAATAAAAGCACTAAAAATATTTTTAGTAGTGACTGCATATGCTCTGCCAGAACTGTAGAAATGTAATTTACTATATATCAGAAAGAACATGGCCAAACATTGCCTCACATACTCAACTCCACAAGTTTACATATTGTACGTAACATTTGGGGTTTTACTGAAACTATCTGGCACCAAATCTTACATGCAATAAGGCAAGAATGTACTTAGGTTGTTTTCTCATTTCTGCTGATGTATCTGTGACCTTCTTTTAGCTTGAGCATGGATCCTTCTTTCAACTTTGTCTATTTATATTTTTAATGACTTTTCTAAATTGCCAGGAATTCTAAGTAACTCTTTTGAGAACTCCAATTTCTCCTGGATTTATTCTCTTATGACTCAGTTCTGAATGATACTATGTTTTCACAGTCCCATCCACAGTCAGTATGTAATGTTTGGCAAAATAAAACACCAAATACTCTTTTTCCCCTGATTACAAAAGTATTTCAATTTATTTTCATTTTTCCTTTGATTATTTGGCAGACTCCTTTTTCCTCATTACACCTGGCTTTTACTTCAACCCACTTTTTAATATTTTTCTTTTGATAAGACAGAACATATTGTCCCTACTTGCCAGAAACCTGATTTGGGATTTTCAGAGGAAGGGGGACTGTACAGCAGAATTCTCCAGTAGAAATGGGGATTGAATCCTTTAACTCCTTTTCTTGTACCTCCCAGACTATTGAGTGCCAAAATAGTTCTGAACTATATTAATGCCTTTGCTTATTTATTACTTCGTCACATTTCTAAGCCCTCACTTACACTAGAACAACTGATATTCCCACTGGAGCTCTCACCCACACAGCATGATGAAACAACTGCTGAATTCTCCAGGAGCTCCCAGGAATGTTTGAAGCTGTTTTGTTTGAATGAATATCATCCACTATTTCTCCAAATTTTGCCTTTCTTTCATTCCCACTTTTATTCTCTCCTATTTAAATTGTTTCCCTCTTCTTTTCTTGTCTTCCATCCACCCCTCTTTTTGTATTTTCACCTCTACTTTTTCATTTTCATATTTGCTCATTTCATACTTTCTTTCTGCTTATCTTACAGGCTCTCTCAACAAATTCTATTAGTTTGCTTTCATTAACCCAGATCAGTTAGCACTCTGGATATGAACCCTTCTATCTATGAAAAAAAAGACATTTTTTCCTTCATTTCATCGTCCTTTCCCCTGAGGCAAGGGAGCAAAGGCTAAAATGAAGGAGAGAAGGGCAGAAAGAAGGGACTATTTATGGCACTTAGTAGTAGGAAAAATTTCACCTGACTGGTAAAGATTTAATGAAATTAGTCTGTGGAATCTTTTACTTCTCACAGACTAAACATGCATTTTTTTCTTAATTTATGCACTAGAAAGATAGCACAACAGATTCAAGCCTTCTACACGTCTCCTATTAGAATTTACTTTACATTAATACCTACTGCAAAGCTTTCAGTAGTTTGGCAGGTGACAAGGAAAAACTGAATTTGAAACTAGTCAGAAACAGAAATAGGAAATCTCCATTAAGCCTGAAAACACGACTCAGGATTTTAATGAAAACAGTTTGGCTGGATCCCTTTTTTTTCTTTACTATACAGATGATTCTTAAATTTTGAAGCAGGTTGAAAATGATAATATATAGTGCATTACTTGCCTGTTTCCTTACGACAATTTATGACAGCACTAATATACATCAAACCTATTTCTCCTCTGACATTAAAATAAAATACAATTTAACTATGTTTTATAAAATATTTTTTTAATATTCACTGTACTTACTCTCAAATTCTGCTCTATTTAGCCCCAGGTGCTATTAGAACTCAAAGACTAATAATTTGTGGATATTACCGCACATTTTATATAATTGAAAATGACTTTGATACTTTTAAATTTGCTTGGGGAATGCATTTTCATAGGAGTTGGACAACCACTCAACTTCTCTTTACACAGCTGAATAAAGAAAAATGTTTTTAAAAAGGTTCAATATGCACATTTAGCTATAATCCTTCAGAACTGGCTTGTGAAACAAGCCAGGCACTAAGCATCTGAGTCCCTATTGCACATATTTTACATAGCTCCTCTAGATACGCATGGCTTAGTTATAGAAGTAGTTATTAAGATATGCTTCCAGGAGTCTACAAAATAACTTTTGGTCACAGTGGCTTTCAGTGATTATACATGTACTGTCCGTTTTATACATATACTGTCATAATTATGATCTTCACTGAGGAAAGAAAAGAGAGGGGAAGAGTTATTTAGTCAACTGTACAACTAATGATATCCAAATTCCTACAGACATCTTGGATTCCAATAACTATTTTGCAGTGATTCCATTCCCTCTTTCTTCCCACTCAGAGCACTTCTGTTCAAAATAAATCTGCTAGTGCTCCGCATTTCCTCCTGACTGGTTGGACTATGGGTGCTTCAGATTTTATCTCATTTGAAGCTTCAGATGAGTTGTCATCCTGGGCAGCTCTGACTTGGCCAGGCAGAAGCCAGAGAGTCACCTTTCCTCAGAGGGGTAATGAAGGGTTCACAGTGCCCCATCACCATTACACTGCACTGCACTCGTAGCAACTTTCAAACGTGGAATTGACCAACAAAGTCTGTAATCACTGGGAAACTTGAAGGAGAGCAAGTAGAAACATAACACAAGTGCCCAGGTCACTTTTTTTTTCAGGGAGCAGAACTAAAAATCTTATTATTAACAGCATTACTGCAATATTTTTCAGGTCTTCCTTTGTAACTCCAATGGAATGTTCCTATATGATTAAAAAGTGTGTGCATACTAAACCTGGTGATGCTTCAACATTTATAAACATTTTGTCACAATGTTTTTCGGTAAAATGTTAGCTTCTATTGCAACTCATTCAATTATATATTTCATTTAAGGAAGAGAAAAAATAACCCCTGTCTTGTCAAACTAAGTTCAAAGTGTTTTCAAGCAATGGCCATCAGCCAGTTTCAAGTCTATATGAAAAGATGCTCGAAGAACTCACAGTTCATTATCACGAGCGTTAATAGCAATGCTGATTAGAAGTTTCCTTCCTTCTGTAGGAGAGTAAGCTGTGATGATCCACTGTCACTTCAGGACTAAGAATTCCCAAGTAGTCTCAGAAAAGATAGGAAGGGCACAAGTTTAAATCATCTGCCTATAGTGAGCACAATCCTACTGACTTTAATAAAACAGATCAGTCATGCCTGCCACAAACAGAGAAGGGCCAAAAGGAAATAAAGCTAAAAATACCAAGGGGAGAAATGAAAGAAAAAGTGGTTTTAAATCTTCTAAATACTCTGTCCAGTTTTCTTGACTTTTTTTTTTCTTTGAAGTCTTGTCTTAGAGACAAAGCAAATATTGGGCTGTAGTATATGAGCAACTGGCAGGATCTATAAATATGGTCACCCGCCGTACGTGATGGAAGTTACGCTGAGGGCACTGCCTCTCCCTGGTGCACGCAGGCTGCCCGTATTTCAGCACAGAGCATTTGCATTTTCCCAGTCGGAAGCACAGTATTAAGCACAATGCCATATTCCTCAAAAGTCCATTTCCTAGGTTTAGGTACTGTAGGCCTCACCATTTCTGGTGGTGACTGTTCAAATCCCCCCTGCTTCTATCAGAAGTATTAACTAGATGAATGCCAGAAATGTCAAATGTAGCAGCCGTGACAGCAACTTTCTTATTAGAGAAAGTTTACATTTCTACTGAAATGGTACATACTAGTTCCTTGTCACAGAACACGTGCAAAATTGGCAAAATTTCACAAAAATTATTTCTATGAAAGCTAACATAAAAAGAGAGGGAAAAATAAAAGTTAGGAGTAAAGAGAAGTTAAAAGAACATATGTTATGACTGGTCAGCATCAAATACTCCTGGTTTTGTTCTGACAGAAGTAGAAACAAATGCCTATGAAATTTCCACGAGGGTGCAGAAGGTGGGCCAGGTCCATTCAGGGATCAAAACATGGAATATCTTCATGGGTGGCCAAGGCACACAGACCTGTCCTTCATTTTCTCCAGTAGCTGCTAAGAATCCCAAACAGGAAAGTACAGAAGAAAATAAACAACCTGCAAAAGTGAGCAGTAGCAGCTGGAATCACGCAGTTCCCAACCCTTTAATAAATCCAAGATGTAAACAGCTCACAGGAATAAACCTTTGGCCAAAGTAAGTGCGATGGGTAAATGGTTAATACCTCGACTGCCGAAGCGACGTGCGGCAATGTACAGCACTGCAGGAACCGGGATGTCTTGG
>JAUBNY010001180.1:250175-268713 GCA_032275445.1 Crypturellus soui
ACACTGATCAGGTCCCCTCTCAGCCTTCTCTTCTCCAGACTGAACAGGCCCAGCTCCCTCAGCCTCTCCTCATAGGGTAGATTGGCCTTCTTGGCCACGAGGGCACACTGCTGCCTCATGGTCAACCTGTCAAACCCAATGACGCCCAGGTCCTTCTCAGCAGAGCTGCTCTCCAGCAGGTCGGTCCCCAGCCTGTACTGATGTCTAGGGTTGTTTCTCCCCAGGTGCAGGACCGTGCACTTGGCCTTCTTGAATTTCATGAAGTTTAGGATACTGAAATTCAAATATATTCTCAAAGTGGCTGGGGCCAAACACTTTAGCAAGTGTGCAGAGTAGGGAACATCTAAGGCTGCTTTGATTGATACTAATTGCAGTTGCTCTACAAAATTCTTGCAGTTAAGATGCTATGGTGCTTCCTCTGTGCACATCTCATCATGCTAGACCTAGATAGATGGATCTTAAGCTCCAGGCTTTGGAGTTGCCAGTTTGACCCAGTGTGCCTCTAACATCAGGAAGGGGATGGAGATCCTCCCATGTGCTGCTGCAGCCTCCCTAGGATCCAAACGGATCTTCAGAGGCAGCAGTACCTGCTCCCTGACTCTGAGGAGGGTAATGACACTGTAGCCAGGCTCAGTTAAAGGCCACGCTTGGGCCCAGAAGTTTAATAGAGAGCCTCCCTCATTCTTTAATCTGCTAAAGAAGTGCTGCAGGCAGGAGAGGGACTGAGAATCTGTCCCCGAAAGTCTTAACCGATAAGTAAGAGGACGCTTTGTGTTAAAGCATGAATCAAAAGCTATACAAGAAAGTATATGTGTCATATTTTAAGCTATGTTTTTTGAGATAGTGAAGTCAATGATGGTCACAGATTCTGGGACATCAGGATTTTCCCTTAAGTGCCTGGAGGCAGAAGGTGCCTTGAATCTGAGAATAGAAAAGTAATGACTGACAGTAAAAAAACAATCCCTGAACACAGGCATTTACCATAAGACACTCCAGTTCTCAGTCTGGAGGTCTGTGCTTTAACCACATTCTCAATAAGCAAGGTCAGTCGACATTGTCTGTGTCCTCCACTTGTTACAGAAATAGATCCTTCTAACTTGTCATTCCTCTTAAATAAAAGCCTTCTACATTTTTCTGTTTTCTAAGGTTTGAAGAGCCACTGTTCTGTGTTTGTATTAAATGCAGTTAGAAAACCAAAACACAGATGATGAAAGCAAAATTCCACGCATAGTATAATATTAATTGACAAAAACAATATAGCTGTAGAGAATGTAACATATTGTACTGAAGCAATTGCAAACATGGAATTACTATGAGAATCAAATAATGTAAGGTAACTTTAAGGTGATTTTTTGGTTAACCAATCTTTTTCTTTGTTCAGTATTTTAAAAAATGTTATTAACTGTGTAAAATTATTGTTATTCCAAAGATCACAGGTGAGCATTGTTAATCACCCTACTGCATAACTGGCTTTTGACAAGGAATGGAACATTTTTCATATATTTGTCATATACTTAGAACTCAATTACATAGACAATTCTATTTTTTGGAGTAGCACAACAAACAAAACATATTGTAAAACATTAAGTGTAGCATTCAGCGGCTTTTGTCACTCAGATTATATAAAAGCTATTGATGTAATAAAAATAGTTTTAAGGGTAGCTGCGTGTTGGGTTCTTCCCCCTCACTGGCAGTGCTGGGATTGCTCACTAGCTCTTGGGTCCAGACGCCCTCCTTGAGCCATGCCTGAACTGCAAGGAGAGGGTGACAGGGAGGTGCGTGCCCTTCTCTGCCCCTCTATCGTGGCTTCCTTGGGCGCAAACACGGGGTACCAACCAGCGAGCGGCCACGGTGCTCTCCGGGGGGCCTGCTGGCTTGGACTGGGGCAACGGGGGTTTGGGGATTTATGGTAAAGCACCTGGCATCGGCATAGGACAACAGAGTCAAACACGGCAGGGCCACAAAAAGCCATCGTAGGGCACTTCCCCCTACCTTCCCAAGTAATTTTCAAAGTAGGATTAATAATGGTTTTTAAAATAATATTTAAATCAAAATTTCTCTATATTCCCTTTTGTACCTTATCTTACACTCACAGATTTTTTTTCCTATGTTAGAATGTGAAATTTAGTACCATTCCACCAAGTCCAATGACTGTTATGCCTGACTGAACTGGCCCAAAGGCCTTTCTCTGGAGAACATTTGCAAAGGTTATATATTGACAAACACTTGTTTTGCTTGTACTGTTTCCACCTTTGGAATTTACTACACCTGCCCAATTGGACATAAGTTCTGGTGAATAACAACCTTTGAAGTTGTACTGCCTGTCGAAAGCATAACTAAAGATAAAATCCTTTGGGCACTTTTGTTTCTGTGAAGCTCCAGTTTTGACTGTCTTCTAGGAACGGTCAGGTACACTGTGTATTCCTGTGCATTTATGCCTATCTCATAAACACCTGTAGCACATTTCCTCATACAGGAAGATTTAGTTCAGCTTTTATATGGAAGCGGAATTTTCTTAGTTGTTAATGTCTAACTAACATGCTGAATTACTGCAGGGCGCGCGCACAGCTTGGCTACCTTCTGGCATCTCTGTGATACGTCCTTGCCATAAGGGGCTCGTTTTAAAAGACTGCTCCAACAGCCAATTACTGGTATGCAACAAGTATAGACTCCTCATTTTTTCAAATGATTTTGCAGGAAAACATAGATACAGAAAGGTAGGTAAATATAAACTAGTCCAGAAGAGCCTTTATGCTGAGACCGATTCGCGTAAGACAGCACTTATTAGACACCAGGTAAGTGCTACTTTGGTGACTTAGAGACTTCAATAGCAAATCAATGGTTCCCAGTTCTTACACTGCCCCTCTGCACTCAGTCAAAAGCATCTTCTCTGGCTAGGTATAAAAAGCTGGTTGATGCTACCTTTAATTAAAATAACTGAATACTTTGTTAAAAAAAGGGAAGTAAACTGCTGTATCTCTGTAGGGCCTGGAGATCAGGAGAGATATCATATTGCTCATCTCTAAAAGAAGTCCTCCATCAGTGATATTCCTCTCTACAAAAGTAAATCCAATCAGAACTACTAATGCCACCATGATTAGGCACCTCAGTGGCCCCTGACAGTGAGGTCACACTCAAATAATGCTTAAAGAGAAGAAAAAACCTTGCTCAGAAGTCCCAGGCAAACCACGGGATTGAGAAAAGAACAACTCAGAGGCCCATCTTGTCTCTCTCCCAGGAAAGGAGCACCCAGCAGACTGCAGCGTGGTCCTCACACAAATTGTTCATTAATGGCCCAGCCCTTGAGGAGGAGAGCAAGGAAAATGGTTGCTACTCTGCTCCCTGACAGACTGAATTAGGCCTTATGTGGAGATGGCATTGAACCCTATAAATTTGGTGGGGGGGGAAAAAGTCTAATTTGCAGATCACATTTAAATCCCCACACAAACGTCTCAAGCGATGATCAAAGCGAGGACTTTGTTTCAGGCTCCTCTTTGTCACTGCTACCACCTCTCGGCAATGGCTTTTAATAAATGTGATTCTTACAGCCCTGTGGACCGCACACTGCATGTACTTCATCTCACAGTGAATCGAGGAGCTTCTGTAAACTACACAGCATGTTATGAAAGGAAAATGGAAACGAGAAAATGAAAAGTAACAAGATGCTAATTACCAATGCTGCAATTTTAGCAGGAGAGAGAGGCAGATGCTCTTCATTGTCAAGATACATGGCAAAGGATTTTAATGACCAAACATGTCCACATCTTTTTTCTAATCTCTCAAAAAAACAGAGCTTCCTCTCATTCTTTTATGCCAGCATGTAAGCTAAGTTCTGTCACAGTAAAATGTCAGGCATACCATATTCTGTTAAATGTATACATTGCCTCACTGCATGTATACAGTGCCTCACTGACTGTGCCCACTCCGTGTGTCTTGTTTTACAATTTCTACCTGTTGTTTCTATCACTGATGAAGCCCTGAATACCTCTCAGTTATCAACGTTGTCACTGCTCAGCCCTCCCATCTTGCTTGCACCAGCACATCTGTTAAAACAACAGTGATCAGATTTGCTCTCCTGTAAGTTCTTTCTCTAGCTGTGCTAATACCTTTGCTGTGACGACTGCATGTGGTGAAGAATTTACAATGCTGGGAAATTTTAGGAGAGGAATATTGTAACCTCTAGGTTCAACCATATTTAGCTTCTGAATAAACAGTTCAAGCTGGCTGCAAAGAGATTTCATCTGTTCTGTCTAGCCATCTATTTGGCTCAGAGACAGAAAGTAGCTTTCGTGCCATAAATGCTATTACTAAGTCAACAAAAAAAAATGCTTCATCTATCTCTTGATTTATTTGTAAAGTTCAACATAATGCCATGAACACCTTCTTTGTGTAAAGGCAGTGACTAACACTTGCGAATGAGTGGTAGAAATGATAAGTCTACTGTGGATAACTTCACCTTTTTGGAGAGCGACAAACTTCATTCTATAGAATATAACATTAAAAATGGTGGACCACTCTTATACACAGAGGTTAGAATAGCCTATATATTTGCACAATAAAAGAGTAGAAATTTCCATTTTGCTTATCTCTACTTTAAATACAACATATTGCATGGGACCCATTACTTCCAGTCATTTCCACGTGTTTTCCAGCCTTCTCTGTTTCTCATTCTACACCAGACATCCACTTGAATGATATAAGCCATCTGTAGTTTATAAAACACCTTTAAGCCATTGTTTTAAAGTTTTATACCTTTTAATGTTTTCCTATTTATTTCCTGCTGATATCAACACATATGCTGCCAAAAGCAATCTTTAGTGGATACTAACATATTCATATCGAACATTTGATCCAGAAATTTTGCAGATAATAAGCAGAAGGAACATCTGTGAGAAGCAGATAATTTTTAATATTTATGGATAGCTCATTTCCATGTTGTAATCCTTAAGATGGGATCGGGTTTGTGAGGTTCTGTACAATGCAAGTCATTTTTCTATATTCCCATCATTGTTAGGTAATGAGGGGAACAGTGGTTTTGAAGATGTAACTCTGAAATGTTTATTAATTAATGTGGAGAAAAGATCCCCACCATTACTTGAATGAAATCCAGCCACTCAGAATATCTCAGAATATTCAACATATATGTAAAGACAGTGATTTTACACAATTTAATATACTTGTGATGCTCTTTCATTAAGAATAATGTACTCTGGGAGCATACCTCTACTTAAGAGATAAAAAGATAAAGATAAAAAGATAAAGAACAAAGCTAGAATAATTAAATATTTTTTGAGCTTCCAAACAAGCACTCTTCATATTATATAAATTCTAAATAGCATCAATGTAATCATAGCAGTATCTGAACATTATTAATGATTAAGATCATTAATGATTCATGATCTTGTTTCCTAATTGGCAAGTAAGTCAGTTGGTAAAGCCAGTAATATGATATCTTCTATTAGCATTTTCTTGGTATAAAAATCTAACCAACCTGAGGTAAATACACTTTTGGTTTGAAATTTTCTCCTAAAGACATAGATCTGAAGCTGAATATTGAGGAATCTGGTTATGAAGATGTCAAAGACATGAAAAAGTGGAATATAAGTCAAAAAAAGCTGCTAGTCATTAATTTATTGTCATATTTTTCAAGCATAGGCCTTAAGTTTGCATAGAACTGCAAACACACAATATATCAAAACTGGCTCACCTACTTTTTTATTCCTGCTTTCACCGAACAAGAGCCAGTGTGCTGGTAAGCTCTTCTCCTCCCTTATAGGCTCTGATGACAATTATCTCACTTTTGATACATTTAATTATGCTTCCCTAAAAAACCTCAGTCTTTTAACAATTTTAAACAATGAAGCCTGAATCCAAAAACTATCTGCAGGATGACGATCTTATTTTGTGGCTTTCCTCAGAAGTTTTAGCTCCCTAAAGGTATTAATTAAACATATTTAATTTGAACATTTTGGTAACACTGAAAGCTTCTGATTAAAAGCAGAAAGATCAGACTCTGTTATTTGCTTGTGAACCTTAGCAATTCAGGAAGACTTTCTGTGCTCAGGACATGTTTGTGGTATTTCGTCAGCCATCTTGACATAATAGACTGAGAATTTACCTAGTATTCAAAGCCAAACTGTCCTTATTTTAGCACAGATGAAAAATTCACTTGGAGCTTCAACTATTACCGCAAGCCAATGTTTACCAACTGGACTGTGAGGTGGTCAGCTGTTTTCTCTAATGTGCTTTCCAACAAAATTTGCAGTGAAACCAGAACATCCATAAATGAAATGGCGTATGGGTAAAACTATTGTAGGTATAAGTGTTACTAGCTGTCGCGTACACCAATGCCATCTCCATTTCATCACAGTGAAAAGGACTGCACAAACTCAGGACTTCTCGTTTTCCTTTACCAAGCCTAAGTCTTATGCCTTCTGTAAAGAAGAGCTATTTCTGATTGTTCCCAGTCTGAAAGTCATAATGAAACAGAGATATTAACCATGAAAAAAAAAAGAACTCTATAATCAAGAAGATACTTGCTAATACAATAGTGCTATGTCATAAAACCTGACATATCTGTGCTGGGACCTGCATGCTCTTTCCATTAAAACTATGGAAGCTTGCTGAGCCTTGCTGAGTCATCCTGTGGTGAAGTATATGTATTGCTTCACAGAACAAATACTGACTCTTCTGGAAATTAGACGTATGGAGGTGAAAACTGTAGGAAATATTTCCCTGCTGCTGGGAAGGGATGAGGTGATGATGCAAGGAGATGAATACCAGCTGTAGAAGCAGGCTGACTCAACAAAAACCTCCTTCCAGCAGCATTTGCCGTGGCTTGTGCCTTGGAAACCATTGGGAGCACAATGAGAACACAATGGTGGGGAGCCCAGCTGGAGCAAAGAAAGGCTGCAGTGATGTAGAAAGTCTCTACCACCATTTTGAGGGTTTGCTTCCCACACTCCTAACAGCTGCCTTGTCACTCACACGAAGTCTGAGTGGATTAGAAGGATTATCAAAGGCAGTAGCCTTCTATTCTACTTCAAAGCTAATCAAAATTGGGTACACTTGCGCTTACCCAATGCCAGCGTCAATCAGAGTGTGACTGACATTGACACTCCCTGAGCCAATTCCAGGATGCTGCCCTATCGAGCACAGAACCATGCAGAGAACAATCTCATCATGTCCACGAGACTCACCTGAACATAAAAATTGCTAGTGACTCAAATTCAGATCAGTGTTGTAAAGTATATGACCAAAGTCAGGTACAATTTTGAGCAGGAGTGACATGTACTGAAATATGCCACTCAACAGACGGCTGCGATTTCCCAGGGAGACCATCTTTTCAAACACCACCCTAACTGGATATCGCTTATCTTAGGAGATCAAATGAGATTCTGCTCCTGGTGGCATATCTCCAAGTAAACATGTGGTATACAAATTAAAAAAACAAAGGTACCAGACCTTAGATTCAGACTGCTGCTGAATACTTGGAGCCTGGTGCATGCATATAAATGTGCTTAGAATGTGTTTCAGTCTTGGCTTCATTTCAGGTTTATTTGGAATTTCTTCCAAAGTTTCAATTCAGTATCAGTATCAGCAGCTCCTCTCTACATTTTCCTTTCACAAAGATCTCAAAAGACAGACAGAATCTTTAGAAATGCATTCTGATCCTAATGATTAGTGGGAAACAGAAAGGAATACATCCATTTAAACAGTGACAATGAAACATGTAATTAACATTAAAGAAGAGGCAACCAAACAACTTACATTAAAGGACAAAATCCTTATGATACCTACAGAAAGTTGACAATAAAAGTTACACGTCTTCACAAAAGCAAAAATAACAAAGCCTATAAAATACTGTTTATAAAGCTGAATAATATGAGGAAAATCAAATAAATACGAAATGTTACTAATAAGTATTAAAGCCAATTACTGTGTCAAGTATCAAAGGTTCAGGCAGCTAGAAAAGCCAGCCAAACTGAAAGTCACAATGCAAAACCGAGGAACACTAACAATTACAAGAACAGATCAAACAAGAAATCTACCAAGATGCAGAACTAAAATGCACTGAACCAAAGAGGCTGCTACAGTGTCTACAAATGTCAGCCACTTAGTGCTGCTACCACTGTCACTAGTGCAGCTGGCCTGGCAAAGGAGGGAATTATTTCCTTCATTTTAGAATTTCTAGTCATTACTGGAGAAGTTTGCTTAGATAACTGCTTACCACAGCCTGTGCCTTCACTGTGTAGTTAGGAGTCATCATAGATAATGATCTCATTTGTGCAGTGCTGTCACATGAACAACAAATGTGAACCAAGAATACAAACGGAGGGAAGACAGAGTAAACAGAGAAATGTAATTCTTTTGTATGCAACTTTGTCAACTATGATGACAGAAGCACAGAATAGTTGGGATTGGAGGAGACATTCGAGATCAATGGATCCAATACTCGAGACCAGAACTGGTTATGGTAAGATCACGGCAAAAATCTAGTTCAAGAGGCAGGTGGAAATTATAGAAAGAATTTAAAAGAGAGTTACTAAAATGATCCTGACACTGGGAAATAAGTCTTACTATGTAAAATAAAGAAGTTTGATGTATTCAATTTATGGAAAAGAAAGTTAAGGCAACGTGATACTGTGTATAAGCAGTTACAGATGGAAAAAATTTCACTAATAGAGAGGCCTATCTTTGACCACAAAGGTATAATAAAATCCAGGGATTAAAAGTTAAAGCAGGATTTTTATTTTTTGTTTTGCCTTCTTCAGAACAATGAAGTGAGATTATTTTTTAGGATCATCCAGGCATACTTCAGCTAATTAATTTTCTACCATTGCAAGGACATCAGGGATTAGTTCCAGTCTTTGCCTATAGCATAGATAAATCTCATGAGGTCTAAAATTCTTTGGTCTAATGAACACCTTTAAGTTTAGCATAAAGCCTTGGTAAAAATTAATGACCTAATACAGACGATCTGAGGGTTCCTTCTGGCTTCAGACTCCATGACACTGTGATCATTTCTAAAATCATATTTATTAAGCTGAGGCGCTCCTGCTGCTTGGGGCTCATGCCCAGCTGTAGGGTCTGTGCTGCCATGCCCGCCTCCGAAGGCCTCTGCACGCTGCAGATGAGCTCATCCCTGATTCAAGCTTCCCGAAGCCAGGGTGTATGGACAAACATGGGAAGAGAGCACTGCAGGGGCTGGCCTGCAGGAACCTGCTCATACCCTTCTTTCATTTCAAGCATCTTTGAAGTAACTGATAATTCCCAGCTGCCAGGGACCACGAGGCAAGAATGGGAGTTAGCTCCATCCTCAGCTCAAGGCAGTTTGATCCCACACCTATTGCTCCCCCAGGGAGCATCTTACTTGGTGAAATAAACCAGGGCAAATTCCAGTGGAACTTGATTAAATTAGTGCCTTGCACCTTACAGCCGGAGAGGACAACAGGCCTGAACACAGTTACGGAGGCCCTGTGGATAGACACTCACTGTGAGGCTTAACTGTCACCTTCCGTCCTGTGCTCCCATCCCTAGGGCTTTTTTAAACAATCAAAACCTTCAGTCCCCACCTGGACGCCACCCTGTGCCACGTGCTCTAGGTGTCCCTGCTGGAGCAGGGGGGTTGGACTAGATGATCTCTCGAGGTGCCTTCCAACCTCAACCGTTTTGTGATTGTGTGTATGATTCTGTGTGTGCTTGATATACAAGCTACATACCGCAGCTGATCAAAGAGAGCGGTCCCCCTTGGGCTACTAGCGTGCTTCAGAGCAGAAAGTAAGAAATAAGGGACACTTAACTAAAGCACTTCCTAAACCCCTGTATCATGAGGAACCCCCTTAAAATATTACTTTGCATCCCAAACAAGTTGCGATAAAGGCAAACTGGATTCTTAACCCCTAGTCCTGTAGGTGTCTAATCTTACCGGAATTCCCCATGGGTGCTCCTCTTTTTTCAGCCTCAAGCATGAAAGTACTTGTCATCAGCACCTGGGCTATCAGGAAACAAAGCAAGTCTGTTCTCTCAATCCCAACATGTGCTGGTTTGAGAGTTGAGGGAATGCCCTCTTCCATAAAAAGGATAGTATTCCTCTCTGGGAAGAAAATCATCAGCTTTTCTTTACTAATAACAGTTAATGAAGTTAAAAGCCTTAAAAATTAAATGTGTTCTGTTTTCCAGAAGGAAAGAATTGACAACAGACTCTTGGAGAAATGCATGCATGAGAAAGGAGGGGATCTCAAAAAACAGACACGAAAAATACAGGGTTCTATCTACCGGTTTCAGAAAACTAGCAGTGATAGTAGTACAATAGTGATGCCATGGGGAAAGAGATAAAAAAAAAAGTCTCAAGGGATTCAGTATTATTATTATTAGTCTTCACCAAATCTTGATTACAGTTCTGGGACTTGCAGAACCAGTATAAAATAGAGAAAACTTTGAAAAAAGAAAATTCAAAACAATAATCTAAAATGTAAGTCAAAGCAAGCAAATCCTGCATCATGAATGACACCTCTCTTTTCACAAAATGAAAACAAATGAGATTAAAAGCAAATGAAAGTATTAATAATTATTATAGGGTTTCATGAGAAGCTGTCCTGATCTGATGGTGCGTTCATTTCTGTCGTGCTGTACATTCAGTATGTCTATAGAGTTGCATAAAAACAAAAGAACCTACTCCTTTCCCTCCTCTCTTATACTTAATTCACTAGCTGTCGTACCATCAGGTTATCTTTTGCAATATAAACCTAAGGTGTCTTCTCATGCTCATAACTGCCACAAATAGCAGTGCCTCCACTGTAGGTAGAGGGAAGAAAAATATCTTCACCATGGAATTCCATGCCTGAAAGTTCATAAGTAAATGAAAAGACTGCAGAATGAAAAAACAAATGGAAGGCTTTATACGCTTTAAAAATATTTATATACTAGTTTTCAATTTTTAGAAAGCTAAATTCTGCATGAAGCTTGTCATGTTCTGCTATGCCTTGTGGCTTATTTGGATTGATGTATGCAGAACTCTTTAGGGTATGCAATTTTAATAAATTCTATATTTGGAAATCCACTTGATAAGATTCATATTTGGTGAAACAGAGGATTACATGGAGTAAGGAACGATGCTAATTATCACTGAGTTGTCCATAATGTTCTATTTCATTGTTCTCTGCATGTACAATATTGAAAATAAGTAAAAGTGGCTCTTCTGAAAGACATATAAGATAAATTTCTCAATTTATCCATGGCATATTATCAACTTTCATGTTGATAAAATAAACTTCCCTCCAAATGAATGCTCTCTTCAAGAGCAAGGACAGTCAGTTTTTTTTTTTTTTTTGTGCACCTACAAGCACATTACTGATAACTGACAAGAACTTTTCACTTCCTAAGTGCAGGGATCCTGGTAGGCCTCTGCAAGAGCAGCCTGAAGTCTGCAGAGCAGCCTGGTGCACTCCTGACAACCTTGGGAAGTCTGGGGGAACAAAGCCATACATCTAGTGTCACAGCTACTGCAAGCAATAAAGTAATGTTACTTGTGTAATCTGACTCGCTGGCTAAAATGAGACATTATAGTCTCATACAATACAACAGTGATACAATTATACAATCCTATTGTAATAGGACACTATAAGTGTTTTAGTAAATTACAATCCTAAAAATTACTGGTGAACACCAGGTGAATCCTGGTGAACAGGACTGAACAGGTTACATATCACATTATTCCCTTTCTGAGCCCATTTACTAAGTACCCTTCTGTTCAAGTTCTCTGAAGCTGTAGAACCACCAGGAGCTGTCACTGTAAGACTAATGCAAAGTAGCAGAATTTATCTTCTCAGATACTGGGTTTCAGTTGCTCTAACATAGTATTAGTTTATGTATATTTACAGTGCTCCATGATAAGGAGCTCCATGATAAGGTAATTCATGAGCATTGTGTTTTAACCACAGTTTTCAAGCCAAGTCAAAATGTTTATACAATTACCTATGAGATATATACAGATAGGTGATACATTTACACTCCACACTTACAAGGAGTGCCAGTCTACTCAACCAGAGGTACATCCAATGAACGATTTTCAGCATTTATGCTTGACTAAGAGTTTCATGCAAATTGTACATTTACATAGACTTGACTTTCAGAAATTAAACCCATCTAAAATTGACAGTGTTTGTCTGCTGTGAACTTGAAAAAGCTCAAGATAAAGTTACCTAGGTATTTAATTTCTCTTACATTTGTTTCCATTCATTTCATTCATGAAAATGAAACTTTCATTTCTCTCCTATACTAACACAGGCATTCTCAAAACTATATAAAAATATGTGATAACACTTTATGCTACATAAAGAGTCTCAAAGAAGCATTTCATTTATTCATTGGGAAAGTTGCTGAATGCTGCATGAATAACAACTGCTCATTATTAGTGATATTTAAACAAACTGCTTACTGGAGATGAGCGGCTGTATAATAGATACCTATCAATACAATGGTTTCTAAATCTCATCTAGTGTGATCTAGATATTCAGTTAGTCATCTTCAATGTACCTGGTGACTCTCTGGAATATCTGTCCTAATGTTCTTCAGATAGGGAAAAACACATGAAAACCAACAATTGTGTGTTAAATACACAAACCCCAAGGTGTTAGAACATGTATTTACTTAATGTTAAAATCTGTGGAATAAATATCTACTTTGACTTTCACAGTTGTTAAATAGATACAGTTTTATTACTTGGTATGTAATCAGTAGAGATTAAATATCTTAATAAGACTAAATTAAATTCATCAGGTATTTATGTACTCATTGTAAAGCCTGATAAAAAATAACCTGCCAGTATTTATAGCTCTCTTTGGACTACAATGCTTCAGAAATAGACCGAACTTCCACTGCCACTAGCAACAATTTAAGAAGAGGATTATTTAATTTGCTGGAAAGTCAAGTACATGAGGGAAGTCTAATAGATGGTCAATTAATCAATTAGCAGATAGGCAATTCTGTGAGCGAAGTGTGTGGAAAGTAAAACATTCTGCCTTCCCCCAGCCACAAGGAAGTC
The DNA here is from genome assembly GCA_032275445.1 of Crypturellus soui. Classification (NCBI taxonomy): domain Eukaryota; kingdom Metazoa; phylum Chordata; class Aves; order Tinamiformes; family Tinamidae; genus Crypturellus; species Crypturellus soui. The sequence continues at coordinate 263,221 of JAUBNY010001180.1, forward strand.
TCTCACCAACACCTACTAATACAGCTTTATATCAGTTATCCAAACATGCATGTGAGATGACCTCCATTCATGAAATCAGCTTTATTCTAACACTGCACAGGGGCATTTACAGAACACATTTTTTGTGATCTTCTAACTTTGCAGTATTGATTAAATGAGGATGATAGCTTCTTAGTATGATGCCTGCCTGCGCTTTTCAGTCACCATTTGAAAGACTTGTATTGTATAAATTATAATAGGGAGGTAACTGAGAACCATGGTTTCTTATTAAACTGTCAGTTCCAAGGGAAACTTGAACTTCAAAAATTCCTTTCTTCTCTGTTTATTGTATATATGGATCAAAAAAAGAACTATCTGGGAACAAGTATTCTTTGAATAAGCCAGCATGAATTCTCTCTTACACAAGCCACCCACCCAACATTTGAAACCTATGAAAAGATTAATAGGTAGATATTAGACCTTTATACCATGCAGTTTTTTCTATACAAAATCCAAGGTTTAAAAATAGATATTGAGATAAATATGCTAAGAAGAGAAAACACCATACATGAGAAATGCTTGTGCAATTCAGGAAAATATCTCTTTTTGTTTTATTTATTTCACATAGTTACCAATTTACAATATCTCGAGTAACAATTCCTGCTCTGCAACAGAGTGAAGAGGATTTGATTAAATGCTGTCCACAGGAGCACCACCAACTAAACATTTAGCATAAGCAATCTCATGATTACCAGCACAGGAAAAATAAATTTTACTCTTTAATTATCATCAACAGAAAGATTTTACTTATTTATTCATTCACTCAAGACTGTGAAGAAAAGCATTTCTGAGAGTGAGCAGCGCTGTAGTGCAAGTACTGCATGTCCACTGGCTATAAGCCATTAGCAAGACAGAGTGCTGTTACTCTGATGTGTGGACACCAACCAGAGACAATGTAATTTTAGAGTGACATAAGTGGCCACGTCATTGCTGATACTTCAGAACTTTGATCAAGAATTATGCTATTTTTTGGACTTGGAAAGGGACAGAGTATCTGTTCTGCAAAGGCATGGTCAAGTCAAAGGCATGACTTAAGAAAAGAGGGGAGACAAAGAATTATGGTCATTAGGGGACATAATTTGGTTTAGAAAACCTGTGATTCTCTCCTTGTCACTGCTGTGCTGTAGGATGACCAAGCATAGCTGCAGATCACAGCTGCAGGTGTATTTAGCTAGAGTTTGCTTCCTCTCAAGCAGGAGTGCCAGATTGCTAAGTTCATAAAAGAGATTTTCTTTTATATACAGTATCCAGTGAATAACTTCTTAGAAACTCCCCTCACTTTAAAAATTCTGTTCTTTCCCAGCCGATCTTGGATGAGCACAGAACAGCAAGTAATCACAGTGTTACTTCATCACATTTAGCCAACAAATATACAGCATTTCTTTCAGAGTGACATTTCCTTCTGTGTCATGCACCTTGGTGGTGTGATTGCAAGGTGATAAAGGATGTTCTCTGTTTAGATAAACCTAAACAAAGGTGGAAAATGAAATTCAAGCAGAATGCGAAGTTAAGTCAGCAGCTGAGAGCAAGTCATCCAGCGTGTGCCACAGAGTCAGCGCGGACTTGTGAGAATATGCAGGGCCTGGAACAAGGCTATGCCCTATACTTGTCTTCCTGCATGAAACCTTCAATGCAAAATTGAAACTGCTTGAGTCAAATTGATAACTGGGATCCGTTGTTATGGATTTCTCCTCCTGCACAAGGCCCAGAAAATAAGAATTTCCTCTACCTGGCGAAATAGAGGAAATTCCGATTATTTCTTTACACCTGACAGCAGACTATGGTTTTGGGCTTATTATCGTGAGGCTCTTTGGAAGGAAAATGGCTAATGAGAAATGTGGATTAAGTATCTCTTCTCAGATACTGCCACACTGAGAACTGGTAGCCAGCAAAGGCTCCTGGATTTTTTTGTGCAAATGAAGTAAGCAGTCTTACGTGTCATCTCTCCATAGTTCACAGAATGCAAGTAATTTGCAGATGCTAGGGCAAAGCTCTGCTGGGGGGTCTAAGCAAATATACGATAAGGAAATTCTTACTTTAAAATGCAAGGAAACAAACCAGCTATTTTAGGTTTTGATGCTGTCATTTATAAAGGTCCTCCTGTTTTCCTCTTTTTGAAAAATGGGGAACAGTTCCACTGCTCGGTGTTCTTTCAGGAGAAAAATGGCATTTTATGCCCAAGAGGAACATCAAATCTACTAAAACATATGGATCAGACCTATTAGGTGGCCTTATTTCCAATCTCTAAATGCTTTTCTGATGCCCTATTTCTCCCACCCCCATTCTCCACTTGCAGTTCATGAGAACTTTCTTTTGCTAGTGCAGTTTTTTAATGACTCAGTGCTCTATTGTACATTCCTAGAAAGCACCAAATGTAAAAAAATATACAGACCAGGCTTTTTTTAATTGGTTCTACTATTTTCCTCAAGAAAAGAGGGATGAAGCCTGTCATTTTTCATTTGGACACAGTGCCTTTTTTTATTGAAAGTGAGAGATAATGGCTTTGGCAGTTCCTTTCTAATCCAATGTACTGCTTAGTGTCCTCAAAAAGAAAATTAGGGAACATGGCCACAGTTGGCATTTTGTGATAGGGTCCATTTTTCTTCTGTTGAGGATGCAGACACTGGCTGGCATTTCTCAATTAGGTCCTCTTTTCTCCTGTTGATAATGAATTCTTTTATGTGGCTTTCGCTTTAAACTGCTCAGTAGCATGGACTGCTGAATACAGTGAGGCTGATAATTAGCCAAGATGATAATGTGAATAGCCACTAGTTATAATTTTATAGTATTTTCTATGATTGCAAATGGCACCATTTGTTGTTCTATTATGTATATTTGAGAAATTGGGATTTATTTGTGTAACACTCAATAAAATCATTCTTTCCTTCTAGCAGAGACAATTATAATAAATGGCTAATTTTTCCTACTGTTTAACAACTAATTTTACAGACAATTAAATTACACTAACGAATAGATTAATCACCTTTAATGTGAATCAATATAATGTTTTCCTCTATGCTTTATGCTGCAGCAAAAAGATGTCAACCTGTGATGTACATATAGTAAAATACCTACTAGCCATTTGTATCTGTGGCTACTATTCAATTAACCCACTTTTCATGGATAATCAATCTACACTAATTTGGCTGGGGTGTTCATTAAGCAGATTAGGCAGGGGCACACTCATAAATCAATCTTGTTATAAATTGGAAAGCTAAAGGAAGCAAATGAAACTGAGTACACTGAACTTTTCAGTGGAAGTAAGAGGAAGAGAAACACTACAAGTGTGTTGAAACTTTAAAGCAAAATTTGACCAATTTTTGGTCAAACATGCCCTGCATGTTCGTTCCCATGAGAAAGGAAGTCAACTCCCAAATGGAGGAACGGGGAAATAAGATGGCTTTTAATTATCGTGTAATGATCTTATACCCAAACACCTCAAGATGAAATTTGAAGGTAATTTCACCTATGACAGGAAAATCTGTCTTGGATTGGCTTGTGGCCAGCATAACTTCATGTTTGAAGTTGCCATTAGAAGTTTATTTGTAAATTATGGCACCAGTCAGTACATCCTGACTGAGTTCTCTCACCAACAAGCTATTTGTCTAAGCAAGGACTAATCAAACCAGAATAAAACCCAGGGTTATGCAAAATAAAATTCAGTTAGGAATTGTAGCCTCTAATAATGATTAGCAAAAAGGTAAAAATAAATATAATTCATCCAAAAAAAACAGATTAAGCTGCTTAACTTTGGATAGTTATAGCAGCAAATATTTTGAAGCTCATTCAAAATCTCTTTCTGCAGTGTGAGAATGTGTTGGAGGAGCCCAAACAACACTTTTTTTTTCAGAAGACAAGGTGAAGGATAACCCTTAAGGGTAGAATTTCTAGCCCTTTCAAGACAAAGCAGAAATGTCAATCAAAGTGCAGATGGTTTTTCTCCCGAGAGGTGATTATTTCTACATAGATCCAGTTTTGGAAGGATGGCTTAAATACATCACCTAAACTTTGTAGTAGCACTGGAATACTAGAAACTAAGAGGAAACATATCTCAGGTGTAAGTTCTTCTCATCTCTTTAGAAAGACACTTTTTCCCTGTACAAACTATACTCTGTAACTGTTTTTCACTTCCCCAAGGACTAGGCAATGGTAACTTTAAATGCCTAATGCACCATAACTTACTGTCATTTTTCCGTGTAACTCCGAGGCAGAGCTTTTTTTTTAAGCCAAGGAAAGGTTTGAACACTTAGGACCCTGCTGCAGAAATAATGGTCTAACAAAATAATGAGAATCAGTAAAGAACAACAACATAACAACTCTCAGATATATTTATTTGAATTATGCAGTGTTACTAGATAAATAACTGTGAGATTGTGAAAAAGTGATGTTCTATTGTTAAAGAATTTTTCAAACATAGCTTTGTAATTAAGTAAGTATGAATTTCTAAGAAAAATATTAGTAAAAATGACACTGCAATGACTTCTATTTGACTATTCCCAGTGATATCAATCCTGTTGCTTTAGCACAAGTGTAACACAGGTGTCAGAGCATAGCAAACAAGTTTGTTTATGATAAAGAACAGAATCCACATGTTATGGATCTGTAGAACCAGATAAATTAAAAATATCTTGGTCTAATTTTGTCACTGGGATAAGTTGCTAGAATTCTGAACGCAAATGGATATTGTTTTAATAATTATTCATAATTCTGAAAGAAAACCTACAACAAAGCTCCAAAAGCTGTGTTACATTCTCAACACAAAGCTAAGGCCCTGTACCAGTTGGAAAGTTCCTGCTAAGCTACTTTTGTGCATTCCTGCAATGTACCAAACAATCTATGCTATGGCCACTCAGACAGTGAAGAGGCACTTTACTTTGGTAAGAAATATCTACAATAACTTAATGTTTAAAGCTATGAGCTTAGCTCTAACCTATGTAGATGGAATCTACTCTGGACCTCTGTATAGATACAGCCTACAGCAAAAGATGCTTTCATTTTGGATATGTAGAAAGATTCAGATATCAAAAGCAGTCTTTGTTCTTCTAGAAGTCCTGTACTGTGGCACATGATCAACCTAAGATTGTAACTAACCCAGCTCTATGACATTTATAGGTTTATATAATAATAATAATAAAAAGAGCATCTGCATAGACAGAACCTATACATGTCACAATGTTGCTCAAAAAAACACTTGCTTAGGAAAGACTATGCAGGTGCCAAATGCTTCAAGAAAACACTTTTGATAAAACTGCTTCTACCAGCTACCTCTCTAAAACAAAACTGTCACCACTACTGCACTTAAGATGTCCTTTTATAATCACAAGCAGAAAACAAGACAGATCACAGCTATTCTAACCTCTTAATTAATTCAGATACCTGCAGAGCTGTGTCAGGGCCAGAGTTTTTTTACTGAATGCTCCAAGGAACTTTGTCCAGCAGAACCTTTGCTTTACA
>JAUBNY010001180.1:272779-298325 GCA_032275445.1 Crypturellus soui
ATAATATACATAAGATATTAACTTGATTATTTTCAGAGTCTTTCAAGATCTCTCAAGGTATTTTCAATACTGCAGAAAATGCTGATTTACTTGCATATGTCTCAGTCTGGGAGAACTTGAAGAAAAATATTTTTTACTATTGAAAATTCAGGAGACTGTCTGGGAATTCTGATTTTTTAAGTCTGTATATGGAGGCAGAATTTCTACCTTCTAGTGCAGAGAATCAGAATCCTAATAAATGTCACAATGTTCATTAGAATAAATATTTTGTCATGTGTTAGGCAAGTGGGTGTCATCCACGCTAAAAAGTTTCAAGAACTATAAATGCTTTATGTGATACAAAGAACCTCCTTTCATTAAGATTTGTAATGACTTCTTGTGGAATATAAGAAGTTTGAACTGGTTCCTAAAGGCCCAAATTTCCTTAAAATGTTTATCATTTTGCCTAGTAAAAACTCATTTATAAAAGCTAAGACATCAGATGGAAGGAAACAATAAAGGAAACACTGTTTTTTAAAGCACTGCAGCACTTTTCATTATTTTCTCATCTTTTCCCCCAAATCATGAAAAAGTGACCACAACCTGGGTTTTGCTTCTTCAGTTTCCTTCCTGGTAATAAAATGTTAAATTATTTTGCATGATAACAAAGTTCAGTAGGTTGTCTAACATAATCACTTGAAATACTGAATTCAGTAGATTATCAAACTAGTCAACTATTCATAAAAATTATGTCCTACAAGTCACACCACAAATGAACTGTAAGCCAATGAGATCAAGAAGAGACTAGAATCTCTACTGGTGCCAACTAGAGCCCCATTACTCCTAAAAATGAAACCAGAAAGTTTTGAAAACCTTTTGAAATATTTCTCAAAATAAATGACAGCAATGAGGCCCAATTCAGAATAACTACATTGTTAATAACTTCAGGCACAGAAACTCCGAATTTCAATTCTACTTTAAAATGTAATATTACTATGTAGGTTATTCTGACATGAATACTTCTCAGTATTTCAAGCTGGGTTTGTTTTATTTTATATCAATAACTAAATGTTTAGTGGAGAAGTGACTCGAACTTCCTCTTCCCAGGGCAGCGCTTGGAATACCAGCTAATATTTCTTATGTCTTTGGCCAGGTGAATGATTTGCCAAACATGGAAAAAGATCAGCAAGAGATGTTAAGGAAGACTCAGTCACACTATTTACTTTCTAATGCTCTGGTAAACCGTCGAGCACACTTTTGAAACTGCTTTCTAAGTGGCATCATAGAAAGTTCAAAACGATATTAAGCCTCAGAAATGAAACATCAGGCAAGATGATTTGGAATTCTGAAAACTTGGAAATCTCATCTTGAAAGCTTGCATCTCATGAATGTTACGGAGAATAAACACACTACTTTGTCCACATGGAAAATCCTATCAACAGCAAATTATTTTCTAGAGTCCTTAAACTAAAAGTGAGGGAGGATGGCTTTCCCTTGCAGGGAACTAGTTTGTAAACATTTGGATTCTATTTCTAGACATATTTCCTAGAGAACACTTAAGGACTGATCCTGAGTTGTTTTCTTCTCCTCTTGAAGCCCTGACTTTATAGAACTACTTTAGACTGACCCTTGAATTGGATCCAAAGGCTGAGTGTATCGAATACCTAGGAGAAGAGTAGGGTCTACAGAAGCAACAGTTAGAAGCTAAACAGCAGGAAACTTTTAACAGAAAATTCAAGTAGAAAAAACAACTCAGGAACAACTGCTTGAGAAAGTTAAACAGTAGGAGACTTTTAACAGAAATTAAAAATAGCAGTGAGACAAAAATAAGTAAAAAAAAAACCAACAGCTAGAAAAGCAAAGCAGCAGGAAACACAACAACAAAACAGGACTAAAACAAGAATAAAGCAGGGAAATGGAAACTGAAAGAAGTTAACCGGTAAAAGATTTCAGACAATGAAATGTAGCTGTTATACCAAAGTAACAGAGAAAAAACAACAGCTATAAGAAGATAAGGAAGATCATGGAGAAATCAAAGAAAAAAACCCTTTTCTAGAAGGAAGCAAACTTCAGATCCTTTGGCATGGAATGGAGGTATGGATTCTGTCAGACTCAGATAGCGGCTGAGAAGAAAACACCGTACAGAGCTGCTTGTGCAGCACGCCACTTTTAAAAGATAATGCTTTGGAACAGTTTCCAAGGTTACGGATGGGGGGAAGAAAAAGACACATGCATAGTGTTTGTTTGACCCCACTCTCCATGTGTCTGGACTTTTAAGTAACACCCGTTTCCTTGCACTCTACCCAGGTTTCGCAGAAGAGCAGTGTGTACTGGGACAGCTCATTAGCTTCCACTGCAAACATCAAAGACGCACAGCCATGAGAAACAGCAGCACAGTCCCAAACAAGGAGATAAGAGCACTGGAAACCCAGACAGAGCATCAAAAGCAGGGAAATGAAGGAATCAGCAGAAACACATTTAGGAGGGGGATCTGGAAGCTGTGATGGTTTCCTCCCCCACTTTGGCAGAAAAAATCTATTGAAACCTCTTTTTGGGTTTGTAGGACTGTAGTATAGTAAGATGGCGATGTCAAATCTCCTGAAACAAAAATCAAACTACATTTACATAAAGACCATTTCTGTCATGATTCGTCTATGTTTTGCTTATGTTGCTTAAAACGCTTCATACCGGCCTTCAGCAAGTGCAGCAACGTATTCAGGTTTTCCTTTCATCGGAAGTGGGGCAAGGGGGTGTTAGGTGTGCACAGGTATCAGTGCTGACACGAGGCCGGCACGTCGACAGTGACACGCCGCAGGGTTCACACGCCGCAGGGCTCACACGCCGCAGGGCTCACACGCCGCAGGGCTCACACGCCGCAGGGTTCACACGCCGCAGGGTTCACACGCTAAGGGCACCGGGAACCCTTCCTGGTGCCTCTCGGCTGCTGCCGAGACCGAGGCCTTCCCCTCCGAACTCGACGGAAAGGGAGATGCGGCCCAGCACAGAGGCAGCTACGCGAGCTCTCTGGCCATCCCTCACACCTGTGTGAAGAGGGCTCTCGACTACCATCGAACTCATATTTTGCTATTATCTTAATGACATGTAGACTTTCTGAATAACTAGGCCACAGTTACTTCTCGTAAGGTCATTCTATAAATCTTGCCTACAGGTACCTCCATAATTCAGATTCGATGCAGGTGAAATCTTGAAAAAATGAAAGGATTTAACACAATGGAAACAAAAATGCCTCTAATAATATCAATTTCGGTTCAGAAAGGTTCACTCATACAAACTGTTTTCCTGCCTCTAATCATTACAAAGTTTTATGTGCTTATGTGACATTATCTTTTCTTTTACAAAAGTATTTCTGATTACAATCACACATATTTCCCAGTGCTGTTACGCATGCTTAGAAACTTCATGTAGTATTTTCATAAAATACCATTTGAGAACAAAAAATGAAAAACAGTGACCTCGGCCAACTCCAGATTTTCTAAGGAAGATATTTTAGGGTTGTGTTTTTTAATCCTCCCTTGAAAACTCTGTTCAGTAGTGCTTAAACAAAAACACGAGCCAGGAAATTGTCGGTCTCTGAATGCTACTTCTGTCTATTTGACACGGAATAGCAGGCCTGATGTGCTTGGCAGAAACGAAGTAACAAGCTGGCTTATTTAGAATTCATTCTGATTGTACACGGATAGAATTCTTCAAAAGTATTCTTTAAAAATAACTTAGGGCAGAAGACAGAACTTACTGCAGGGGGAAGTGTGGCCTGCAAAATTCTGCGCCCACACTCTCTCCTGATGGAGGGACAACGACAAGCTCAAGTCCAAGAGCAAGTCCTGATTCCCCCCCCCTCCTCCTTTCTTGAGTGCTTTCAAGCTTGGAGATAAACTAATGTTCTGCCTTATACTTTCCACATGATAACTGTTTTCTTCCTTCTCATTAGTGGGTGAGAACTTGAACAGAAAAATAGGAACGGAGTAGAAAGGCTATTTGAAATGAAACAGTAAGCATTTGGGTAAAGGCCTAGTGATAGTGTTAGAAAACTGGAGTGCAATTTGTATAGATGGAGATCTCAGATATAAAGGAAGGTAAAGTTTTTTGTTTTTAAATAACAGGAAAGTTTCTACTTTTATCATTACTATAGTGTAACTTGTAATTTAATGTGAAGGGCTCAGTGAGCAAGAACATGTGCTTGTGCCCAGCCACACAAACATAAAAGTACGTAGTGCAGGAGGTAAAGAAGTACAACTCTAGTTTAGTTTATAGATAGGGAAAGGTTTTCTCTCCATCTGGCCTGCTTTTTGTGTGAGAGATAGTTTACAGCTAATCAGAGGGATAAATAAGGATCTAATTTTGCATTAGCAAAACCCAATATAACCTTATTGTTAATTCAATAGAAGCAAGATCATCTCTCATTGTCTGAACTGGTTTCTTTTTGTGGATGATCTTTTAGGAGGTCAAAGATGCAAACAACTACTCAAGAGTGAAAAGCATGTATTTTTGGAAAGCTATTCTTCTCTTTTCAGATGAACTAGAACTTTTTCTTTAGAGAAAAACAAATAACTGAACAAAAAACCTCTGATTAACTATGGCATCAAACACAAGCTATAGTTTCAAGTACTTGAAAAAGACTTTACCAGTGTTTCTGAACCTGACTAAACTCTCAGTGAAAATCAGTATTCCAGAGATTTATTTACTATTTCTTTTATGAAGTCACTAAATATTTCATTTTAAATTTTCTAAATTGTATTTTGCTTTCAGAAAAATGTTTTGAAATCTCTAAATAAAAGCGCATTTAACAGATTCTGAGGGAAGTCTCTACTAACTGATTTCAATAGCCCAGGTCATTGGAGTACTATTCATAATACGCCTTAAACAGCAATAGGTATCTCTCTGGTCTTTAATACAGAAAGATTAGGCCTCTGGCTGCTCATAATTCTGCCTCTTAATAATAATGAGACTTACAGTCATATTATTTGTAGCAATCAGAATAGAAATGATTTGGCAGAACTGATGAAGTGTATTTATGTCACATTACAATTTTACCCCTGAGTTCCTAATTGGTCAGTGATACATTCATTTTTATTATTGTGTTTTGTCCTAATACATGCCAACAGAAGAGAAGACTGACTTCCCTCAAGGTTGAAAGGCCAATTTGGAGTAGGGAGCAGGACTGCTGGCCTCATTCTTAAGCTCTCTCTATAGAAATGCTTCTGCGAGCCTTGTCTCTGCCCCAGGAACAACAGCCCCCTAAGGTATAAACCTCTGTGATGGTGTTGACTCCCTGAAGCCCTCAGATCTACTTGCTACACACCAAAGAGAACTCTCACAGAGATTATTTTCATCTGTTTTTGGTAACTCTTAAGAGCACTTACACCGATCTCTACTATTTGTCTATGTTTAAAAAGCATTTTCTTCCTCCCCAGTTTGAACATGGACTCACTTTAAATGGTTTGCAAATTACATGTTACATATTTTTAAAACAACTTAACCAAGTAGTGTTAGCTACCTGAATTAGACTTCAGTATATTTTTATTTTCTATTATGCTTCTACAAATGGTGAGGTAAATGGGCACTGTTATTTCTCAGTTTTGGGATCATCCTTTTAGCCTTCTATTTTCTATCCTTCTATTCTTCAGTCATTGTACCCTTCAGGCTGGAAGCTGTGACAATATTTTAAACTACGAATTTGGGTCTTTCCTCAGGGACTTGTGAACATTTTGCTTTCAGTGTATTCTCTAGGAAAACACAAAGTAGACTTCTTTAAAAGAATACAGAAAAAGCAGAAATACCAAAAAAAATTTGGGTGAAAAATTCAAAATTTAAACTTAATTTAATCAATGAGATGTAATATCTTATTACATCTAGAGACACACCTAAAGATAGTTTTTCCTTTCTGTTTTTTTTTTCAGTCTCCCTCTCATTCACCCTAGGTCCTATCTTTCAAGCCCAAACCAGAAACTAGTTTGTTTGATAGCACTTCTTACTATACTCCCCCATCAAGATATTTTTTCCAGTTAACCTAGTTTATAATATCAAACAATTTTTACATTCCATATTTCCCAGCACGGAAATCCATAGTTAGGTTCAGTAGCATTTTTTTTTCTTCCTAGCCTCAAGACTATTGTATTTTGTGGGGAAAAATACTGTTAGCAATCCTTATTATTCATTCAATATTTTAATCAAGGAAGTAGCTCCACTCCAGCACATACAGAAAATGGATCTACAGACTTTCAGAAAACATTCACAAAAGACTACTTCTATATATTCAGTATCACTGGTGACCTGTACTAGCAGGTCATATTCAAAATATTTGCTTACATTCCTCCGCTTTCCAAATCTATCCATTTGAAATGTAGACATAAAATTGGCACTCATTCAGGCAAAGAATGGCCATAGTTAATTTAAAAAAACTATCTCATAAAAACCTTGAGCAAGTCAAATCTTGGTCACACTTCTGTGAATTAGGTGTAATTCTTCACTACCCGATAGTTCTATAATAAGAGCTATCTCTTAATGTTTTCCATACGAATAGGTAATACAGAAAAAAAGAACCGATAAATTTCATGTTAGGAAGTATTTCAGAGCCAAATATTGATTTCTAAGTTGCTCCTTGATTTAGAGAAGAATATCTAGTCTCTTCAAACAGTGCTTTAGCCAATAAATGTAAAAGATGGACAAAACTGAGATGTAGATAAATGAAGTCATTTTGTTAACAACCACCGGAGCAATGAGCAGCACACAACCCCACTACATTCCAAGCAACATAGTCTCAAACATGATGCAAAAGTTATCCTTTTTTTACTCTAGGAAACTTTCCCACTCAATAACATACTTCAGTAATACAGTTCTGAGTAGCATCTACATGCATTATCAAGTTGTGGATAGTCTCAACTTTGAAAACAAGAACAAGAACAGGGAGACACTCATGTTAAAGGAGAGACACTTAAACCCTACTCTCCACTTGCTTCTATTTAGACTGGCTGATAGGTGGTCCAGGCATCATGATAAAAATTGAACACAGACCGATTGTATTAAGCATTACCAAGATTAAATATCTATCTGCCTCAATAATTTATGAAAAGGAAAAGGTATGATGAATTAAGCTGAAATGCATTGCTACTATTTTAGAATAATCTTTTTGCTTTACATATTCACAATAATACTTTGCTTTTCTCCATGGTAGGTGACTTCCCTTGACACTGCTATATTAAAATGAGTAGGTTATATAAGCTGAGTATTAACACATAGCTACAAAGGAATCTTTTTGCCTTATGCCATATTTCTTTCAAGGTTTCAAGTACAAACTGCCAAGGACTCCAAACTCATAATTTTTTACACTTCTAAAAGAGAAACATCCATAACCATGAGAACTGAAATCCCAATGCTTGGTCAGTAACAGATGCCTCAGTAGTTAGTTACCGTATAATCTTTGCACCCCAAAAGGCAGATTGTTCAGTAAATGACACAGTTGGGGTCAGGAAGGGGAGAATGAAGCAAAGCATGTTTCAAACCCTCCAGTGCTTTGTTGGTGGCAGAAAATTTATGCAGTCAATTAATTCTCTAAGAGACTCTTATGGGATTTGTATTTCTTCAACCAACTCTCCAAAAAAGCAAGACCATAAATGTAATTCATTTTATTTCTAATTTTTAGTTCATATTCTGTGGCTACAAAAAAAACTAAAAAAGCAGTTAACAAACTATTTTGTACAGATTATTTGAATTTTTCATTAATTTACCCTGGATGAAGTATTCAGTGAACTGGTTTTGAATAAAACATACCATCTGGTGATTAATCAAATCCCTGTTCTGATGGAAGCAATAATCTATCTGCCTGGAACCTGAAGGATATGCAAGGAGAAAACTGCATGCAATGAGAAGACCAGTATTCCCAGTCTAAAAGCATCTAAAACAGACTTATTTGTGAGAAGAGAAATTAAAAAAAAAAAGATTTTGTTCTTTGAAATATTTTTTTCTTAAAAAAATAAATTAAGGTTACCTTGGGGAGAAATAAGATTAGTTATACGTGACCATTCTACTAATTTAAAGAATGTACTTTTATATCACTTTGGCTGATTACATGAAACAGTAAAACCCTTTCTACTAAGTACGATCTTCCTTTAATTTATACATCGATATGCTCTCCTTGTTTTTTTTCACTGTATGGCAAGGTTAATTAGGAATAAGCACATTTAAATCCTGGGGTTGTGGCTCTGTAAGACGAGGATCAGAAATTCCCTAAGTTCTATAAGGCCATGCAAAGAAACTGTGGCTATTTGGGTCAACTGTTGTGCAGACTGAATGAATACCATAAATGACAGGCTAATCCCAGGGGAAAAGAATATACAAACACACTGGACGGGTATGTAGATGTGTCAACATGTATGTGAGGTTTAGTACACACACAGAAAGGTCTTTCTTTTTTTTCCTAATAAAGATATTGACCCTCATTTTACAATAACCCTAGCAGCAGTCTGCAGAAGATTAAAAGTAGTGAAGATGATTGTTTCCACTTAATGGTCAGTAAAGTTTGCCCATGTACAAAAGTCAGAACTCCACTGTGTTTAATAGCAGCGTAACTCAGCTGAGGCTTCGGAACACATGCTGAGATTGTTTCAGTTTTGCCAGTCTGACTGAGGCAGAGTTGGACCTAATTTGTAGCTTGGTATGAAGCCATAACTGATACAATAACATGAGTATAAAATGCCATGAGTATAGAAAACACCAACCAAGTCAACAGAAAATTAAACATGATTTAATTATGATGATGAAACCCTACCTCATTTGGGGGCCTATTCTTTACATGCATAATACCTTTTCAGTTGCATATAATTTATTAAATGTTGAAGAAGGATTGATAGGTGTTATTTATTGTAGTAGAATACAGGAGGTAAATGGATTACTCATGAGATGGCTTAATCACATGCTTTTATGCAATTTGTATCTCATACTATTTGTATCTATTCTGCTTCATCCTCTGTACATCCTCTATACAACCCCTTACAAAACAGACTAAATGAAATCTTTTAATATTGTACTACAGATCGCATATCACTTACATTCCACCTTCTTCCTTATTCATAGCTAGTTTGAACAAGAGTGAGCAATAGCAGTTTGAACAGGAACACCACCAACTACCATCTTTTCTAAAAGAAAAAAAACACTAGCACATAAAATGCATAGATTAGCAGAAATGGAAAACAAACCACAAAGAACAGTGTTTGGTTAAATCTATCATGGCCATACTATTGACAAATAAATGCAAATTTGCATAGGATAATAGGAAACTGTATATTTTCAGGAAATTTAAAGATTCTTTAAAATTTTGATTCTGCAAAGAAATGGTCACTAGAAAAGCCAGTTGAATAAGGCCCATTAATTTGTGAAATCGATGCAACTGTACACGCACTTGAAGTTATTCACGTGCCTAAGTGACTTGCTGGATCTACAATAAGAAACTATATTTCAGGTAGAGCTGAAAAAAGTGAAAAAATTCTCTTGCTCTACTCCTCCATTATACAGATCAATCCTCCCAAGTGATTCTGAGAACTGGTATAATGCTGTATTGTCGCTGGCCTAACTCATTTAGATTTGTACTACTGGAGTCCTAACAGCAGACTGACAAGTAGTAATCCAATTGCTAAATTTGCTTAATCTCTTTCAAAGTTGCAATGAAAAATCTGACTCTGGGTTAACTCTCCCCCGTAAAAATACAGACACCATCCTCAGCAGTGATGAAATAATTCATATGCCCAATGCTCTAACACATACTGTATTTCTTTCTAACATGGAGTAAATCAGCATGTTATAATAGAGCTGCACTCAGTCCTCTCTTTATGCTAACTGTATCCATCATTCTTTAAGTAGAAGGAAGTTTACTGGCTATTTTGAGGATAACAATTACCCTGCAGGTGTCCTTTAGAGCATTAGTAACATCTTACTTCTTTCATACACGAGTAATGAGTGACAGATTTACAACAGATTTATCAATGTCCATGCAGTGAGCAATGTCCATGAAGGCTATTAGAAATATCAGTTTAATACAAAGTTTATAATAGATCTGTCTCAAAAAGGACAACTGAATTTTCATTATAGTCTATCATAATGTTGTACGCTAATTATTACGTCTGCTACCTTACAATCTTCAGCAGAAAATCATGTCTTTCTAACCTTTTAGAGTGAATTCCAATACTTCATATAACAGTAGTGATATAACGCCTAAATTCACAGTTTAAGGCAGATACATTAAAACATTATTACTGAAATTTCAAATGTTGGACATGAAAACTGTTCAATGAAATTACCATCCACAATAGTACAACATAATGGGACAAACTATTGTCAGCCAATGAATAATAAATGCTATTTTTCACACTCCATTTATTTCTCAAAATAAATCTTTGTGTCTTGTAAAATGAAAAAATAGCTACTAATACCTGGAATAATGTTTTCTCCATGTTCTTTCATTCAAAGCTTCCTAGCCAGGCTTCCTATTGAATGCATGTTGCTAAAAAAAAAAAAAAAAACAAAGCTGTACACACTCCGCATCACAAAAGAAATAAAAATGCAGTTTTGCATGATGATAAAAGATGTATAAAACCATTGAATTAAAATAATCACTAACTCAACTACATTTTATAATAGGCATCAAGAAGACAATCTTGATCTTTCTCTTACTTTCCATCTTTCAAAGGACAGGTAGCCCAAAATACAAAAGCAAAGATATATTCTCCATTCTTCTGCTCCAAAAATTCAGTTCTTCAGGTACTCTCCCCAAAAAAACTTAGCTGAGAAGTTGCAGGTACATTTGATATTGAATGTTTTTGTCCTGCGAAAGTAATACCTGCATTATCCATGCTTTGGGAGCACAGTATATATACTCTTTTTACAGACAAAGATCCATGAGCTCTCCTAGCACTGAAGCAGATGAGTTTGAAATGTCAATCCAGTGAACGCTGGAGGTCGTTAGGTCAACAGTTGACTAACTAACGGGCAGCTCAAAACATCACGTAAGACTTAAGCAAAACATAAGGTGAAAGAAGTTTCAAGCAATCACCTAACCTGAAATACTAAGACTTGAAATCTATACATATAGAGGTATGTCCCATTAAATTAATTTTGATCAAAATTTTTAAAGGTCTTGCTGTTACCAAATTTGTATCAAGCTTTTCAAAACTCAACAGTAGCAATTCTGAAAACACACTTATCTTTCTTCAGACTGTTAACATGATAAGAAATTTATGTAGTATAATGAAGAAACATACTTCTCGAAGTCAAGTGACCTTAACAGCATTCTTCCTAAATATATGTCCTTGTCAGCTATTAATTAATATTTAGTTAATGAGCAGAAGTTGAAACTCACTACTGTAAATGCTATTTATCACACAGCTTAACGTAACACTTGTTCCAAAGCCTATTGGGTAAAGATCTATGTAACTAAAGAAAGGTCCACAACAGATGTTTCTTAACCAAAGCGACATCCAATATAGGATGCTGCCATAAATGTCAATGTCTAACCAAATAACATCTGTGTTATTACTGTCAATATATGAATTTTAAGGAGGAAAAATAAAACCAAAACCCTATGGTGCTTTTAAATATTCTAATAGTTACTAGTTTATTTCAGGAAACAGAAAATAGGTTAAAGAACAATAGTATGTTCTATATAATTCATACACACAAAAGAATATTGTAATAGCTCTTATTTCTCCTTAGGGTTCCTATCAACTAACCTTCTCAAGTTTACTTTCACAATTATGACATTATAGAAGCCATGAGAAAAAAAATAAATAGCAGTTTTACAGTATCCTTTGACATTTACTTTTATTCTTTGTTATTCAGCTGCATTAGCTTGTTTAGCTACTGTGACATTTAATACAAGGAATATATCTTTTACATCTACTTAGAAAGGTCTACCACGTACTTAAGAGGATGATGACTAGGTTCTGCTAATCTATATTTTAGTAGCTTTATACTCACACCTCCAAAAAGCTACCTCATGGTTCAGATTATAAAGACATTTGCTGTAACTCTGAAGTTGATGAAGAGTACTTTGCTTAGCTGACGCTATAATGGCTTTGGTATAATGGTATGCCTTTTCCCCGACATGTTTTTCATTCATTTTCTAAACACCCACATAATGTTTTCCAGTTTTCTAATGAGCATTGGAATTGCCAAGGGTGGGTGCAAAAAGAAGAAAACGGCTAAAATCCCTTTTATACAAAGAAAAAATAATTTCAGGAGATTACAGCCTGTAATTTCAGCATTTTAACACAGAATTTCTTTGACCAAACAGCTTGAGTTTGCTTCTACAACATACAACTTTACATGTGCCTTGGAAGGAATTACATTTTTGTAATACCCATTAAGATATATTATTATTCTTTCTGTTTATGTCTGAAGTAATGTTCTGCAACTAGCTCTTGACTGAAGAGCAGGTTGAACAGTTGCCTCTTGAGTGATTTCAGTAATTTCAGAGATCTGCATCTTCATAAAAATATCTTTATGTAACAAGGTAAGCAAATGATTTGCAAATTTTGTAGCTCTTGGATTTACCTTACGATGAGTGCTATACTAGAAATTCACAAGTTTTGCCTTAAAACAAACTAAAACAATTTTATCAGGGAAAAAATAAATCTGGATGTTTTATGACCACTTTACCACATGTAGCAGGAACGAATCTCATGATTGTCTTTTTCAAATGTGCTGTGACTTTTTCAAAATAATTTGTTTTTAGGTCCCATCAAACCAACCTATTTTACTAAACATTTAAGAGATCAATACCAAAATCATAGGAATCTTGGAAAAAGAAATAATGAAAATTATTTCACAACAGTCCAGCATTTAGCACAGATTTCCTTATTTTCCACCAAAAAAATAAAAATAATAATAAAAAAATCTTTGTTTCCCCTTAATGGCCTTCTTAATGCCTAATGAAAATCTTATTAATTCACCATTAGATAAATGGTGAATTCATGGATGGAGAACCAATGCTGTAATGTATTAGGAAAATGGTGTTGAATTATTCATCTGCTTATGCAAAGGTTAACAATATAATGCTATCAAATCCCACAGTCAGCAAAATAAACCTGACCGGTATGAAATAGCCAATTCAAGAATTTTTAAATAAAACTGAGGCATGTTCTTTCTCTTGGAATTCATGGGCTCTCTCCCTAACCACTTTTTCTGTGAGTTATGGCTCAGTCATGGATGCAGTATTCCTGTACTGAGTGATTTCTCTTGAAAGAGAATGACACTGCTGACCAGATGACATTTTCCCTAAATTTGCAGTTTTCTTTTGAATACTTTAACTTCAGAATTACTGCAAGCAAGTTACACTGGTGGGGGGGTGACCCTCTCCATAGTTGGAGAGGGGTGTCAGGAGAACTATAACTTTCCTAAATAAATTCCTAGAGCCAAACTGAAATACTTCAAAGCATCCTTATGAAATCCAGTGCATATTGCTGAAGTATGACATCAACACAAACAGAAAACTTCAAGTTACATATCATCAATTGCTGAGTAGAAACAGGTCCTCCAAATATATTAAAATAACATAACCTATAGAGATAAAAAAAGAAGGGGAAACCTCCCAACAGTTGAGGCATTTTTTTTTTTTATTTTGGCAAGTCTGACCACATATTAGCATTGGAAAATGAATGGAAATCTCCTTCCTGGAGTCTCAAGCATAAAATGATGTTTTATTTCAGAGTATCTTTATTAGTTTACAAGTTGTAGGTGAAAGGAAATACGAACATCTCTCTTTTGTCTATATGGATACTTTGAGATTCAATGAATTTCTTGTGTTAGTTTTGATACAAGTCTACAAGTCCGCCCATGTCATTAGTGTATGCAATGTTAAAAACAGATTTTAATCTACCTGTGGTTATCAGGTGCAAATTTAATGAAGGGGAGGCCACCTGGGACTTATAAGCCTTCTTCCAGCACATTGCTGTTAAAACTATAGACATTTTCCCATCCTCCCTGGGCTGCATCTGCCCTGGGATAAATAAACAAACACTTCTAATCAATCTATGCTACTCCCTGCCACTCAACCTCACTTCTTTTTTTCCCAGTACCTCCCTTTTCAATTATTATAACAACACAATGCTGTCTGTCACTAGAACATCTAGGCTGTGTTTTTCACATAACATGTTTAAGGTACGGCCTTTTCTTTCAATTTAAACAGATAATACTCCAATTCAGATGCTCAACATTTTTCATCTCAATCACAGAAATACCCTTTTCTCCAGCCTCTTGAAAAATGCAATCTTGTCCCACTCATATACTACAGAAAGAGCTTTAATGCTTTGCTGCTTTGCCCATTTCAGCTCTCTCTGCGCCCCTCCACGGGGTCCCCTGCTCTGCTTAGCCTGCAAGCTCTGTAATAATTCTTCTGACACTCAAGTACTGACTTCTCCCCCTGAGCTGCACATATACTAGCTTCCATCTCCACGTTTAATTCATTAAAAGGCCACTTGGGGACTTTCTACCTTCCTATTTTTCTAACTAGTTATCCCTCATTCTGCATAAATGTGTGTGTGTATATATCTATAATATAATATAATATATAATATATGTATATATAATATATATATATACATATGTATCACCTCACAATTCTCCCTATATCTCCAATGCTCCTGGTTCATGCCTGTGGTGTGTAGATTTTACAATGTCTGAAAGAAGAGTCTTTCCAGGTAAAACACTTCAAGCTTGTCGTAACCTCAAAAAGTTTCTGATTACTGTCATGTCAAGTTTCACACATGATACACATTAATTAATTTCATAATTTGTATCAAGGATATTGTTAATGTAACAGTTGAAATACAATGTAAAGCTGAGTGAGACACTTAACCATGAGTCATCAAAGGACACAAGAATATTGGTCCATTTTGAGCCAAATGATAGGTGATGAGTCAGATTCATGAGAGGACTAATCTAGCAAAATGAGGTTGACAGAACCTAAGCAGTGAAATAATGCTTATTTTAGTTGAGTTTATTTCCCAGACTATTACCTGAATGATAAAGAAATAAATAACTGGAAGAGAAAAATTAAATATAGACTTCCCAGAGGACTCCCCAAAAAAACATTAGCTATCAAAACCAAAATGTTCCTCTGGGAAGTATCTTTCTCAAATGAACACAACCTACATGGTCAGAAAGACAGAAAATGAAACAAAGTGCCTGGACTTTATGAGCATATAAATACCTTCCTGTACAAGATTCGTATCCAGTCTGGGAGATACTAGTGTAGTGTCCAGTGGCGAACAAAAGACCACTCTAGTGCAGAGCAAGGTAATGGGGGGCTTGTCATAGAGCTGTCATTCAAACAATGATAAAAGAAGACATTTTCAGGTATAAATAGGAAGTGTCCCAGTACCAGTTCTTCTACTGCACGCTTGGCATCCAAGTAGTATTTGTTCTTTAAAGTCTGGAAAAGGAAACTTTAATATGGAGATTCCCTGGCTACTCCTCCCTGTTTACATTGAACAAGAAACTTTTGTTTAATTCATCAAGTCTGGCCTAAGTGATGTGGAAAGATGCTATTTTTTGAAAGAGAAGACTAAACAGATATATGAAGTAAATAGGAAGTTACATATTACAGAATTTTGTACGAATCTTGCAGCAATTACTTATCTATGTGACAGTGGTCTGATTTGGAGTTCTGCCTGGCATGGAGATAATGAGGAAAGGATTTTACGCCTTCTGATGAGCACATTACATGGTTGCAGATCCAAGTAATGATTACAAATTAAATGGTTACTTGCACAATTAGGATCTACACTTAACACCCCACTGACAGGACAAATTGCATTTCATACCTCTAAGGTCACTGATTCAAAATGCCTTGAGATGACCTCATTGCATGAATGCACAGATGGAAGTTTTTATTCACAAAAAAACCCTAGAGGGAAACCCAAGATTCACCTCAATCACAAAGAGCAAGCTAAAACACACTGAGCAAGCTTTTTTCACGAAGGCTTTTTCACCAAGACTATGCTGGAAGATTCATTTCTGCTAGGACCAATCTCTGACCTTCTTGCATAATGGTCACCTTTCTGAGCTCAAGATAGTAATGTCTAATCCAAACAAGTTTTTTTTCCTTGACCAGGGTAATTCTAGACTCTGCATTATCTCCTGGATAACTGCATTAATAATCTGGTTATACTTGGCAAATGTCACTTATTTCCTACCACGTGGTCCAGAAATCTGTGCAGGTGCACTATGTGCCAGAAAAGCTTCAAAAATAACTTGGAACAGCTCCTTTCCCAAGGAGCTGATGTATTTCATTACAGGTACTTCTAATTTTCACTTGTGCTGCTACGATATCACTAACCATCTCAAAGATTTATAGAGGAAGGATAGTTCAGCACCAGCTATACAGAGTACCAGCAGCCAGTGGTAAGAGAATCATTTCCTGTTTGAAAATGCCACTTCCACCTCGAGAGAGGGCACAGGGAAATAAGCTGTCTACAGAAAAAAAAAATCTTAACACTTTGCTGTCTAAGAGAGCCCTATGTTTATAGTAGTAAGTCACAGGCTTCACTTATAAAGACTAGTCAGCCATTTTGTTTCCATGCAACTCATTTCTTACACTTGAAACCATCTTCATTTACCTGTTTACAAAGAAATTGGTAAGTACAAGTAAATATTGTTTTTGGACTGTGGGCAACAACACTTTATCTCTAACCAAATACACAGGCAGTAACTCAGTCCCTGCGTACTGTAGCTGCTGCTGTTCATAAACCAACAGGCTCTTGTGGTTTATGTCATCAGCAAAAAAGCAAAGTTGAATTACAGCCTTGCACTCAAACTCTGTGTTGTGCTCAGAAAATGCCAGTTTTTCAGAAAGTGCAATTTAGAGACATGGGATCTAGAGACCTATAAAGAGTATTTCTTCCTGTCAGTGCCAAAAAATCCAAGCCAGAGTATTCAAAAGAAAAGCAGAATAAAAACAGTTCAAAGTACATCTAGAAGTTCCACAGATTGCAGAATGTTTTCATTAATTTTCCAAGAACTTGACAAAAGCAACATTCCACATGATCCCTCCAGAGATGTTCTCAAAAGTTAATCAGGTACTGGGCCACATCCAAGAGTGATGGTCTTGGAAAAGGAGGACTTGACTCAATACACATTAATGATCTGTGGAAAGATGAGTAGCAAATACCTGACTTAAAAGGCCCGTTTTCAAAGATCGTGGAACAATTTACTTTATGAACTAATGCAAGAAACTATTCTTTCATTAAGGTTTCATTACAAACTAATTTGAGGAATGCAGTCCAGAACCTGTAGGAGGGGGATTATTTCTGTCTTTGCCACTGGTTGTCTAAAAAGCAAGTAATTGAAGTATCGGCATTTTTAGGAATATACTTATGTTTATATGTTCTAAAGCTGCTGTAACACCAGACGCTTTCCCAAAACCATGTATCCCAGAACAGCTACAGGCAGCAGGTGGATAATGCATTTTGAATTAATGTTACACATAGGAGAGTCCTGCAGCACCTAAGCCTGAAAATAAAAAATAATAAAAAAACCCTCCAATTCTGTAGCCATCTCATGAGAAACTTCGTTTTGACCTGTTTCTTGGCAGACATTTCTTTCAGGTGTCCAAATTTACATTGGCAGTGACAGTAAAAAATACACTTGACTAGTGTTCCTGTGCATGTAAATCGCACCTTTTTCACACATGTCAGTTTTTGGACAATGGAAATATGGAACCTCTTCGAATTCACTAATGTAAAGCAACCTGAGTTTTGCTCTGACAGTGGGAGCCCCAAGAGCACAGTACTTTGCAACAAGAGCAAAACTGTGAGATTGTATGACATCCTATGTATTCAGCTGGGTACCATATCCTGTTATGCAGAAGACAGAGAGAACAATTACTTACAATTTAATTTTTATATGAAAGAGAAATTTTATTATGTGTCAAGTAGTGCACATGATGATGCATAGAAGTTTATCACAGGTGACAAGGGGAAGAGGAGGCGGCTTCTTTACACTTGAAAGACAGTCACTGCAAGGACTGCAGGTCAGGAGGTTTATCAATGACAAACCCATATATAAAAAGTTTCCATAGTTCTAATGGCTGTCGGCTGGATTAAGATTTTAAGAGGCTATTATCCAGAAATCGCAGCTGCAGTTAAATTAGATATATGCAGATGACAATCTTCTGATACAGAGTCAGGATTTATAGAAAAAATAATTTTAAATTATTCCATAGCCTTCATGGTTACGAAGTTGAATTTCCCTATCTGTGCACTTCTTTTTTTATGACTGTTTAATCAGAAATGGCAGTGACAAACAGGATACCTTACTTAATTCTCATCCCACATCACTTTGGGATGCTTTGCAAATATACATCTACATGCAATAACTGCAGCTGTACTAAGATACTGTATAGGATCCCCACATAAACCCCTATGCACAAATGTTATATGAGATAGAGAGATATGTGAAGGGCACATGTCTTTTGGTCTGACTTTGACTGCTCTTTTCCCGGAACTATATTTTGATTCTTAATCACACAGCTGTACTTATGCAGGAGAAGGTCTTCCTACATTCGGGACTATTTCAGATCCTAATTGTTGACTGCTATAGTCCTACCTCTCCCCTGTTCCTTGCTGCACATTTTCATACTCTTTGTTTCATGTCTGTGAAACTGAGCAGTTCCATCACAGTCTGGAAGCAGCACCAAGGGAGGAGGCTGGAACATACAGGGGCTGGTGGGAAGAAGGACAGGACCTTTTCATTTTTAGTTTTTGTGGAAACTCCAGATGTTTCTCATCAAGCAATGAAACGTTCTAACACTATTTTGAAACACTTTTATATTATTTTTTTTTTTTTTAAGAGGAGTCTAAAAAGATGCTTCATGGTATTTTTAGAAGCCAGAGAGGTTCACTTTCCTAGATTTCAAGTGTGAAGCTGCTATATTGAGAGGAAATATTAACAATCTATTTAAACTTCAAAAAAATATTTCAAATGAGAGAAGTCTACTACCTTTTTACAAATATGGAACAATTCAGAATTTAAACTTACACATTTTTGTAAGGTATAAACCAGAATTTGCCTTTCAATGGGCAGTTTTAAATGTAGGTTAGACTTTCAAATAACTCAAAGGATGCAACTGCATGCAAAATAAATAGCAATGTTTGCGTTAAAGCAGTTTAAGTGTGTACTGAAAACAAGAATCAGAAATATTTATATACACAAGCACATGCTTATTAAACAACTCAATTGTACTTCAATACAAGCAAACAATAGCTTCAAAACAGACATAAGAGTGGTGTTCATTTAAAAGATGGCTTCTCAAATTCTAAGATCTCTAAGAATTCCAGTAATGGTGTCTGCAAAGACTGAAATAGAAGGGTCCAAATCAAGATTATCATGAATATAGATAGCAGAGCAATAAATACAGCAATTAAAAAAAAAGTTTAGATTACAAAAGTGGTGATTTTAATTTATAATTGTTTTAAGATAGACCGGAACACCATTATGAGAAAAAATCTTATAAATTTCAAGGACAAATGATATTGTCTGAAGCTTAACTTTCTACTGGAAACTTTAGTAATGAAACAATTCCACATGTCTTGAACTCTGACTTTACAAGTTTCTAATGGAGAGGATTGAATTGTGGAAAATTTAACAAGGATTTCAGAGAAAGTTGCAATCTCTATACCCTCATCTCCTTGTTTGGAATTCTTATTAAGTATGGATGCCAGATTTAGCAAGTCACAACACCAACAATTTATTTGGTATTGGTACTTAAACTTTGCAACTGCTAATAAAGCAGTTAGTCTGCACTGCAATTTACAAGGTGATGGGACACAAGCTGGATACCGGGGCAAGAATAAGGAATCTTCTCCGTGTCAGTAAGCTTGTGAATTAAGACATTTATCACATCTCAGATGTGACAGTGATTGCTTATGTCAGCTCAAAGCCAAAATAATAAGAGTTCAATATGCTTCCATCTCCCTCCAAAAAGACTCTTCAGAAGGTATACCACTACGAAGGAAGGAAGATTACAGAAAAAAAAGAACTCCTTTAGATAGCCACAGAAACAATCATTTCATTTTACATTTGCTAAAAGAATCAGACAACACAATCTGGGCCAAGATATTTTGAGCTGTATCCAAAGCTACCACAACCTTCTGACAGCAGAATGAGTTCTGGTGACTTAGAACAGTTCACCAGCTGGCCCTTTAATCCCAGACAGTGGAAATGTAAAATCTCAGCACAAATAATGAACACCTACTTGCCAGGCTGACTCACAAAATTCTTACATTCGACAAAAACTTCCAAATGTCATTATCACAGAGGCACTTCAATGCTAGGCATGATTTGTACCTTAAGAATTCCATATTAAAGATCAATGTGAAGATGGGATGCTATTTAAATTAAAATATCAGGGTATAATCAGTTGCTATTCTGTTTCTATTTGCTCCAACACTTTCTTAAGTCCACAAGACTTGCGGTCCGCTTTTAATGTCACGTTCTCCGCTTCATTATTTCTCAGCCGTCACTTGTGCAACACACTGGCGCAGGAGGAGATGCCTCACTGCGGTGCCATGTAACTGCCAGCTGTGTTCCAGCACCCCTACGCCCCTCGAGACCGGCTGCATTTGCAAAAAGCTGTCTCTCCTTGAGTAAAAATTAAAGAAGAAAAGAAAGGAAGTTTGAAACAACATCAGCAACCTGACAGTCTTAGATTTACCTTCTGGGAATTTGTATATGTCCTCTTAATGTTTATTTTGCACAGATTTAGAGTATATATATTGACAGTTTTACAGGGTTAATATTGTAATTTTTGAAACAAGTTTTCTTGTAATTATTCCTCCTAAAGTGACATCTGATATTCCTCATAGCCAGAGACAAGCATTTGTTTCAAGAACACATCAATAGGCAGCATTTTGTAGGCAAACGTACTCCAGAAGGGACAGGGCTATTTTTGGACTGTTAGCAGCAAGCCCAGGTTTCAAATGCTAAATTCAATTAGAATGGAGCTGCCCAAGTGTTCCAAGCTATGTCTTCCACAGACAGTGAGTTCATAAAATGGCAAACTTTCCTCTTTTCATCTTATAGGAAGCACAATCAATTACTTTGCATTTCTGGAACTGTGGTGGTCAGGAATGAATTTAATTTGAGTCACACTGACAAAATAAAGAGAACTTGGATTTTACATGATTTGAGCATTAGGTAGGTTGGGAAAAAAAGACTAAATTTACGACAATGCATAATGTATTTTTAATATAAGACTACATTATAGAGAAATACTTCAATTTCATTCTGCATCTGATTTTTTACAGCAAAGTCCCTTCTCAGTTAAAAGGATGAAAGACATTTCAGTATCATTGAAATCTAACAAACTCTATTGATATTACAAACATGCTTGCTGCACTGGCAAATTTGCATTCTGTTTAGGTTTCCATCAAAATCTGTAAGGTTTATATTATAGAATTCCAAGTGACAGGTGCTATGCAAGCACTAATATTAGGATTTTCTGTAGAGTTTTGCTGCAGCTTACTAAAAAGGAATATATGCCAGGCCTGAAGGGTAGAATGCTCTGGCAAAACAGATTGTGATAATAAATTAACAAGAAACAAAAATTATTGAACAACTTTTCTTCTGCTGAAAGAACAAAGAAAACAGTACTAGTGCTATTAGAATTTTTAATATGAAAACATTTTAATTAGCAAAATTAAATACATTTAAAGAAACATTTGCTCAATTTATTGCTATTTATCATTTTTTTTCTGCTAAATTGCAGTTCAGCTGTATTTCAGATTTGTACCGTGCTTTTCAGGTTTCAAGATTCATTGACAGGAAAGGGGAAGAAGCAAGTAAGCTGCTGAGCAAGTAGAAACCTCTTTGATGATGTTTACAGAAATACAATAGTTTTAGATGAGAAAGATTATAGGGTTGTAAACAGTATTTACAGTATCTGCTGGTAAGAGATTTGAATTCTGTCAGAAAAATAAAAGCCAGTTTTACTGGAGTGTCAGAGTTCACCTGTATCCTTTCAGTGAGAATGTGAAGGGTCTGGAAGCTTCATCCTACACAAACCTCTGAAGAGGAAGAAGTTTTTTGCTCTCTCTTTTCTAATAAAAATAAATAAATAAATAAAAAGCTTAAGAAGATGAGAACTGGAGTATAAGGAGTCTGTATCTCTGCTTTGCCTCTGGGAATTGACACCTATCTTTTCTAAGGAACTGGCCAATAAAAGTGTCATTAGTATTTACATGCCAGCCTAGAGAATTACTGATTACTATTTAAGATTTGATAGAAAGCAAAGGAAAACATGTTGATATAGATTTTTAAATTTTTAATTGATTGCATCTTCCTTGCATTATTTTCTGATTAGCACAGACATGAAAATTGCTATTGCCTTGCTATTAAATGACAGAGATAACAAGCAGGCAATGAAAAAAAAGTTTTTCATTTATTTTTTAAAGTTCAAAGCAGATCCAGGAGCTCTGAAAATATACAGAATATTTGCAATATTTAAAAGATTACAAGACCATTAAAATCTTTTAAGATCCCTGAGAGTGGCCAATGAAGAAACAACTCAGTGAAATAAAAACACCCTAAAAAGTAAACGGTGAAGATTAAAGTTAATCAAGTTTGGGCTATGGAATGCCATGGGGGTAGTACAAGTTAAAAGTCAGGCAACCTTCTGGAAAACTCCCGGTCCCAAATAATCTCCAATTTGTAACCAAAACACTAGATAAAACTGCTTCTCAAGCATCAGAGACAGGTAAAAATAAAAAATGATTTCTGAGCTAGGCACTCTCAATCAATAGTCCACTATGGTCAGCTTCAAGTGTTTCTTCGCCTGAAACCCTGATACTAGAAACACAGCTCAGGAACTAGATCAAAATACTGAATATAGTGCAGAGATGCCACCCCAGAGCTATGGCAGGGCTGCCTAGCCACACCAAGCAGGATGGCCCTCCACCTGGGAGAGACAAGCCCAGATACTGAATGGATCCTATTCTAATATGAGACTCATTCTTTTAATGGACATTTCACGCTCTACTAACATGAATTTTCAGTGTTCTTAAAATATCACACTGGACATTATTCCAACACAATTTAATCAGGAATTAAAAGGGACAAAAATAAATGTTACTATCTGTATCCAAAAGAAAAGAGAGATCATTTTTAGCAAACCATAAATGAAAACTTTAATTCTGTCTTCTGTCTTCTTCTGCTACCTAGGCATCCTCAAGCAACCAAAGATCTAACAAGTTGCCAGTTAAACTTGTTTTGAACAGAGACTCAGAAATACCACTACAAGGCAGCTGTAAGGAAATGATGCCAAGAGGTGCTGTAACCAGCAAGTCGAACCTATTATCTAACGTTGAACACAAGATCATTTCTGGGCTGCCTCTATGGAAGGAAGTTTTCTGATCTTTTTCTCTTTTTCTTTTCTTTCACTTTTTATGTAGCTTAAACTATACTTAAACTATATACTTACTTAAACTATAAAATATAAACTTATAAAATAATCACAAAACTAGGCAGCATATTAAACCAATTAATAGCTGAAAAAAGGATCAGGTATCACTTTACTTTCTCTGTCCTAAACAGGTATCTTCTTCTAAGCATTCTATCATGTCTGAAATTCTGTGCTGCAGTAGCACATTATTGGAAACTGTGTGAAAAGTTATTTTATATTTTGCACCATAGAATGTGGCTTTTAAAACAGTAAAGCAATTTGCAATTTCTTCTATCTCCTTTCTATTTTTTTTTCCATCCAGTGCCTGTTACAGAATTCTGACATTATCTCTAGGATGAGCAGCAGTGTTTGGGTCTGTCAATCTTCTAAACTCTCTAAGTGGGCCACTGTCTGGAGGTGTATGGAACTCGGGCTTCTGAACTTCGTATTCCTGTTTGCTCCCATTGGGTATTTTTTTTTCTGTGTATCTTTCATGAAAACAGATTTTCATCTTGATGATGTCATTAAGTTTGTTCCTTTTCTTCATTTTATAGCATAATCTTGCCTTTTATGTAGGATTTTGAACTAGAAGAGAAAACAAACTATGTTGGAAATCCTCCTTCAGAGAAGAAATCAAGCACCACATGGCCTCCACTCCTTTTACTACAGACATAATGAATCCATAGCAGCATCTCCTTCCTCACCCCCAACCCAGCCAGGTGAATGCAGTTCACAAACAGTGGGTTGATTTTTAAGGGAGAAAGTCTTAATCAACATGAAAAGAACTTACTGCTGTGTGCAGAATCATTGAAAATTCTGTGTATAAAACAGATAAGAGCTCATGCAAATACCTCTCTAGGGATTTAGCTGATTTCTCTGGGCACACTAAATCATCCAGTTTTCTATTGTTCCCTAGTGGAAAATCTGTAGAATTTAATCCTGAAACACGCTCACAAGTTCACCTAATATTAAATACATGAAAAGTTTTCTTACATGTTTAAGAGTTTCAACCTAAAGTAATTCTAGTCTCTTAAAATATTATAGCTGTTTTCAAAACTGTTCTAAAATACAGAATCTTTCATACTAAATTGTATCCTTGGTGTATAGATATTTAAGACAATGTTATAGCAAGAGTGACCTTTCAAACAAACTCTACAGGATATATTGAAATTTGCAAAACTACCAATTTTCTTGAACTGAACTGGTATTTTCCACAGAAAATGTGCTGGTATTCTGTATATACACTGTACAATATATTACATGAATATAGATAAAATATAAATATATATTTACATGGAATCCCCCCTTAACATGATTATTACAATCTTTTAAAATATAACCACACATTAAAGTGTGTCTTTCCTTGTAGAACTGAAAAAGTAAGCACAGAAAGAGATCCCCTAGACAATTTGGAGTAACTGAGTACCCCATAAAGCATATAAATTTGGCCTTCCTAATGATTACTTCCCTTTACTGCCTCCATTAAGACTTCTAGAATGCCATAGCAAACTCACTCACTGTCAGACCCAAAGACTCTCAGAATAGTAATAGCAAAGTCTCAGCTCACGTTTAATTGTGGAGAGCTAAAGGTTCAACAAAGGCATAAAAACAAAATCACATATACAGTTATTTAATGAGTGGCAACAAAAACAACCTCCTATCAAAGCAATCTTGTTTGCGAAGAATAAAGACTTGGCAAGTAAGAGGCTTTTTATTGATTCACTTCTCAAGATAGCTCTTTGATATGTGATTCTAAGCTTCCTTAAGGTACTGGCATAACTATTGAGCTCTGTGTAGTTAACAAAGCTTTCACTGTTTGGTATCCAGTTCATCCCAGGTGAGTTCAGTGACAGATCTGGAGGCTAGAGATGCAACTTCTGAACATACCACTCTGCTCCTTTCTAGTTAAAAAACCCTTTCAGTCAGCATGACTGTTCTGATCATTATGCTATGGGGAGAGAAAACTGGACCAGTGAGATTCAGACATGATAGAATAACCTGTATCTACAAAACACTATGATATTTCTCTAAACACTTGTTTGCTAATTCCCATCTGTGCTGATCCTAAAATACATTGAAACCTCTCTTTATGTATGTAGACTGATCAAAATGATACATCATTCA
>JAUBNY010001180.1:304285-324289 GCA_032275445.1 Crypturellus soui
GTCATCAATTTTGTCTTCCACAGAGAGTAAAGCAATATACCTGTGACACCTGGACCCCTTGCAAATAGTTACCAAAAAGAAAAAAAGAAGAAAAAAATATATATAAAATCCCAACCTAGAACCCCCTTCCCTATTACCCAATAAAGGCCCCAGAGTGCACAGTTTATCCTGATCTGTTAGTGTCTCCAGCCCTTTCCTGCCTGGATTGCGTGTCGCTGTGCCCTGCCAGAATATACCAAAACCACCGGAAAGGTATTTTACATACTGTCTGCTCAATACCTGTTTAAGCAACAGCACAGGACAGAAATTTAAAAAAAAAAAACAAAAAAAAAAACACCACACAAACAGAAACCAATCTCATTCTGTAGATGGTTTTTCCAGCAGCTATAAACTTTACGTCGTATAGATAAAATAGAAATCTGAAGAAGTTAAGCTAATATTTCTGTCTTCATGAACAATAGCCAGTTCAGTCCATGATAGTCCAGTAAAGTCCTCTTTCCTAATTTTTAAAACTTTACAAACAATACAAAAAAGAACACTTTTTTTTTTGTGCTGGACTGTGCTGGATTTTAACTAAGCTGCCTGGGTTGATGAAAGATGTTTGGATGAACATTAACCAGATCCTCTGACTGCATGATAGTATCAAACATGAGAGACAATCCAGTAGATATAAACCCATACCTTTATAGCAATAAACTCAACTGTCTTAATAAATGAAGGGAAGTATTTATGCAGACTTTGATCCAGTTAAAATAGGTACAAATGGTGCTTTCATGTAGGGATGCAGAAATCAGTGACCTTAGGAACAACGCACACAGAATAAAGGACTTACTTAGAGTAATGCTACTTAAAGCCTCGCCTTATGATAGTCCAAACCCACCGGATTTAAATAGAAAGGGCCATTGCTCAGTTTCCATGAGAGCTGAAGCCACGGAAGTCACTCCAGGGAAATTACTCTCTGAGCTCAGAGACGAGCGGCTCAGCCGGAGCTCCCAGAGCCGCGTGGCAGCCGCCATGGGGCCCTGCTCGGCAGCGCTGAGAGCGCAGGGGGCTCCACATGGTGGCCGTCCCACCACAGCCCCCAGGGCTGTGTCCTATCCCCGCCAGCGGGCAGGCCAGGGCCCAGGACACCGTCCTGGATCCCACCGGTGCTGCAAGAGACAGGAAGATCGTGGCAGCTCCTGGCCAGCACTGATGTTCGAGCGATGCACGGAGGAACGAAATGACCATCTTAACGATGCTCACTCTTTCACCAAGGGAAGGGCTGCATGTACCTCACATACTAATGCCCTGGAGATGCGGCTGCTTAGAGGCCTCTCCTCCTTTGCTGAAACGACTAAGGTAAGTCGAAAGGGAAAAGGAGGAGGAAAAGAAAGGCAGCCTGGAACAGAACCTCCTGGCACCAAGCTTCTGGTGTCACTTCAGCCGTGGCAGCCATGAGTTTGAAGGCTCCACAGCAGCAGAGCTCTGAGATCACCTGTCTTTGTGGGGCCAAGCACAGCTGCTTGCACTAAGCTGCCAACATCAGCGCAGTAATTTCCCCTTTGTGGCAGCTTGAGACTGAACTGACACTGCAGGGACTAAAAGGCTCGGGCACCAGGATGCTTTGGGGTACACTGAGTGTGGAGGAGCGAGAGAGGGACAGCACCTGCGGCGGAGGCCATGGTGCCTCACACCGGCTCGGCCTGCCGTCCCGCCAGCCCCGGCGCCATGTCCCTCCCAGCACCTCGGCCCGCTCTCCAGTAGCCGATTCTGATTGGCAGGGATTAAGGTGGCACCCGATGATTGACAGTTGCCATGGCAGCAGGCACCGCCCACACCCCGGGATGTTACCGGCTCCTGCCACGGGCACAGGCAGCAGTAGGTGCTGGAAGGTCCTGGAAGGTCTGGAGCAGGGGGGGCAAGAAGGTGGCTTGTTATCCAGATCATACGCAGGCATTTTTCAATTTGAGTAAAGAGGTTACTTGGGAGACTACTTGCTAAATGGGACCCAGCATAGTTTTTGGAAATTGTAAAAAAAAAGGGGGGCGGGGGTGGTTGCAAAGTAACCAAAGTAGACTTGATGTTTTACGTCAGCACTGTGTAATCATAGGTTGCAAACAGAAGCACACGTGAGTTAATAAGTAATTTACATGTTAAAGAAAAGCCCAAACCCCTTGAGGCTCCGAAGCACAATAGGCAATTTTGCACATGGGGAAAGTTGCAGTTGAATTCCAAGTTGAACAACACAGTCTGTAACTCCATAAAACTTAGTCTGGAGTTTCTTTCCTAGACATCTGGCTGAACTGCCTTTCCCCTTGCTTAAGTCACCACTTTGGTGTGATAAGCTGAGTCAGTTTTCATATAATTCACTGCAACATGTAAATTAAAGCAGAAAAAAAATATATGCTGCATCTACACATGTACATGCCATTTGGAGATTGTTAGGCACTGTATGCTGGCATAGTTCATTATCAGAATTATCATTAAGGCAGCAATAAAGAAAAGCTACAGATGTTAATAACATTTCCTTGAAGGCAAGCAGGTAAGTTTTATAACAGCAATTATTATTTTATCAGCTATTTATTTTATTATGTATATAAATGTTATGAACTTTAAAACATTATAAATTCCTTGGACAGTGATATCCAAAATTTAGCATATAGTAATTATCTGAAGTTAAATCTTTTTTAATTCAAAATGTACACATTCACCCTCATATGATAAAATTTATGTAAGCCTCTTTTTTATTATTGACTTAAGTTGGTTAGCCTCCATGGAAACATACAATTGAGTCTTGGTTGTGGTCACACTAAAACCACTTTTTCTTTGAAAATAAAACCCTTCTCTTTTTTATTCATCAGATCAAGCAAACATTATCCACACTTGTCAATTACTGGACTTTGTAACACCAAAACTTGTCGTTCCACCTGGACATAGTCACATTAAAATTCAGAGAGTGGGAAATAATACCCAATGCTGCCAGTCAAGTAGGAATCCTTTCCTCTGTTCAGCAGGAGCTTTGGGGTCTTAAAGTATAAGATTGTCTGTGAAATATTTTGGGATCTTTTTATGTATGAAGGAACATAAACACAAGATAGGGCTGTTGCTGGAAGAGAATGAGAGGAAAAACACTAATCTTAGCCCAAAATAAAGCTAACTAAAAGTCTAGCATTTTTTTTTGTTTGGAAAGCATATTTGGACTTATAGCATAGATCCACAGGGATCAGTGGGAGTATAGCTTTATAGTAAGGAAAAATCCTTATTCAAATGTTTCAATATGAAAGCAACATAAAAAATATTTTCAGTGATTTACCTGGAGTTACTGAAACTGTCTAGGCCACTCTTAAGCTGGGATAAGTTAAAAATATTTTTATTTCATTTCATTTATAATTGATATGAACCTGTCAGACTGAGAAGTGGTAGTGCACTCAAATTACAATCCCTTTCAAAAAGTTGCCTGCCCCAGCAGCACAATACAGCTGCCAAGCAGCAGCGATAGCATAAGGGAACAGTGGGAACCTCTATGCTTTGCTCTCAATTGCTGTTTCTCCCTATCATGCATAATAAGGAAGCATTTTTCAAATGAGTGCTTATTTCAGGAAATTCTACCTGGGAACAAGTACTGAGCTCTGGAACCTGACAAAATGACACTTTGTTCATCTCTCATTGGGCGCTTTTCAGTAATGGATATTCAGCTTTCATGCTCATCTACACATGCCTGAAATGAATAATTTATTACAATAGTACAGACTTACACTGTGAACCTAAAATTCAGACAAGGTAATAGTTTCAGTCATAGATGATAAACTGGGCCATAAAACATGTTCATTCTACTGGCATCTTCATGAAATAATGTGATCCTGAATGGATGTAACTCTCTCTTCCTTTTTCTCTATAGAATATAGATTAAGTAGAATAAATGACTTTTGTTCTCGATGTTGGGAACATGAAAAGCATCTTAGGAACTGTCTGTGGATCACTGAGAAACAAATTCTCTTAGACATGTTAACAAAGTATATTAAATCATGAAGCTCCTCCTGGTACCTTCTAGCCTCTGACCTGGTCAGTCAATTCAATCTTCTCAGAGAGGAGGGTGAGGCATATGTTTTGTTTGAGATCAAGAGCAAATAAAAGAAGATATTATAACATGAGAATCACTGTGTTTCTAGAGAAGAACCTCAACCTTTTTTTCATTGCAGATGCTGCTATTGAGGTTTTTTTTTTTTGATAGTTGTAGAAGTGCCAGTTTCCCACTGTAGTTCAGCTCTTTCCTTTGCTATCACTAATATTTGTAACCGCTTAGTACCGTTGTCCAGCCTCAGTTGCCTAAGGGATTATGGCAGCAGTGATAATCCTAATCCTGCCTGCCTAAACCAGAGATTCTTAGTTTTCCCGGTGAGGGAGTTGCTGGATTACATGCTGTGCTATGTCAGTTATCATGCAACTAAAGTATCTAGCCAGGCTTCTGTGTTAGACATGCTAAAGGAAGCTATTAATCAGTCTGGGAAACTAAAGAGCATGCCCTGGTATACAGGTATCCACAAATAACTTAATGTGGGAGGTAGATGCCTAGCACATTTAAATCAGAATCAAAACCCTGGACATAGATTTCTGTTTCTTTTAACTGTGAAAATAATCTTTGATGTGGAAATTTGTCATAGAGATGGTTTGGCAAAATTTCTTTCCTAGAATGATGGAGGAAAAATTGGAGATCCCCAAGCTTCCCCCAGGACACTTGTGATGACTGGTGATAAAAATAACACAAGAATGTTAGCTTGATGTCTTTACAGTGAGCTATAAATATCACCTTTTTTTAGAAATAAGTGCAGCTGAAGTGTCTGACATTTTTCAGGATGCATAGGAAATTAGTGAGAAAGATGGGAATAGAAGTCCAGTAGTCCAGTTCCTTATTCAAAGTTCCTTCCTTTTTTTTTTTTTTCTATTTTAAATTATTGTGTTCTTTAATTCTGCTAGTGATTGATACAAATCACAGTCTAACTAACTTCAGCTTAAAGCATTGTGTCTGGAAATTCTGTAGCATCGAGGTGAAAAAAAGATACTATATAAAATATATCGTGAGATCATAAGGCTTTGCCATTCTCTTAAGTTTTGAATTTTTAAAATTTCAAGAGTATTGATAATTCTATTGTAAATAACCTCTCATAGTTCAGGTCACTAGTGTAGACATAAGGTTTGGAGAAATTGAATAAGAAAAGCTAATAGAAGAGGAACACAGCTTTATCCTTTCTGGCTATGAAATCATTAACAATGAAGTGTCCTTCCTTATAAAATAGTATATTTCTTTTCTAAGAAAAATGTTACTACAAGTTGAAGTATAAAATTTTTACCTTTTTATTAAAAATAATTCTGGGTAATAGAACAATAAACATTGGAATTTTAAATAAGGTTAAGATTTTTAAATAATATGTAATTAAATTAATCCTTGTGTAATTTCCTTAGTGTTGAACACATGGTAATTCAGATCAAAAGACTTGGGCTACTTTTGCATAAACAAACAGTGCTTTGTTACTTTTCACCGAACAAAATGTAAACCAAATGTAATACAGTAATCTGAAGAGAGAAAAAGACTCTTTCAGTCTGAAAAGGAGAACAGTTTTTATGCTCGAGAGTAACATGTATTTTTTTTTTTGCTTAGCAACATTTCCTTAGAATGTTTCTCACCATCTCACTGATGCTCACTTAGCATCAATAAATTTGTAATAAAAAACAGAATGAAGGACTGGAATTTGTCAACAAGGACAGAAAAAATACACATCTTAAAAACTATAGTATGTAATATAGCTCCTTTGGGAAAAAAAAAAAAATCAGTTTTCACTCCCAATATGTCTGCCTTTCAGTCCTTAGGAGATAAAAGAAATTTTACCTAAAACAGTAGAATTGCTATGGGAAGAGGCAGTCCGTCACAGGACAGGCTTTAACAAATCTTGCCTGTGTGAAACAAGAAATTGTCTGTCCTTATGTTCTTGGACCCTGGGGACATGACTGTTTGAAGGGCTGGAAAGAAGTAAGTCATCTGATTCAAATCATGAAGGTGTATCCAACAGTAAATACATACATACATAGGACATACATAGTAGTATATAACACAACTCACCTGTTTTTTATAAAGAGAAATCTTTTAAAAAATATAGAAATATTGAGATACCCTGAGATGGTTGTAAATAGCCAGTTTCCTGAACTTCTCATCTCAATTTGGTGGATATAGACTTCACTGTGATCCAGTACTGAGCACATGGAATAATGAAGAAATAAATAAATGGTACTTATGCAGAAATAAATGTATAATAAATAAATAAGCTCCTTGGTTTTAGGAGAATAATTAGATAAGCAAACATTTCTCAGGGTGGACTTTTTGTTTAAGTTCATGTAGATTTATTTTGAGAATTAAAAATATGTGCAGTTGCCTGTGGTGGAGGCATAGGACAATCTGGTTAAAATAAAATTTTACTAAAATTCAGAACAGTTACATATAGCTGTATGGTCACAGGCTCATATACTGCAAAATAGTGATTATATTGGCAGCATGAATCACAAACCACATGTCGAGGGTTGATTGTTGGAAAGACATTTCTTATGTCTGTTTTACAATGAGATAAATAAATAGTTCAAACACAGTTGACTCTGGAAAAGCTATTGTTTTATTGTTTTTGGGTTTCCCAATTTTGTGGCATTTCCTTATGTTGATGTACATATCTAAGCGTACTTGGTGAATCCTTGCTTATCTGAGTCTTCCTAACCTCATTTAGAAAGGCTACATTCATATCAATATGATCCATACGATGTAATCTACAGAAGTGAATAAGATTTTTTTTTGTTACATAAAAAATATTATTAGTATTTTGCAGTTCTTATTTTTATTTTTAGTGACTTTCTGAATAATCTTTGCCTAAGCAGGTTTTCCTTTTTGAGAGGATTTGATTCAGGTTTTTCTCAGTGATCTCAGTTACTTTCAAGAACAAATAATTTCTAGTTCAGGGACCTTTACTCTTCACAGTGAATGGTCACAGTGCTTTCTTCTCTTCATTTATGTATTTGTTTTCTCTAGGATATCCCACCCTGCTGTTCTTTCTGATATTCAATATTAGGTGCAATAGTGAATGTAGTTGTAAACAAATACAAAAGAAGACTACAGAGAGAGGTCTGTTTTGGGTAGATTGCAAAGAAATGGCTAGCAATGAACTAGCAAGTGATATTTGCAGCATTTTTCCCATTTGACTCAGGGAGGAGATTTATTGTTTTTGCTGTATAAATAGAATGTAATTTTGACGTCTTTTTCTGCAGACATCAGATGGAGAAGAAGAGTTAAATCAAGAGGAATGTGACAGCTTTTGCAATCTCTCATTAGAGGCAGGTAGGTACACCTGGGGTCAAAACAAAATGTAATTTCAGATCTCCAATATTAAACAGTTTTCCTAACATTACTATTCAACAATTAAAGATTAGCAGATCTTAATGACAGTGTGTAACCTTTACCCTAAAGAAAGCCTGACATTAATTAAGGTGGACCTTATCCTTCCTTCCTTTTTAATACTGGCTCATTCTGCCCATCCTTTCTGCTTAATTCTCCTACACAATTATTATTATTTAATAGGTTTAACAATTATTTCTTCTATTTTCTCGTGGCTTAAACTCTCTTGTGCCCCTTAGCAACCGTATTTAGAAAACATTTCATCTAATATACATTTAATCCTGTTTCATAAAACAGGATTCCCATGTGCCTGACAGCCTTTGCTGAAGACTCCTTTAAAAATACACAAAATCATCGTCAAGTAGACCTGTACCACTGCACACAGAAGCTTCTTTATGTACCTTTTCTAATTGCGTGTGTTTTGATAGTCTTATCTGTCTTTCACTGTGGTGAACAAGGCATCATTTTGGCATTTCCTCATGGCTAGGCATGTTTTGCTTTTTATACTGTAATGTAAAAAATCATAAAGTAATCTTCATTTTTGGTTGTACTGGTACAGATAGGATTATGAATTGCTCTGCTCTGAATATATGTTCTGATTAATTTAAAATGAATATTAAAAATGTTACCTAAATCCCAAAAAGCTTACCTAGGGTGAATTTCTGAAAGAGTTGCAAAGAAAAAAACATTTTTTTTTTCTGCCTGAGCAATTGCCTTTAGCTGGTCTTCTTGTTTTAAAACTTCAGCTTTTGTTAATTCACTTGGAGGTTATCTGCAATGGCTTTCTTCCTATTGACCTGTTGCTAATTATATATTATATACTTCCACAGCAAGAAAAGTTTTAATTAAAAAAATAGTATTTGCAAAGATCAGGCAAATAAACATCCTTACCTATCTTTAAACATCATCAACACTCTACTGGATAAACCATAAACAGGGACTCAAAACCAGAGATCTTTGGCTGCAGCCTCTCTGGCACATTTTACTGTACAGCCTTTGTTTTACATCCTTAGGAAGACAGACCTACTGCGCCTACCCTATGTTTTTAGCATCACAACAGACTGCACAAGATACCTCAGGATCTTAAACACACCCTTTTTCAAAGCTCTGGCCTGAGGCTGTTTCTGATTTAATTTTCTTCCTCAAGAACACCTCACAGAGCAGTCAGATACCTTCAAAAATTCTAGCACTATTCTGAGTTCTGGTTTTCAGGAACAGAAGCATAAAGTCTGAAAAAACAATGAAAGCACTTGCAGTTTTTTTTTCCTCCAACTTTCTTTGCGACACCTTGGGTCCTCTGTGGTGAATGTGAAGGTTTTGTCTTTTGCATCTTTTCTGTCCAAACTTTCTGACCCTTTTTCCCATTCTTATGGTTTAAAGTGAACATTTGTTCCTTTTGGAGAGGTCCTTTCTTTCAAACCTCATCCTCATTAAGAAATCCTTTCAAGAAGTATTTTTTCCCCCCCAAGAGATGATTATGAGATTCAGTTAAATTACTCTGTTAAATAGTTTATTCGTTGCAAAAGGTAAATATGATTTTCCCATTCAGTACAAACAAATTTAGTTTGAACTTTATGGAGTAATTTTATACTGTAACAATAAATTTTGAAACAGTAAAAGGCATTTTCATTTTGAATTGGTTCCCTGTATTTTTAAAAGATAAACTAATCTTTCCTTCCCTCAGATCTGCCAATATTGCATGCCAAAACCATTTCTCAACTAATATTTAATTTAATGCGAAACTGTTGTATCTTCTTCTTGTAGAAGAGTAATCAGTTAATTTTTAACATTTACAGTTTTTAAATTTCATTTTCTTTCTTCTTCAAGAAAACAGTGTTAAAAAGGGACGTACTGACGGATATTGCACCCTTCAGTATTCTGACCCCCTTTTTGTGTGCAGAAATGAGCAACAAATACAGAAATAAATAGAAGTGGTGAACATTGTTAATTTGCTTGCACCAGATGCACTAGTCTTTTTTTTTTCTCTAGTTCTTCTCCTGTCCTGATTTTTATCCCCAGTTCCCCATATTCTTTGTTATTGCCTCCTCTCAACTTGTGGCTCCTTTTGTTTGTAAACATCATTGAAGAAAATAAGGTGTAAGAGAGTAGCAAATGTGAGCGATGAGTACTTTTTGCACACACTAGTTTGTACATCCATAGGAGTGGATCACCATATGTTTAAAAATAGAGCATCAGTTCGCTTCAAAATAATTCTTCATTGCTGGTGAGCCTGTTTTGATCTCATTTTTGAATGTAACATTTTAAAAGAAGAATATGCCAGAAGGTTTATTATTCTTTAACTGCACAGTACTTAAACAGTCATTTTCCTGTTTAAATACCAAACAGTCAAATGTTTATAATTAAATTACAAGGGATATTATGTGCTAGTATGACAGCTATTATATACTCATTGGGTTATATATGCATCTTCCCATACATTTTTAGTTCTAAATATGTAATTTAAAAAACTAGCTGGCATTGTCTTGAACCTAGGTCATTTTCACTTGTCAGTAAATTAGATTAAAAGCACAGAGTATTGAATTTATGGAGCTGTGAACACAAAAATAAAGGCTTGATAGAATAATAAGTGAACACAGAGGTTTCACATTACAGAAAGTGGAAATGGAATATTGACTCCATGTAGCCATCATGTTTTCAATGCGATAAACCTGCCTAGTTGTCTGTATGCAGGAGTCAAAACCTCCACTGATTTGAAGCTCTCGTAATGATTCTTTCTTTTGATTCAGCAATTAAGTAACAGGTTCCTGGTTCTTCAAGATGGACAAGCAATAGTATTTGTATGATGAATGTGTTAGGAAGAGAACATAACATACTGTCAAATTTACCAGATTTTTTGTGACCTATAAAAATGCATGCCATAAAGGTGCCCTTCCTCTTTCAATTACCTCATCAATATCTCAAATTAAATTAGCTTTTGCATTTTGAATTTTTAAGTATTACTGGAAATTCTGGTTAGCACAAAGATTATTACACTTTTTGTATCATTACTCAAACAACTTTAATGTACTTCTACCTACTTTGAAATAAAGAATGGATTGATTGACCAGGCAGTAGCTTATTGGGAATCGGCTCTACCTCTGCTGTGGCATGAATAAATAACCACCAACCTGGCTGGTGACTTGGAGGTATGATCTGCCTTTGAAGTCCACTTGAGGGCAAACTTGTTCCTTACGTTACTTTGCACACTACAAGAAAATGTTGCATTATAAATTTGATTTAGTTCATATTGAAAGTGATACATCACCTTCTGAAATGAATTAATCTCTTACTAAAAAGACCAATCACCTTCAGCTGCAGATACAGTGCATCCTCTATTAAATCAGATGCATTATTCACTGCATCAAATATATCACTTGTTAATTAAGACACTACATTTGTATCAAAGCCTTGAATCAAATATATCATCCATTAAATCTTATCAATATTGAATAAAATAAATTGCATATTAAGTGAAAGTATCACCCAATTATAACGTGCAGCCTAATAATGCTTTAAAGTTTTGCCATGCTTTCTATTATCAGTAATATACTGGCTTGTGTTTAGTATTTTGACAGCTTCAGATCTCAGAGAAAATCTCTGCATGTGAGTAACCAGTCTTGATATCTTTTTCCTTAAGGGTAAAATAAATCATTCTTAGATTGTTGGAATGGTCCTATAAAGCTGCAAGGGGTGCTGTTCCTCTGAGGAGAAGATCAATAAAGTTAGATCAGAATAAGAAAAATTACAACCCTTGCAAGCATTACTGAAATGTTCTGCAAGATGCTCAGTCAATGACAGAAAAGTAGTTGGTGACTCTTCCGATTAATAGTAGCTATGCTTAACAGAGGACTTGGAAGGGACTTTTTAAGGACAGATGTACACAGCCAGTAAAAATGTGTATATAAACACCTGAAATAGCTTTAACTGCACCATGTAGGAGCTAGCAGTGCAGTAAGGCAGCTCCATCCAGACTTATCTCTTCTGGCTAAATTGGCCATGATAACATGGCCTTATTTCCGGTTTGTGAACTTGATCCCTTGGAATGAGCATCTCCATTTCTCTCTGGCTGGCACTGATTGTCATCCTGAAGCTATAGACTAAATCTCCTAGGTGAAGGAAGGGCTGAATCTGTGCAGAGAAGCAAAATAATACTTAGCAACAACCAGGAAGTTTTTGGCAATAGATCTCAATGGCACCTTCTAAGCACAAATCTTTGAAGTTCTGCTGTGTTATGGACATGTCAGTCTTTTTTCACCATTTCTCCTATCTTCATTACTAACCAGTTCATAGTCTCATCAGACTGGGGCAAACTTTTCCATAATTTGGGCTAAATAAATATATTAGTTATGCCTAGTATGAAGCCCTATCTGTGTTTTGCACCTTTTTTTTTTTTTGCTAAAATTTTAACTATGGTTTCTACCTTTAACCACATCCTTTTTGCTAATGGAAAAGAGAACACCAGAAATACAATTAAATTCTTTGTTTTCTTTTTCTCTCTCTAACCATCTAGACCTACTAAAGCAGACTTACTTTAATACATCTCTCTCTATATATGTGTACACACTTTTATGATTTTCCTTTCTTGCTCTTTGCTTCCAGAATGTCTGCAGTACTGTTCATTTTTTTCTTTATCTAGTTTTTGTCTCTTGGCATAGAATTTGGAGTTTCATGTACTTCATGTTCATGTAGAGTTTCAATCATGCTACCAAATGTTAATCAGACAGGAGTCTGTCCAAATCATTAGATTATTTTTAAGTTAATGAGTTTTTAAAAACTATGTATTTGGGCTCAGTTATTTATTTATGTTCCTTGATATTAAGAACTTTTCAAGGTGCAAGGCTAATTAATGGACAATTTAAAGAATGTGAAACAAGTATGGCAGCAAAAACAATGCCTATATGGTGCCTACTACCTTTCTATACAGGGAATTATGTTCATTGTGTGTGGTTTATGGACTGCAGTAGACTTTCATGGTTTATCACTGTTCCATAGAAAATGCCCAGGTTCCCAAAGGTAGAGCTGTGTGTACTCTTACAGCTTCCCCTGACGCGAGACATTGGAGATTGGGTTTGAGTTTAGAAGTCACTGCTCAATGCCATGTGGCAGTTTTTCAGTGGTATTTCTTTGTTGCAGCACTGTTATTAATGATTTCTCCACAGCAAGGAAGAATGATTGCTTGAGTTTGCTAAACACAAAACCAGCGCACATCCTAAAGTCTTTGTAGACACCACTCTTTAG
This sequence comes from Crypturellus soui, assembly GCA_032275445.1. Classification (NCBI taxonomy): domain Eukaryota; kingdom Metazoa; phylum Chordata; class Aves; order Tinamiformes; family Tinamidae; genus Crypturellus; species Crypturellus soui. Next base: position 316,935 of record JAUBNY010001180.1, read on the forward strand.
ATAAAGACATTTGTAAAAAGTTGTACGTCAGTATTTAAAATCTGTTCCCCTTAGAAACCAAATGACCTAAAGTTATTCATACTTGACAAAATCCATTCAATTAAATCAAAGGCTTTCCAAGTGTACTTTTGATAAAGATAGGAGGGTATGGGGAGGTAAGTATTTTAAACGTAGGTAAAAGCTCTAAGATACAGAAGTGGTAAAGATAAGGCGGAAGCATCAAATTTAATTACTACAGTTACCTCCAAACATACCTGCAATTGAAGATACCCAGCATTTTCAAGACTGATTCAGTTCACCTCCACAACAAGATCCATTAAACTTAATTACAAAGGAAAACCTATTTCTGTTATACAAATAATATTCTCATGTAACCTAATTTAAAATAATTGCCTACATTGCTTTTGTTCCAAAGGGAAAACAAAACCTAAAAGAAGTGCTGACTTACTGGAAATGGCTTTAATTATATTATTATGTTATATTTTGCTTAATTTTTTTTTTTTTGGTACTCTGAGTTACATTTTAAATGAGAAACCAAAAGAAAATATGGTTCACTCACATATTAGAGTAAGAGCTGCATTCCACTTAATTTTACAACTCACATTTTTAGGGTGAGTGGATATTAATTTACAGAAAACACATGAAGGCTTCTTCTTCCAAGTAAATAAAATTATGTAGGCAACTTCAATTACAAAGGAAAGAAAATAAAGCAATTTAAGGCAGTGAACCAAATGGTCATTCTATCTTAAAAGAACAGAAAACCATGGGATCTCCAGTGATACTGAAGCACCCACAGTTAGAAGAAAAAAGGAGTTCTGACATAAAAATCTCTTCTACACTGAATCATGGAAGAACAGAAGTGGATGAAGTTTCTAGATTATCTGAGGCAGAAGATAGGAAATGCGTGGGCAGTCATGACTAATCTCATATTGAGGCCATTCCATTCTGTCAAAAGTAATGGAATAATAATAACCACACTGATTTGCTTCTGTCCATCAAGTCTTCTTTCATTTTTTTTTAAGTAAACATACCACCACAGTGCATTGCATAATATTCCTTTATTCACTATCACTCACTGCAAAATATTCCCGTTAACAAAGCTATTTGAAGGTCTGTTAGGGACTAGTTTCCATCATCTTTCTGTATTGCAAATTATTATAATAATAACAATACTGATAATGTTAAAGTCTGATCCAGACCTTCCACTGATCCCTGTAATATCAAAAAGATATGATAAACTTTGAAGCAGGTCTAAGACGGTATTTTATGTCCCATTTTAAACATCTTTCAAGTATAGGCATCTGTTAATAATTCTGTATTTTCTCACATTACAAGAGCACGTGTCAGACATTTGAGACAGAAAAAACATATTAAGAATAGGACAGATAAGGTCAAGTATTTTTTTTATGGATATTATATCAAAGTTAAAAAGAAAATTACCAAATAGCGAAGGCTGCAAGATGTATGAGAGAAGATGAAAACACAAGTTAGCATGACTTCAGTACCAGGCAACTAACCCTCGTATGCTTGGCTGCATCACTTGATGTAAAAGAACACTTTCTGCAAATTTGCTCTAATGCAGGCAGCATAGTTAAATTCTGTATATGCTCTTGGTAACTCCATCCCTGAACTGCATCTGCATTCAAACATAGAGGGTTCCGTCAAGCTGTTAACTGAATAATATTATATTATTGTATTCTGTCAAGGTTGAATTTGCTGCAGAAGTCATGGGCAATCCTGAAAGACAAACATACTCTGTTTTCACAGGTTTTCAGCTACAATTAACACTGGAGTCTGTAAAGGAAACAGTATGTTCAGCTATTTTGGGGTTTATAGCATGGATGGCGAATATAAATATTTTCTATTTTTGGCCTGTTTCTTCCATTTCTCTTTCTTGATGCACTATAGTTTGATCCATGCCAAAAAGTCATTTTTTTCCTCCGTTTCTTATATACTTCTGTACTCCAGCTCCCAAACACACTAGCAGACCAAGCTATAAAAGGGTTCTTTAGCTTTAGAAAATTTATTGCTAGTGCAATACAAGTGTGAAAAACAATTAATTACTTAAAAAACAGGTTTCTAGTATCATTTACAAGAAGTCAAACTTGTCATCTAGCCAACTATCATCATCTGGTTACAGGAGGCTTGAGCTTAAATATGAGCAACATTATTTATATTAGTATAATTTCATTATTTTAAAGGAAATTCACTGTACTATTTGAACATTTCTTGAAGTCTAGTTCCTTTGTGCCACTGAGCAAAAGAAGAATAATGATATATTACTGACTATCTGCAGCTGCAGCTTCTCCAGGAAAACTGATAATAAATGCTGACCAGAGGAATAATAGCCAGTCATTGGATTATCAAGTCCCTAATTTTTAATTTTATAGGAAATTATATGAGGGCTCCTAGTCAACTCATGACAGCTGTTCTCACTTACATTGTTGGAAGTTCTAGCAACAGATGGGTTTTTTTTTCCTGTATATAGTGCAAGAAACTCTTGGCAATGCCTAGCTCATTTTTAAAAAGTGAATTTTGTTTGTGAGAGGTGACAGTTCTGGAGTTTGAAATCCTCTGTTGATTTACTAGACAGGTACAGCATGAGCAACAGACAGTGCTTCAACTTTCTTTTCAATGTGTTTCAAATCTGAACAGAAAGATTTTTTTTCCAGTTTATGTGTAAATGCAGACTCCTTATTTCTTGAAATGATCCTGGAAGTTGTTAATTAGCTCAAAATGCCTCATAAGAAAAAAACTGTGAACAGCATTTTTTTTTTATGTGGGAAACAATATCCTTTGTTTTTTTCAGTCATTCACTACTGGATTTACATAACTTCATAAGTCATTCAGATAGATAGTACAAATTATTACAGCCATTATTAGCAAAAATCCAGTTCCAATTTATATTGTAACTATTGGTAAACTGTATTCTGCAATTGACTAACATAAATGAACAAATCAAAACTACCAACAAAAGGAACATCTTTGCTTTGAAGTAACATGTGCAAAAGCAGAAGGCTTTCCTCAGAGAAAACGGGAATATTTTTAAAGCTAACATAGGCAAAATCATTGTACATAACCACATTAATACTAAGTTTGTCCTGTGAGAGAAGACTCAGACTTAAGATCAATAATTCAATTAAAAACAGTGCATACAAAAGAGGAGACCTGCATGAAATCTAGACATCATATAAATATATGTAAGGTGGTTCTCTGATTTAGATCCTGAAGGAGAGAAACTATGCATGAGGTCTTCAGTTTGTATTAAGAACCCACTCTGGTTTTTGTGTTTGCATTATGTGCTGGTTCAGTAATTGTATGCGCTCGTGTAGCCAGCTAAGTGAAGCACCACACTTTTCAAAGTGATTTGGTACTGAGTGGGAAAAGTCCAAATACGATCCACTTCGATGAAAGAACCTTGCAATTCCTGCCAGGGGAGGTATTCTAGGAGCAACAGAGAAGAAGTATTCTTCACAGCAAGAAGCTGGGCAAACATGATCAGGATAAGACACTAGTTACAATGCCACCCTGCTAGCGCACTCACAGAGAAAAGAAGAAAGATAAATCAAAGAGCAAGGAGTAATATCTAAAAGAGAAGTCAGACACTGAAGAACCTCAAGCAGCTTATTCTTCTACAGAGAGCCAAGGCAAGCTGGAGAGAAGATATTTCATTATCTCACGTGTAGCAACAACGGATTTGCTAGAAATCTGATTCAAGTAGACCTGTCTATGAAAATGTTGCCTGTTTTTTTTTTTAAATAAAGAACACTTAACACTATGTGAGAGAGCTCCAGAGAAATCCCTTACAGTCTTATTTATATTTCGATAGCTAGGATCAAAAAAAAAAAGAAACTCTGGAACTAGATTTTTACTCCTGTAACTCCAGGTAAAGCCAAACAACCTGCAGGCTCACTACATGACAGACACTTCGAAGATGCTGTCTAGTAAATAGATGGAATTGCATAATGCTGTTATGTAATCTTTATGTCATGGATAAATTCATCTTACAGCTTAAAATCTCACCATTGCCATTACTCCAAGTGCTTTGTCTGAAGGTTTCAGATCTTTACAAATTGTTCTCTGCACATAGCATTACAAGCAGGACAATTAGAATAAAATACAAAGCTCTGAGAAGACCAGAGCATTTGGAGTTATTTTGTCTGTATTGTTAGCAGTTTTTCTTGTTCCAGTGAACAAAGTTTCCCAACAGAGTTTTCCACTGGCTCTCACAGTGAACACTTTACAAGCCATGTTTACAGAAACTGATCTCAGATTTATATACTCATCCCTATGCTACTTGAAAATCTGTAATGAATAATTACAAAATAAATCTATAGATAGACTGGTAGAAAACAGGTTTAGGCATTAGTACCAGTGACTGAAATGTAGTATTGCAGTTAAAGAGTAATTGCAGAGTTAATCGATCAATAAAAAGAGCAATATGCCATTTATCTTGTCAAACTGTCACCTTAAAAGGGCTGAATATAGTTTTCAGCCAAAAACATTCCCTAATTTTTAAATTGTCATTACTTATAAATATTTTAGGGCAGGGTACACTAGTAAAGGCAAACCTTTTTGATCCTGTTTAATTGGAGCTTAGTTCTTCAGTGACTGAAGCTTTTAAGCATTTTAGGGTGCAAGAACATTGTCAAAGTTTGGTTAAACCCAAAGCTTGAGGAAAAGCTTGGCTGTTTTTGTGAAGCTAGCAAACTACAGGTTTTATTTTATTTTTGAGTCGGTAATGTGTGAGATAGATACTCTCTAGATACATACACGTAGAACTCTGGAGATAAAGTATATATCCGGTAATGATGAAATGTCTCTAAGTAAGTTAGCTACAGTGCAGGCAGTCAGAATGTTTTTTTTTTTTTTTCCCAGATTTCATGCATAATTTTGAGATGCTATTTCAAAATCCTCTTTGAATCCTCAGAGACATTTAAAATTCAGATGCCTATTGCTGGAACAGTCATCAGAGCTTCTTGTATTTAATCATGCTACAAGCAGCAGTATTTTAGAAGCACTGCAGGATGTTAACATGTAATTCAGTGAACATGCATAGATGTTTATATAATTCAAAGAACAGGACATGTTAATACACTTTAATTAAAGTCGTTAGCAGTTCTATAACTGCCATGGCTTATTCCCTATTCTAACATGATGATAGTTCTCTTGGCACTTCATAAATAACCTGTGATGAAGCTGACCTTATAGAGCTGTGATGTTGACGATACTCTCTCATAAAGAAGCTTAACTGTGGTGCAGAGGAGAGGAAGCCAAACAAAACTTTCTTACCAAACTGCTTGAATCTTTTTGGCAAGACCTGGAATGGACAAGTGTGGTATTGCCAGCATAATATCAGAATGAATCAATTGATAATACTGAGGTGACTAAATTAATGACATTAATATGACTAAAAGGTGTTTGATTTTAAACTATTACTGAATGAGATGGTTTTGCTGGTTTTTTTTGTAGCCTCAGCCCCTCTCACAGTACTTCATATCTCTTCCAGAATTACTGTCACAGTGAAGCAGACCTGTCTTGGTTCTGTGGAGGTGGCCCTTCTGACTCAGTGTCAAGGTAAAACTGCTGTACTGCGTGAATGTATTTGATTTGCAGTACGCACATGCCTGGATTTAGAAATGTATCTGTTTTACATACTTGTGATGAATTTAGTTTCTTAAAGGCCATAATGATCTGTTGGAGAATATCCAGCTTCTGATCTCTCAAGGTACTGTCTTTCAAAACATTGACTTTTCTAAAAAAATACCATTTTCCCCTTTTCCCCATATTTTTTACAGATCTTGGTTTATGATAAAAGCAGGAGCATAAGATAGCAGAAAACTATTTTTCTTACAATCCAGCTACAGTTAGGAGATACTTGTAGTTATGGGAGGGTTGTCAGGATATTTGCAGTCTAATTTCAAGTTCAAAGAGATACAGATGTTTTGGAATAATTTTGATAGCTGCAGGCTGAGCTGAAACTTTTTAGGTAGATCAAGTTCTAGATAAATTGTGTTGCAGTTATGTTCACTATATTTCAAATCACATTATGTAGTTTCATCTCCTTATAAAGGCTGACAGAAGTTCAGGAATGCCCTTTTTCATAGGGCTGTGTGTTTACTATTAGAAGTAGCTAATAAAATATCAGTGACATAACTTAGCTGAATATGAAAAATTGTGATTCAGTAATACATTTCCAAAGGTTGGTAAAAATCTACACTTCCAAAATCCATTCAATCCTTGTTTCTCCTCTTTGGTTCTGCTGTATTAGCTGCTTATATTGTACATCTTCAAGTGTCTATCTGATGTGAAAACTTTAAATTCAAAAATTGAGATCACACTTCCAAACTCACATCTCCCTGATGTACCTAACTCACACAGGTGCAGTATAAAATAATTAAGACAAATTGAGATAAAGATAATAACAGTTATATTGGACTTAATAGGCAGTTTCCTAGGCCAGTTGTCAGGGGGAGGGAAAAAAAAAGGTGGATGTTTTGATGTTTGAAAGTGGATGTTAGAGGTATCAATCCACCCTGATTGCATCGTTTTGTGTAGTTTTATGTCATAGAAGAAATCTTCCCTCAGATACATCACTTACTTACATGAGTAGACATAAATAGATATGGAGTCAGAGTATTTCCCTTCTTCTTTAAACTGGTCTCACTGGTCTCTACAACACATTAGAGATTCTCCTAGAATTCTCGCAGATGGTTTCAAGAATAATTTTCCTCCATTTTCATTAAAAAGAGAAGTCAGTTCAAAAAGAACTATGTGGCAACTCTGACTTTGGAAATCATTAACAGCTTGTTGTCAGACTGAGAGAGTTCATTTCTACATGTATCATGCTATGAAGACAGGATTAGTTAAGCTATTGGTTAAGCTGTAGTTTATAGAATTTAAATATGATGAGAGTCCTGTCAGAAAAGTCTCTTGAGCAAGATTTCTTGCCCAACTGCTTCAACAAAATTTATACTTGTTAATCTTCCAGGAGTGCTATAAAGCTGATCTTATCTCTGACATTTGGAGAGGACATAGAAGGATGGGATGAATAACATATAATGAGATTTCCTTGTGGGATGCATTTATGATTCTGGTATTTATTAGTGGGCATTTATTTAGATATGAAAAACAACCTACTTTAAGACTGAGGTGATTGAATATATATCTATTGCTCCATATGCTATAATTCAAGGTAGTTGTCAGTTTTATTTTTCCTGTCACAAGAAGGGGAGAAGGTTAACAAATCAGAAAAAAATATCTAAAAGAGAAATTCTGTTTTCCCTCTCCTCTCCTCTCCTCTCCTCTCCTCTCCTCTCCTCTCCTCTCCTCTCCTCTCCTCTCCTCTCCTCTCC
>JAUBNY010001180.1:324389-341572 GCA_032275445.1 Crypturellus soui
CTTCCCTTCCCTTCCCTTCCCTTCCCTTCCCTTCCCTTCCCTTCCCTTCCCTTCCCTTCCCTTCCCTTCCCTTCCCAGATATGAAAGACACTACTGAATAGCTGTTCAGTAGCTATGTTCTTCAATATTTTTCCTACTTTTTTGGTATTTCCATTACTTCTTGCATTTGTGTTTACTGATATATATTTTTTAAAGAAAACTCAAGTTTCATGAGGAAAAAGAAAAGCTGAAATATTTTGGAAAACATAGCATTTCAGAACACTCAAAGAAGGAAGTACTTTAGCAGCATTAGAAATACAGTTCTGTAGGAGGTGTTGATTGTTCCAAAATCTCATTATCCTTATGTTTGCCATCTAACTAATGTCTAACTGACCTAGCTAATTTTACGGTAATTGGTAGCAAATCGGTGAAGTGACTGGTTTCACTCCAGTGTATCTCGGACTCACTGCAAATAATGTCTATAAACACAATGATCTTCACATTTTCAGTAGTTCTCTAGCCAGAATTTTGGTTTATTTTGTTTTTTTTGTAAAAGAGGATGACATCCTTTAATAGAATTCCAACACGCTCATCTATCTTGAGATCAACCCGTATAGTTCTAAACAATGAAGGCTCATATAGATTAGAGTGCAATTAGATTATATGTATAATTACAATTTATGTAATCAAATATATCCAAACAAAGTAATCTCCTATGTTTTAAGAACCAGAATCCAATCTACTTAGTCAAAAAGCCTTTAGAGGGCAGTATTATACCCTCACCAGCAGTGTCTTTCAGTCCAGATGTTTGGCAATCTGATTATCCACTCTCTTACACCAACAGAATAATGACTCCATTGAAGTCAGGGAAATTACATCAGTGTATGGGCCCAGTATTTCCAAATCACTGCATAAACTTGACAGATAGGAAATCAATAGCACACAATTCAATCATATCATTAAGTTGCTTGACAGAATGTATATATGAACAATTGATGAAGCAAGTATTAAATGAAAGGGTTTGACACTATAGGACTAAGTGTATAATTGATAATTATTGATTGCTATATGAAAGCATTAAAAAGCATTCAGTACTCTGGAGAGAATGTATCAAGAGGTGACACGTTGCACAGATGAAGGAGAAAGGAAGGCTCTATATATTACCTCAGGAACATAGTAAAAATAGCATTTGTCTATGAGCTCTTTGCATATCTCCTTTTTTATTAGCTGTTTGTGTTGGTTTTTAGGCTATATCTGTGCTATTTCTAGAAATGAAAAAAAAAATCTTGCCCGTGCACATAGATTTATAATAGTAAATAGACATATACCATTGTCTCCCTATATTTGATAAATAAGCTCTCAATTTCGAATGAAATAAGCTGAAAACTGTATCTGTGCAGGATACAATGTCTTCCATATTGTTAAAAAACATTACCTCTAGCAATTAGAGTAACATTTTTAAAGCAAATTGATGATAAATGATGATAAATGATAAAAATACTAATTTCACTACAACAAGGTACAAAGATCTCTGCCCATTAAAATAAGATTAGCCAATGGCAGATGTCCCATGCATTGTGGAACACCAGGGTTCTGCAGGCCTTTCAACTGCTTTGAAAGACAGTTAATTCATTTGACTCACAAGGCATCCATATCCATGAGAGGAAAAAGTGATTTAATCGACTAGCCTTTAAAAATGAACCTTGCTAACTAGTTGGAAGAGCAGAAAGGCCTGCTGTGAGCAGCTGGGGGGCACAGAAGGAGGTTTATATTCCAAAAGAAGAAGAGGGTTTTTCACTTCCTCTTTCTGTTGCATTGTGAGAGTGAATTGCTCTGCCTAACAGTTAACAAACATTTCTGTCACTTTTAGTAAACTCATTTCTGGTAAGATACTTAGCAAATTACTTTGATAGTTGAAAGGGATGATCATCTGCTCCCACATGAATTCCCTCAGGAGCAGAACTAGCCTGGGAATCTCCTGACCTCCCTGTTCATTCTGCCACCGTGTTCCCGCTTTCTCTCTGCATGACTACGGGTGAGAGGCCATGCAGTGAACTGCCTTAGAGAGCTAACAGCAGAAAACATACAGAAGGAGGAAATGCAGAGCAAGGGAAGATTTTATCCATGTTTTATCAGCCTGCCTGTGCACATGGCCGTGCATGCAGCTGTGCAGACACAGTGGAAGAGGCCACACGTGAGTGGGCAGCAGTGTTGGACTGACTCGCCTGCCAGGCAGTGCAAAATCATCTGTGTCTAGGGCCTTTTTTGCACAGTCAGAATTTCCCTGCTTTTCATAAGGCTTGACTGCTAAAGACCTGAACTCCACACTCAATAATCCTGTCTTGGATTTCTGGCCAGGGAGCTAAGAGGGGTAATATGCTCTGTGCTCATCCAGAAGACTAGATTTGCCCCACCATCCCCATGGCAGGGGAGAACCCTTCTCTTTTCCGGACACAGTCATGTGTCCAGACATGTGAAAGCTCTGCATCGATGCCCCCAGTGCTACTCAGTGCTCACACTTCACAGAATTGTTTCTCCAGCTGGTGTTGCAACGCGGTCAAGGCAGTATCGCTCAGTCATGTTTCTAAAGGGCTGATTAGTTCCAGCCCAGTATTGTGCTGCTACAGTGCTGGCCTCCAGAATTAGAGCAGTCTTGTTGCTCCAGAAATAGCAGTGCCTCCCTCCCCTTTTGTGCTGCAGCCCGGCACCGAGCACTCCGATGGAGAGAGCGAGCGGTGGTGTAGGTAGATACAGATGAGCGTAGGTGAGGGGTTAGCCACGGAGGGGCTGCCCACATAGAGACAGCCATGGGGTTTGATTTCAGGAGAAACATTGTGTCAGAAATCTTACAAAATTAAAGTGCAATAATAATGAATAAGGCTAATACTGATGTCAGTGACTATGTTAGTGACTATGGTTATGTGATTCCGCTAGTATTAATATTTCTAGAATTATCAAGACATATCAAAGATAAAAGTTATATTTCAGGGGAAATGTAATGTTTTAAAGTCTATAGAGACAAAAATTTATGGAAGGAAAAATATGTTTTTCCTGTAGTCATAAGCCGAGTAATCAGTACTTTGTGTTAACAGAATATTTTGTTTGTTTTTCAAGGGATTCTGGCACTTCATAAGAATATTTTCTTCTTTAGACACGTTGTGTAATAATAGAAGTAATTATTATGTTTTGCTTTTCCATTGTGGTGCCTAAGTACCTATAAAATGGATAAAAACAGCTGTATTTATAAAATCAGACTTCATCTCGTGCCTCAGTAGAGTTTATTGACTTCTGTAATCGAAAGTTCTGTGTAGAGAATAATTTCACAAGGAAAACTTTGTGAGATGGTACTAGAAAATATTTTCTTAATTTTAAGATACATGATGATATAAGCACATATTATATGTTCTTTAAACAACTGATTATAATATAGAAAATGATTTGTAAATACTAGACTATGAAAATAGTTCTACTTTTACCATTTACAACAAGAATGGGGATGATCAGGAATGTTACTTTTCCCCAGGATACTGAAATGTCACTTTTATTATAACTGCTCGGCCATGCCTTATCCTAGCTCCAACTTGAGTCAGATGTTGAAAGCATGCCCTCCAACCATTTTAGATACAGACCCAACTGCAACTTTACTGTGCTTATCAGAAGGAAATCCGAGAGAACATTCAAAATAAAAAATTCTTCCCAACTTCCTGGGCATATCTAATTTTAAATTTTAGGCATGAAATAAGAATTAGAGGGTGGCATAGCACAAGCCAGAGTACAACACTAAAATAATCTAAGAGAGGATGCTGCATTTGCTAAACAAGCTGTTTCTCATTGATAAACTTTGAGAAAGTCAGCTCCATTTTGGCATGCACCAGAAGAATACACATAAAACTTTTTATTTATAATGGCAATGTCATGTAAAAAGTTATGCAGCTCAGCAGGAACCAAACCTAGTATTTTTGCTTTATATTGTTGTTGCTAGTTGTGAATGCAATGGTATTTCTTAAGCTTAATGAGAGCAAGAGCTGAATAAAGCACCTTATAGTCTGGCCTGTATTTTAAAGGCTTCTCTGCAACTAGTACCTAACATCCTGCAGAGCCCCGTTGCATATTATAGTCAGTGATACTCTACATGGTCACAGATACTCTACAGGGTACAGGGAGGCTTCCAAAACTGACGGCTACCTTTCTCTTTTAGGTGCTTATTTAACCCCTACTAGTGTTGGGCAGCCTCTCAGTCTTCTTTTGATCCCCTAAAATGAGAAAGGACATTTTTCCTCCTTTGTAACTAGTTTCACTTGATGCTCTAGTCTTTGATCCACTCCTTGCCATCACTGAATGAATTCCTTTGCTTAACAGACATATGAGAACGAGAAGTGTTGTCATATTAATTTCAGGAATGGGAAACTGGGTCACTGCAAATGCATTCATGCTGTTAAGTTTGTTCATGGCACACCATACAGTAGGATACTATTTTTCCAAAGGATGCAGGTTTCTTAACATATGTTAGCATTTTACAGCTGCAGCCTGGCCCAGTCCGTTCAGCATGGTTGCCAGACATGGTTCAAGGGTCAGTCTGGGAGATGGCCTACACAGTAAAGAGTGCAGACTTGAGCTGAGCCATATTTTGCAGCCTGGTGGAGCTAGATTCCTTATACCATGTCCTCTCAGCCTTGGCTGTCTTGTCAGCTGAGTCAGGGAGGAACATATGGAGAAGTGTCTGTACTGCCCAGAAGTAAAGGATAGTGACATGGCTCTAACATCATGACAGAGTCCTAAACTAAAGACTAAATGACTAAAGACCCACTTCACCCTCAGCATCCTTTTTGTAGGGCAGTAACGTTTGAATAGCATAGATACAAGCTGGTACACTACATGGTCAAGGGATCAGTAGGGTAGGTTTACCAATGAACAGGTGCTGTATTAACAAAAGAGTTGGCTCTAAAGAAATTTTGTATTTCTAGTTGCTTTGCAGTCACACATCATAAAGCAGTTTTCAAAAGATAATCCTAACTGGTCCTTTATAGATAGAGAAACTGAGGTCAGGGAAGTGATTCATAAAACTATGTAGTGAGAGATAGAACCCAGGTTTTCTGAGTCACAGTTCATTGCTTAAAGCACTAAGTAATGCTGAGTTCTTTAGAGGATACCTTTAGATGGCAGAAAGGAACCGAAGTAGAGCAGTATCTCCTCCTACTATTCATGTGCAATGTGTGCAGTCAGCCTCTCCATTTTCTCATTCCTCAGGGGGTCCATCATCTCTCACCTCTTGTTTTGCAGACCCTACACTAAGTAATGTGGCACAGGGTTAAGACAAAAGGGAGAAAGACACAGGGAGAAGGGATGGCAGCTGTTCTGCAAAAGGGGACTATAACAGTCCTTTTTATTCTATGAAATATTTAGCATTCACACTTTACATTTTAGAAGAAACTTTATTATGTCTATCACAGAGACACCACAGGCAGGGAAGCCAAGAGAGAAAAATAATAATTAAAAATGCTTGCTCCCCAGGACATGGCTGAGTTTGTTTTTCATTCTAATTTATTTCAGCAATTTACTTTTTCTTGCAAATACTCTTTTATTATTTATGATGTATGAATTCAATCTGTGAACCCTCTTCCCCAAGTTCCAGCCTCACTTACATCTTGAATCAAATCATTCATATCCAGCATTTACAATTTGCCAGTTAGCAGCTGTATGAATAATGTCAAGGATTGGTGAAAAAGAAATTTGTTTTGGAAGGAATATTGAAAGGATAGTTTTCTAAGGGAAACATGGAAAAGATGTAAATGCCTGTCCTAACTCTATTCTCAGGCATTCTGAGCAATTCTAAAAGTGCCTTTTATGCCATTATATACTCATTTATCACCAAAGACAGTACAGACTAAGAGGTTAAAGCCAAAATTTGATAGGAAAATTTTAATTAGAGTAGCTTAAAAAAGATTTTATTGTAAATTCACATTCTAACTGACTTTATCAACATCTTTGCATATGCAAAAATTAAATAGTATAGCTTCATATAGATAGGAAGGCTACTCTCTCTCTGTAGCCTTAGCCACGGCTGGGTCTGTAGGCTTCAGAGCTTCAGAGACTTTTTCCCTTCTCTTCTGTTTTCTAATAGCAATGATAGAGTTCACTCAACAAATAGCTTCAAATAATAATTGGCATGGAGTAACAAAGACTGTCAGTAAAAAAGCCCACAGTAGAAAGTAGTATTATTAAATAAATCTTTTATTAACTGCATAGACAAACACAAAGCAGAGAGAAATTATTTTCCTATTACATTTTGATTAGTTTGTGGTTGTCTCCAATTTGTAATTTACCTTGTAAGAGAGTCTGGATTTCTTTCTGGGAGCCTCTGTAACAACGTTTGTCTCAGCAAGGGCAGCGTAGTCTCAAGGTCTCAGACAAAGAACCATTTTTGTTCATCGTTGGTGAAATCATTAAGATGGGGCTCAGCTTTGTAACTGAGGAATTGAAAATGAATAAAAACTTCATGTTGGAGGCTTGGAGCAAGACTGTTATTTGATGTAGGAAGCCAGGAAAGGAGGCCGATTTTTATAGAACAGAATTTGCTTCAAATTGTTCTTGTATGAAGTATGTTATTAGTCTGCCCATCACTATTTAGAAAGGGATTTCAGTTTATTAAAGGAAAAGTTCCATTGCATGCATCTAAGGATGTATTCTTTGCATAAACTTCATGGTATCAGTCAGAAAGAAGCCAGCTTCTGACATAATTGCCAAAGCAGATGTTACTGTTTTTATCTGTCCCCCCCTCCGGACACTATGGAAGATTTTCTTGTTGCTCTTACTTCCAGTCTTTTTCTATAACATGTTCTCCATGCTACTGCAAAACATTTATTTCTGTAGCAAATGTACCTCTTATTCCTGAGCACTCCTCAGCTCTGCTAATCTGTGTCTCTCTAATCTTCCCTAGGTGATCTCACTTCTTTCTACAGTTCTGTGTTAGTGATAGAGTATTTCATTTTTCCTCTTGCTGAAGCTGTTCCACCTTTCAGGGTAATCAAATAATCATGTATAATTATTAATGAGCTTTGTAGTCAGCTCATTAAGTCCCTGAAATAGAAAGAAAAGCATGTGGTTTCTAGGTTTATGATAAGTTTGTATTTTTTATTTACAATTAGATTAGGAATTTGAACCTGCTCTGCTGAGCACCCTTCCTCTCTCTATTACTGTCTTCTGCTGCCCTTTCTGACTGGATGAATAATGAACTAGTGCTTCAAATATGAAAGTAATTCAACAGCAGTCACTGAAACCCTCCCACATATCTTCTCCATGCCCAAGAATAAAGCTCAGATCACTTCAGACAGAGCTGAACTTGCCTTTCTTACATTCCAGGTATCTAGCTTTATCACAAAGTCTTCTGGAAGAGTTATAATGTCTACTGAAACATTAAAGTGGGGCTGAATTTACTGCAGTTATAAATGGGCATATCCTCAGTTAAATTATGCATTTGTACTAAAATCTTTTTCATACACTTTTAGATTTTCAGTAAGATAACAAAAAACACAAACATACGCACAGAGCATGTTTTTATATTTTGCATTGTCACGGCAAAAAATGAAGTAAGTCCAACCGTTCTCTGTACAGCTCTCTTTCCTGAACAGTGGAATTGTGAGAGAAAAAAACAATGTACAAAAAAAATTATGAATATGTATTATCAATTTTCTGAACTATAATTCTGAACTATAATTTCGGTAGCTTCCTACTTAAAAAAAAATAAAGAATTTCAAAGAGATAAAAGCAATCTATTTTTGACCTAGGTGGAGCCAAAGAAATGTTAGACGAAAGACAAAATTTTAAATCAGGGAAATAATTGAATGACCTCTGCCTGAAAAACTGTGCCATAAATTATCTTTGCACTCTATGGAAACATTCTCCTTTGTCTTTAGAGTAAATCAGACAATTTTCAGGCCAAACCAATTTTCTAAATCATAATTAGACAAGAGGCTAAAATAGGTCTTTGTAATGGAAGTGGGTTATAAATTTAACATGATATCCATAATTCATCCCTGAAGAAAGGCCCTTTACATTGCGAAAGCTTGGATAATATAACTTAAAGAGCTGGTCTGCTAAATGGTATAACAGTCTATCTTTCTTAGTTTACTTTAGAACTTTGATTCATACTGTGCTCAGTTCTTTTCCCAGTGGGAAAGCTAGGTTCTTAAAGCACTTTCTCACACTTATTAAAATAATTCCCTCCTCACCAGGATATCAGCCTTGGGCATGCCCAGTTCTTTTGCTAATAATTTTGTCTTTTGCAGTTCTTAGACAAGTTCTGAAATATAATTGACTAGTAAAAAGCTTATTTTTTAATATACACAGAAAAATGCTTAAAATACTCTGCTGAAGACAAAAACATTCACTGTCTTTCAATAACATGTTAGTCATTCTGATATGAAAAACGACTTGGAAAAAAGCAGCTTGAGTGTCTAGGCAAGTGATAGACAAGAATCTGATCGACCAAAGCTGTGTCTTTTAAAAATAAAAATTGCACAATATATATTTTGCATATGCAAAATCAGGATGGATATTTCACAAAGTATTCAGGTGAATTTTCCTTCAATAAAAGGTCAACCTTCGATCAGTTAACGTAAAACCTACTCCATTTAAAACAGATCTTTTTCATGGCATGAATGTACTAAATAAATGGTTGTAATGGATATTTTCCAATAATTTTGAGAAATAATGTTGGGTCTAATTGAGTCACAGTTTCTATCACAGTACCAAAAATGCATATCTTTCTCCTTTCCCAGCATTACTTTTATTGCTCCTGGTGCTGATCAGAAGCTCCAACAATGCAGGTCATAGATAGTTACCATGAAATAGATCTGAGAAGCATTTTTTTCAAGGCCACTGTAGCTGCATTTATAAAACTAAATAGATACTGAGATAATAAAGCCAGAATCTCTTTTACAGTAAACTGCTAATCTGTCCTCTAGCCAAGCGACATAGTATTCCTGAACTGAGGAAATTTTTCCCCTAACAGTGCTGTACCACTGAAAACAATCTATTTGCTGTATCTTTCATGATGAATTTCATTTAGACCATTTCACCGAAACCACCAGCCACTTGCTTTGCTCTTGTAAAGCATTTTCTAAGTCCATTCATATTTTGACCTCAGTTTTAGAAATGTGTTTCATCATTACAGTGTGATTTTTGGCCACAAGCAAGTATGGCCCCGTGCCAGCATTGTTTGTCTCGCTCAGGGCTGATTTGAGAATGTTGAATCAACATCTAATTGAGCAGACAAGCTGTCTCTTATTTGCCCCTATGTATCCATTTGTGGTTATTCGTCCCCTTGCGGACAGACTTTCTCATAATAAGCCTTTCATTAGATTGCAAACTCTTCAAGTCAGGTATTGTCTTCCTGCTAACTGTGTGTGCAGATCAACTCTAAAAAGGCCTTGAAACTTGTCTGGCCTTTGTTCAATACTGTGATAGTTTATCCAGCTCCTGACTTTTAGTACTCCTCTCTTTTCGGAACACACCGAATGCTGCCGCTGCTGTTGCATTTCTTTCTTTCTTTCTGTTGTAATTGCTTTCTCTTGCTTATAAGCTAGTGAATAATATATGTTCACATTAGAGTGTTTGTCCCTGTGGGAGGACCTTCCAGTCACCTCAGTGTTTTTTCAAAGATGCTATTGTATGTGACACTATGAGATAAGGAAAGTAAACAACCAGATTGCAGCTTGAACAAGTGGCACAGCTCAGCTCTACAAATGCCTTAATAGAAGAAAAGATCCTTTCTGGTCAGTGCCTTGTAGCTGATAATTGGAACCGTACCTTGCACTTACTTTGAACCCTTTAATTTCAGGAATTTGCAGAACTGTTCAGTGAGGAATATTAATATTCTCTGAGCATTTTATGTATGAAGAAAGTGAGGTCCTCTGAGGTAAAATGACTCATCCAAGGTTACACAAGAAAACAGTGGTACAGTAACAACCACAGTTTGGATTCTATTACTGCATAGAACTTACTTTATATGCCAGAGATAAAATTGCTTTGAAGTCAGTGTCATGCTTGCAGGGCAGGGCACAAAATGCTGGTGATTTTGTCAAAGTGTCGCACGTGACAAAAATAAGGTAATATGATTGCTAGTCAGCAAGAGAAGACTGGGTGGGTAGAGCAAGCCAGTTCATGATTACTAATATTGAAAACAATCTAGGGAATATGGCACTGGAGTGAGCAACTTTTCCTTTACGACCTGTACTGTACTTGCCCCATTATCGGAGGCAGTAAACCCAAGGACAAAGAGAGCAAGGAGTAAGACATTTGGTAATCTTATCATGTAGCTTCTGCAAAATATTCCCTGCGGTGTAGGATGGTTCAAAGTTGCACACGCTGTGTTTTGCTTGCTGAGAGAGAAAACTAGCTGCCGCTCACTGAGGTAGATTGAAAAAAAAGAAACTCGGTGACCTGTTAATAGACATACCGTGTGTGGTCTCTCCAGGCTACAAGCCCATGCATTAGGGATCAGCTGTATTCTTTTCAAACTAGATGCTGTTTAAATTTTACTGATTGGTGTAGCGGCTCTTCATGAATCTGGAAGAGGGACAGATTTAAAATAAACTTCTTTCATTAGCAAGTTACTCCTATACATCTTAACATTTCTTCCTATTCTATTCCCTCATGTATTTCTGCAGATTTAGAGTAGGTTAAAATCAGTTAATTAAACCAACGCCAGAAAGACTGGTTGTTAACTCCAGTTCTATGAACAGTGAAGCTAAAACACACAATTAAGACCGTTTAAAAATGTTGGTGTCTCAGGGTTGTCAGTTATGCAGTGTTTAGGTATTTACTTAATAACCTTGATTTTTGATAATGTCAATAATGATTTTGATAATGCCATTTCTGGTAAAATGAAGTTGGATAAAGAAAGACTGCATTTTCTCAGACTTGAAACTAGGACAGCAGTGAACCTCTGAAAAAATATGGGGTTAATGCATTACTTGGGTAACATTCAGCCTTTTCTCAGTTTTTGTTTCAGATTATTTTTATGACATAAGGAATTTTTTTGTCCTTTTCTCTATGTTTGGATGTGAAAAAAACTCCAACAATTTTATAATACTAAAGTCATAAAATTAACTGAAGGGCTCTGGAATATTTTAAAATCTGAAAAGATCTTAATCATGATTAGGTATAGATTAGATGTTTATAATAGTGTATTTTTAAAGTTTTAATATATGTGATTCAGAGCACAGAAAACAATGATCAAATGAAGTATTTAAAACATAAGGACATTTCACTGCCTATTCTTTGTACACAGATAAGTCATGGAGAATACATGGCAAAATGTCATGAAGGTAGCAGCTACAGTTGCTATAGATAGATCAGGAAAAAAAAAACTCAAATGAAAAGAATAAACAGCTTTCTGATATAATCGGTCCAAAAACCCATTTAAAGCCATTTGCTGGTTCAAGACAAATTACAAGGATCGTGTGTTTTAAATACTCTGTTTCTTATATGGAAGAAGTAATTCCAGTTACTTGGGGAAGGCAGTAAAACATGATATTGAAGGAAAAATCCTGTGGCATGCTAATGGAGAGTAAATTTAGCATTAATACATTTTCTAATGATCCATAGTTGTTTCCTGTTTTGCTCATTTAAGTATTGCATCATAGAATGTTTTATGAATGTTTTTCATAAAATAATGTAGGGCGTTTTGGATATTTTTAATAATAGTGTGCTGAATTTGGATAGTTTCATTTGCAATTTAAGTAATGCTTTGTTCTGATGAGATCTCTGGAGGTGGTTTTGACATTTAAGAGTGATGTGAAGAGATTCAAAGTGATTAAAGCTGTCAAATGTTACCCTAATTGTGTGACTGCAATCTTTCCAGCCTCTTTCAATGAGTGTATACATTATACACGCTGCACAGCACTTCTGTTTAGATTGAGGTTTTTTATTAATGCCATCCTGATTGACAGAAATTATTGCAAGATCACAAATTAAACTAAATTAGTTTGCCTCTGCATTCAAGAAACATGCATAGCCATGAACTTTTAAGGTACAGCTAACTGCTTAATATCGTCTTTTACTCCTTTCTTCCTTTCCCTTCATCCTCCCTACCCCTAAATGTAATGGCAGTGACAGATAATATCTTTCGCATTTATGCAAAGTCATACTGGATCACAGGAGTAAGAAAGTCTTGCTCATATTAGAATTATTTTAACCTTCAGCTTATATTCACAGGGCTGCTTCAGTGGTCATTTAAAAAAAAATAGTTCTTAGCTACCAAATGTATCAGATTTATGTTGATTAATTGTGAACAAGTTGGATTCTGATGATTGATATTTCACTAATATTTTGTTATATATTCATGGAGCCCATAATACTTATTGATACTCTGCTTATTTATTAAAAAATGAAAGTTTCTATACCGCTTTAATATCTTCAGATATTCATGTCTCTTCATGTCATGTGAGAAGTGTCATATGTTGTGTCATGTCATGAATGAAGTGTCATGTCATGTCATGTGTTTCAATGTTGAATGTCTGGTGGTTTTTTAAGGTAATTAGGTCCCAGCTGAGGTTTGCCGATATAGATTTGTCTGTGTACACTAACAGGAATGAGGGGTACACATCTAACTCATAATGAAAATGCTTCCTGAGCTTTTATCTTGCCGGATACCTAGTGATGTTCTCATCGTGGCTTAAGAACTTCTTTATTAAGACTGGTCAAGCAAGCAAACTAAAATGTGTAATACTTGCATGTATTAGAATGGCCAGTAACATACAGCAAGCTTAGATGGCTGCAACCATAATCAGACATTTTCTTGTAACGTTAGCTATAGTAGTAATTGAGTTTCTGAAATTTTTTTTAGGCAGACAATGAATGAATCATCTGTTGGCCTCCAGATTTCAAATGACCACACAAGTACTGGAAACCTCGAAGCTCAGATCTCAAATAGCCTGATTAGTCATGCTGCTGGAAGGGCTAAGAGCTTTTTCTCAAAAAGAAATCAAAATGAACCTTAATACTGATGATGACAGCAGCAATTACTGTGACAAGATTATCTCAACTGGAGATATAGTAGCAAGAGCATCACTCTAGAGGAAAGATTTAATGGGCTCCAAACTCTAGATCAAAGACTCTTACATTAAGGGTACAGCAATATTTGTTAATCTCATAATCTGAAAGAAAAACAAACAAAAAAACCCACATAAATTTGGGGTTTGACTATTGGAGAAAAAATGCTCCAGATGCAAAGATACCCAGTCTACAGACATTTAGAAAAATTAGATGACTGTGGGTTACATTTCAAATAATCATTTATTCTTTTGAATATATTCAAGGCTAATTAAGGCTAATATTAGGCTAGGCAGGTTTAAGAGGCATCACCTCTTTAATTTTCTGGATTATTACTACTTTCATTTAAAATAACCAGCTAGATGTTTATATAGTGTGATTATCCATTGCACGAGGCTATGAGGTAAATAATGTTTAAAATTTGCCTAACAACTGTCACAAAGAGATAGGAGATGTATTCTCCAAAGGAACATTTTTTTCCCTTGTGTTGCCCAGTTAGTTTGCTTGCAGCTTTCTCAAGTTCAGTGAATCACTGTTATCAGGGCTGTAGAGAATAGAAGAATTAACATTTGAAATGTTAATTGTTTTAGTAGCAAATTATTATTTTGCTTACTCATTGTCAGTGATTTATTTTCAGCCTATTTTAATGCCATGTTTTGCGTTGAGGGAGTTATTTCTGTCATTGATACCTTTGGAATGTTGCAGACTTTTCAGTCATGTTGCAGTCTCTTGACAACCGTGTTAAGAATTAATTATAATTCATAATTATAACAGTTAACAATAAAGCTCAAGTTTCGATGGTTTTAATGCCTGATGAGGGTAAGTAATAGAGTTGGGTGAATAATTCATAGCAAATAATTTATTCAGTGAATTTGCCAAATAATGTCTGCAAATAATCCTTTAGCTTGTTTGCAAGCAGTTCATTGTGCGTATTCCCACATTTGAAATTTGAGCTTATTAGGTTGGACACATGCTCTTTATGGTGCTTTTCTGCTCCCTGGTAGTAATTCAAGAGCAGAATATTCTCATTTACAGAATCTTCATTTGCATTTTACAGAAAACTTAACAAATATCTTCTCTAAATTGACCAGTAAGGCTAAAATGCCAGTGGACAGCAAACATAAAATAAGAAGCATATAGAAGAGTATTTTCAAAGCTATTTATTTTTAAAAAACCTGCTTAATTATTAGAGAACTTCTGGGATTTTTTTTTTTTTAACGCACTGCATTCTTTCTCTTAGATTGTGTTAACTTTATAGGAGAAACTGCAGTTTCTGTTTTCCTGTAACTTGGATGTTACAAGGGGTGGGAGTAATACTTGAAAATTTTCAAAATTCATCATTCTTCCGTTAGATTTTACTATGTTGTGATGCATAAAACATGTGGAATCAGTGAGCTGATTCAGCTAATCTCTATCAAACTGTGCCCTTGATCAACATTTAAATTACGTCCTCACTTGGCTGCTCATTATGGTGGCCATGCTTTCACATTACCTCATGCTAATGGGATACATAACGTGTGTCACCACTGTATATGGTAATTCCTCTCCATCACTCAGGCTGCAGCACTGCTATTATGTTATTCCCTCAAAGATGACTTTGGGAACCAGTGTGCAGGTGCTAGATGCTGTGTTGCTTAAATGAGGCTGCAGGTAACCCTCATAAGGAGGAAGCTGCTTAGCTGTTTCATAAGAGGAGTTTATTTTCCAAAAACTGAGAGAGAGCTCTCTCCTTAGATTTTCTTAGATTTTCTCCCCAATTCTCTTTTAAATGAACATAAATTAAATCCATAGTAGTTATAGATCTCCACAGTGGCAGAGCTTGCTGTTACGAGGTCCCAGCTTGCTGAAGGACAGTCCCACCCTGTCCTTATCAACAAAACATGGCAGGTGGTTAGAGAGGAATATTGGAAAAGGATGAGGGCAGACCACCTGATCCTTTCTCTGGTACATCTCCCAGCTCTACCAAATTTCAGAGGTAGAAGTCCATCGGGAACTGCTATAGGTAGTTATTCTAAATAATTGTACAGGCTACCGTACAGCATATTTACACAGCAAGAATTACTCAGTGTCTAATGAATCTGTATGCTTGGCACTCTCAGTAGTTTAGAAATTCCTCAAGACTATTACGGTAGCAGCATTTTCACATGCACCTGAGAAGTTTCTTTTGTGCTTATTGAAGGAGTCAATTTACTGGGCAGATGATAGAACTACAGCATGGTTCTAGCATACAGATACCTAGGAATGATATACAATATTATTTTAAAATGAGAGACTGGTATGAAAACAATAAAAAACCCTTTTATTTTAGTCATCATTCCTATGTCATCTACATGCAGAGTTCTTGAAAGCACATGTACCTTTTTGGCCATTGGAGTGAAAGTCACGTGTTCCCAAACAGCAGAAACCTGAGCGGCTTGTGTGAATAGAGCCTATTCGCAGGCTGAACTGGAAACAATGGTACAAGAACAGGAAAAGCTTTTCTCATAAACTGTATTCTCTGTACTCTAATGTAAAATCAGCATTCCTCTCACAAGGAAAGGAGATGACATTACTTTCTTCTAGAAATGGATTTGATAATAACTAATTATATGATATTCTGAAAACTTGTTATTTTGCATCTAATTTCTACTTATGTTGAATCAAGATTCTCTTCCATGAGATATGTAATACATTCTTTCAGAGCTGGAGTATGAGAATCCATACTTTATCCCACCATTATCCACTAAGTTTTGGAATAGGCAGGACAAAACCACAATGGAGTCCTACTTTGGGCTGCATACATTGAGAGACAAATACTACAAGGATTCAGAAGAGAAGAAGATTGTTTCATTGCTATTAATTACTTTTTTCTAGGTGTGTATGTACTTCACATCTGTTCCATACATTGCTGCAGTTTTGTTAGAATGCATGTGATGTCCCTGAACGTGGGACAAATGAGTTTGGTTTCAGCGTATTTAGTCTTTGGACATGAAACATTTGAAATGGCAGTTCCTCAGCTGATTTAGCAGAGCTGGACTATTGAGCTGTCTCGGAATTGCCATCCTAAGATAAAATTTGAGAAAAAAAATCATCCTTAAAATAAGATCTGGGAACTTGAAAAGTTCAGCTCTTGTCAATCACTGATAGATTTTCAGAACTCAGCATTGTCCATCACCTGTGGATATAACAGTCCTCATATCCTGAGCTTCTAAGGCACAGAAGAGCCATCAAATAAAATGCTAGTTGGGTTGAATTTGAAGTCTGGCTTAGGGAAAAAAAAGTCTATATACTTTAGAACTTAATGTCTTAGAGAAATGGGAAAGGAGCAATTGGACAACGACCAACAAAGACCTTTTAATCTATTTTCAATTATATAGGAAATTTGATTTTTTTCTAATAGGGAACTAACAGAGACCCTGTGTCACTCACAGCACAGATGGCTGGGAAAACGTGAAATCTATTCATTTGTCCCTTTATAGGAAAAAAGACTTCCTCGTAATCATAATACAGAAGAAGGCAAAAAAGCATTTGGTACATACTGAACTGTGCTTTCCCAGAAACGTTTGTGTTCTGCTGCTAAAAATACCCAGTCAAAGATGCGTGCCTCAGATTAGCAGAACACACCAGTTGGGATGTCTAATATCAAAATGAGGTAGTACTGAGAACTTTAAAGGGAATTAAAATCTTTTTTTCTAATATCTGACATTTTATAAATTATGGCATATTTCAAAATGAAATGGAACACATTCTTCAGAGTGATATCATTTTAGGGGTCTCTTAGAGGACTCCTCATAATTCTTGTCCTATTGCAATGTACCATTTGTACCAAGGCTTTCCAGGACCTCTGGAGAGAGGACTTTCTCTATACTGAAAATTAGAATCTGGCATTTAGGAGCAGTGAATTGCTGTCAGATATATTTCAATGTTTGTGGTGCATTCTTAACTGAAGACATCCCCTGTTAACTCAGAGCTGCTGAAATGTATGGTTTACCTCAGGGGCCTTTTATCTAGACTCGGCCTAGCACTTCAGTTTGCTTTCTGCAGGCTACAAGAGGGCTAAGCCCTTAGGCCTGAACTGCCTCTCTGCTCTGCTTGCTTTGTAGAATGTCCTTTGTCACCTGCGCTTTCCTTAAACTCTGCCCTGCTCTGCCTGTTGCTCTCCCACACTGTGG
>JAUBNY010001180.1:356867-377740 GCA_032275445.1 Crypturellus soui
CTGTAGTCTTCCTGCTCTCAGAACTAACAGCATGTTTCCACATCTTCTAAGTGAACATGTAATACAATCTTCACACACACATTTTTCATTACTGTGTTAGTCCTTATAATACAATACAATTTTGATACAATTCTGTGTAGTTAAATTCTAGTCTGAGTGTTTGCAGGTAAAATAGTTGTGCATTCAACAGTGCTGTTCTCTGAGGTGCAGCCCTGGCACAAACTGCAGTTTTGTTTTGAAGAACTGAGGGCTACTTTCACTCTTGTGACGTAGGTTGATGAAAGGCAGCACACCTTGTAAATTCTTGAGCAGATTTCCATGTAGACACAAACTTCCCTTGAAGAGATCAAACTGTTTTGTCCTAAATGGCCTGCATATGAAGTTGCTAAAGAGTACTTAGAGCATGGTAATTAAACATGACTTAAATGTGGAATCGTGCAAGCATGGTAGGCTTATTTATAAATTAATGTGCTAAAAAGTGGCCTTGATTTAGAGAATGACTGATAATGTACACATGTGCTCTGTTCTGATCACATCTCTCAATTATCTGGGTGGTCTGAGGCAAGTTACAATGTATCTCAGGGCAGAAAGTGTTTTCTGTGATTTGCAGTTCCAGGGAATTCTTTTTAAGAGGCATTTTTTACATTAATTTTCAAATACATGTGGATGGGTTAAGAACACTTTAAGGAGATAACATTTCTTCTGATGTCTCAGATCCTCTTGAATTTTGTATGGTAACATTTACTTCAAGCCATGCGAATGAGGAAACCTCTACAATCAGGTGCAAAAACTTTAATATCTACTAGGCTTGCCTCTTATGTGCCATAGGCTTCCAGTTATTAATTGAGTAATAATTGAGTAGTATTTTAGCTCTCTTCCCCTTCTAGATTATTCTAGAAGATGACCTTTTCCACTTTCTTGCCACCATTTTTTTTCCACCATTTCCATTACTTTTGGAATGGCTAAACACTATTAAAACTTTACTGTTTTTGAGGTCATATTTTATTAAGAAAAAAAAAGTCATAAGAAGCAGAGCTAGAATAAGATTAGCCTCGCAAGTGGATTTGATTGTTCCTATTTTTTCCATCTGCATCTCCTCTTTCATAAGAGATGCCAAGGCACAGCTCTGACAAAAACATTGGATACTAGATACTGTCTGTGGAACTTTGGATGTTCCCTCAGGCTTTTTCCTGCATATGGTTCCTCCTCTTCCAACACATTTACCTTGCCCTCCCATAGCTCATCTGAGTGTTTATTCAGAGCAAAATTACATCAAGATTAGTATATGGATCATTTCTGTTGTGTTTTTTTTATACCACAATCATCACGTTGCTAAGAAAACTTACTTAAAGACGAGGTATAGTAAATGGTCACCTTCTCAAATCATTCAGCCTTGCTGAAGGTTAAGTGAGTCAGAGTCCTTTCAAATCAATATTTAATTCAGTGCAAAACATTTTATTATATACCAATGCCTAAATAACCAATATTATATCATCATGTTTGGTCATTCAGTAAGTTCTATACGAACTAGGACTTGTGTGCCTATAAGCTGGATTTTTTTTTATTTATGGCAGTTGATGTAATAAAAGATATTACCTTCTCCTGTGAACTTTCTCTCACATATGCTTAGACCACCAAGATAGCACCAGTAGTGCTATTACGAGCATGTTCTCAGTACCCCAAAGAAAGAATAGAATGAGCTCCAGTGACATATGTGACAAATACATAATTCAAACAACAAATTCGGAACTATTGATCATATTGAAATATTTAATATATATTGAACTATTTGCACATATGTACACATTTTTGTGAATACAATAAGAAGCAATAAGTCCATGTTCTCTCATGATGTTCTACTGATATACGTAGCAGGGTCATTTTTTGTTTTTTTGCAGCTTGATAACATACATCATTTAGGCTACGCAGAGTAGCAAAAAGTCAGGTTTTTTTTTCAAACGTTTAAAAGCTAGATATGCAACAGTGTGAAGCATCCATTTCTTCTCTCTCTCTTTTTTTTATTTTTTTTCTCCTGAGAAGCCACTTTGACAGTAACTGGATCCACTAAATTCAATTGCAATTATTTTCAGTTTACATAATATGAAAGAATATGCACATGCACAGACACAGTAGACATGAATGTACGGATATAAAGAGTCCATTTCGCCTTCTCCAGGTTCTGATTATGCACATGTTAATTTGCATATTTGGAAAAGGTGGTTTTCATCCTGGAGAGGCAGGAAGAAAAATTATAAAACACATCTCATCTTATAACTCATGAAGTATTTATTCTACATGTGTTTGTTCTACTGAATTGGGAGGGGGGAAAATCTCTTTCTCATCTTTTCTCAGTCACAGAACTGTTCACAGAATAAATGTTATTCGTGCGTGTTAGCAGGCTGTGAAAGTAAGACTTGAAATGGCTGCCTGATTGCAACCTTAACGCCAACACGTCCTTAATCAGCACTCCTTAAACTCCCTCGAAACAAGCTCTCTATCATGTTATGATTTATTATACTGACGATGGCTTTTTTCCTTTTTGCTTTTTAGGATCTCTTAGAAAGTTGTAATTTAGTTTCCCCCACCTCCTGCTTCCTCTTAGTGAAGTGGCTGGCTTTGATTAGATTTACTAGGATTTAGTCAGAGGGGATTTACTTTTATTCGGCTCCAGAAAAGAAAAAAACCTTTACGAGTCTAAAAGAATACCCATTAATAGATTGACTGCCAAAATAAACCAAAACAAAACCCACAGTATTAGATCTTTGATGTCATTTCGTTTCATGTTTTCCTTACTACAGGCAGGATAGTAACATAATTTTCCTCTTTCCTTCTCTCACAATTTACTTTTGAGAAAGACTTTCTGGATTTTTGAAGTAGAAGAGGCAATGTATTCACTATAGTATCTTTCAGAATGAGCAACTATTTCTCAGGAGATTTTGACCAATTACAAAATGAAACACTTCTTATTTTGAACAATGTATTTTACTTTTGTGGAAAATATGAGAAAGGCAAAAACTAATATATACAGTACTTCTATATTGATTTAGATACTGAAAAGAAACTCTTCTCCAAATGAATGTTAAGTCATGAAACTTACCTCTAATAATTTTGGTCCAGTTTGGTTGAGTCCATAAGAAACAGTTTGTTAATTATGTTGTGAATAATCTTTGTATTTTAAATGGGCAACAAGATCTCTCCCATGAAAAAGACTGTGTGCCAGTGATGAACTGGCCAATTTCTATTGCTTTCAGGATTGCTTTAAATTATTTGCTTTGGTGAAATTGGTGTTTATTCCATTCACAAAACTGTGACATTTTTGAATCACATTTAATTCATAATAGATTCTTCCTGGCAGAAAGTGATGCAAGAACTCTAGATCAAGATGGGCATTTGGGTCTTCTCACAATGATCCGCAGTTAGTCAGTTCCTCCACACGGAAAAGGAGATCCAACTTTTTTTAACTTCCTTGTTTTAGCTAGATATCAAAGTATAGCTATACCACTGCCTGTAGATATTCTTCTTACATAAAAATTTTTCTTCATTATAGTATTTGCAAGTACTAGCACTTTTTCTTCTAATATCTGTATCAAATGATAGACTTTCTGTCCATTTCTATCTTTATATAGTCAAATATAGGTGAATTAGGGAGCACTTTTGATGCCATCCAGGCCTTTTTTAAAGTTAGTGAGTGGAACAGAAAAATAGCATAATTGGGGTATCTATTTATAAACCATTTAGAATTACCCAAGAATATCTTTTCATTTACTTTACATTCAGAGCTTAAAAAGCATACAGATTTGGGGATAAGAGAGAATCCAGGATATGAGAAATTTAGATACTTCAGGTTTCATTTTATTTGCATAAAGGTCTCCTAGTATTATTGTAATATTTGAATATTTCAAGAAGTTTAATAACCTTTTAAATGCCACATAATATATGATTGTATAACTTCGGCTAATCCTTTTTCAAGCCTTTTTACACAGTATGTAAACATACTATATTTGATACTTTTTGCTCAGCTTTTCTCTGGAATTTGCCCACTTTTAATAGGAAATATCTACTAAGGGAAAGGTTTAATGAATTGCAAATCAGAAAGATTTATAAGGCAGGAAGAAAGGCACTTCAAGTTTTCCTCAGTAAATTACATGGAAATAGGTCAATTACATATTAAGAACAACACTAATAACAAAATGGAAATACCTGCTCCTCCAGGTTGTGATACAAGCTAACAAAGTAACAAAAGCCAAAAAATTCAAAGGTGTACCACAACCGAGATACAGGCATGATAAAGTCATCAAGTCATAGGATTAGAGTTGAATTGTGTGAATTGTGTCTTGGTTTGCAAAATCACTCTTGGGATTTTTAGTTATCTATTTCTGTGACTTCCTTGCTATTACAGTAAGATTAAACCATTGTAACAAGGGCTGGTTCTGACTCACTTTAGCCTGCTAGCCAGCAGTGACATGGTGCTGTTGAAAGTCTTTGTGAATAAGTAGACTGAACTCTTCAGATCTAGGTTTTAATTAAAAATAAAATAAAATTAATTAAATGTTAAAATTTTGCAGAAATAAAAATGAGGTAATATGCTGTCTTGAGTCTGACGATCCTCAGGATGGTTGTCAGGGTTTAAATATATACCCTGGTTGTGAGGGTTTAAATATACGCAGGAACAGCCTATTAAGATTCCAGCCCAATAAAGGAGTCCTTCAAAACGTTTATTTTGAGTTTCTAGAGAGGAGATTGATGGTTATTGTTTAAATAATACTGTTTTGAAAGGATAAATGGAGAGTGTTCTTTTGGTGTCCACACACCAATAAACAAACTTTCCTTCCTTATTTTAAGGAAAGGGAATTCCTCTGATTCCTTCTCTGCTCTGATCTGAATGGATCCACAAACAGCAGGACACAGAGAAACACTAGCAAGCTTTTTGGCTATTCAGAGTGTTTGCCATTTGGTTAGCTCACAGCAGATTTGTATGACTTTTCCTATAGAACAAACTGCTCCTTCATCTGGTATATCATTGCCCTAGTTTTAATAAAAGTAAGTCTATTTCAAGAAATAGATGAAACACATAATAATCTTATTTACTACAGTAAATTAATCTCTAATATTATGGACTTCTGGATCAGGATCAAGTAAACAGAAGAAGTTTATGTCAAACTTGGCAAGAACAAACTGTTAAGGGTAGAGTAAACTCACAGGAATGGAACACAAGGGAAGAGAGGAAAAGAATCATACTTTTCTAGAAAGGGAAGGAAAGTAAATCAATTAAAAACCTAAAGCAGAAGAGATATTGATGTATAAGCAGAAGAACATATGAGATTACTTTCTAAGTATAGGAAACTGCTGAAATAACGTGGCTGCAAAGCATCTGTTCCAGGAGGATGACCAACTTACTCAATAAAAGATGTCAGTTACAGATGGGAAATGAGTCATATTCAATAGTGGATCCTGAGAATAATTGGAGGAGAAAGGGAAGGATCTGTTTTTTTTTCTCCCTCTTTTGCAGTCTTAAAAGAAAAAAGAAAAGGGTTTATCTGTGAATGTGCACATTAATTCATTTTTTCAGTAAAAGTTAATCAACTTGCCATAAAACAGCAAATATGGTATGCCATTGTATTCCCTTTGATTTACTGTGTGTACAAATCAAATAATATTTGCATTGAGCTGTTAGTCATAGTAACTTTGTAAATGGAGGAAATATCCCCTGGTTTAGAAATTTCTGAAATAGTATTTTATATTAGTTGAGAATTAAATGTAAATTTTAGACTGGCTTTGCACGGTGTAACAAACTAATGATTTTTGTCGGCTCAACACTGTCAAAGTCACACAGTAACTAATGCTATGCTAGACAGGAGTTAAAGATCTAAGTATGTCTTTGAAAAGGATGCAATACTTTACTCATCATTCATTCACTCAGCAAAACAGATTGCTCTGCTGAAGGCCGTATATGTGACCTGTTCCTACATACATAATGGCTATCATTTCTGCTCTGAACAGCTGATGAATCAACTTTAAATCAGTTTTTACAAAGTTGAGAGGAAAGCAGGGCACAGGATGAAAATCCGTCTTTCATCAGTTTCAAATGACACACCTGTGTGTGCACCTCCCCACACACACACAGATGTTTTTGGATGGATTGCCAAGGAAGCCTTTAGCATTGACTGTGTCATTTCTGGGGAACCTCTTCTAAACGGTTACAGGCACTCCAGATATTCTCCTGAAATCCCTTGTATACGACTGCTCTTCCGCACGTAGACTAACTCTGAGTCAGAAGCTAGGTCAGTGCTCAGGAGGTTCCAGAGTTGGCAGTGCCTCTGCTGCAGCCTGCTGCTGCTGTGGGCAGCGCTTCAGCCGGCCGCTGGCTTCTCAGTCCCACACATCAGCCCCGGGGGCTGCTCAGAGCCTGGTGAGCACAGGGGGTTACTCCAGCCCTTCTCTACAAACCTACCTAAGTTATGTCCCCAGCACATGCACCCAATCTAAACATTTTTTGTACTTGATGTGAAATTGTTCCCATGATAATGCTAGGATAGATGCTCTGCTTTTTCTAATTGACCCTGGGCATTTTTGCTCTTTTGGGAGTTTACTCATACGATGCCTTGGTGGGATCTTTCGTAACTAACTCACGGATATACAGAGAAATGTAGACTGTGGGTTACCAGTTGGAGAAACCAAGAAACAGACACGTAAGGTGTTGCCACCTTAAGGTAAATGGGAATGTAAGATTACTTGGTAAATCAGATAATCATATTTCTGAAAAGGGAAAAACAGCTTTGCAGAGTATTGCTCATATTACATATTTTGCAGAGTATCCCACATATTTCTTATCTTTCCTGTAAGGCAAGAGTGAAAACTCATGTAGTTACTGCAACGAAGCTGCCATGTTCTAGGTTCAGACCTAAAATACCTTGGGATGCCTCTATTTAGGCTGCTTAATCTAAGCTGTATTATTTCAATTTTAGACTAAGATCTGTTAAACCAAACCTTAGCAATGTATAACTTGAGTATATGACGTTTCTGTTTTGTATTAATAGAATTGTCTGCCATCACACTTCTCCTTGACAGATCTTGAATAGATTTGATGATTGATTCTCATAAATTTGGAAGAGTACCAGCTGAGAGTTTAGCAGTAATACTGTAAGCGCCTTGCACAAGAAAACAGATTTATTCAATGGTAAATATATTAGTCAAAGTCAAATACAGTCAAATTGTTTTTTTTTATTTTTAAATAATACCTGAAATTCAGATTTAGCCTGAAGTAAATTTTTATAACTAAGTTATAAACAACTCAAAATAGGAGGTTATATAAAAGTGCTGACACCATCCTAACTACATGCTAGAGTTGCAAACAGCTATAATGAGTCAGACTCATTGTGTCTTTCACAGACGTGGCTTCATTTTTAGAAGTACTATACTGCTGATGGCCTACATTTGCACTACATAAACTTTCATGATGGAATATCTTACCAGTTCTTCTGAAAAGTATGGAACAGAGATCATTTTTTGTTTAATTAGTTGTGAGTTTGCCTACAGGCTTTAGGAGCTAGAAAATTTGCAAGCTTGTTTTTACAAATTAGTTGTGAAGTAGAATCTATCTTTTCTGTTTCTCCATCAAGGTAATGTGCTTTGCTCACATTTATCTTTTTTTTCCTAATGAGCTGTTTCTGATAGTCAGCGTCTTTTCTGCTATATAGTTCACTGAGGGCACCATGTTATCTGCATTATTCATTACTGTAGTATACCTTGGTTAGAATCGGAACACAAAACAGTTTCTAGGCATAGCTCTATAGACTTCTATAAAAATCATGAATTATGTAATGCACAATTCTTTCCGCAAAAACATCATTTTTTTCCCTGGCAAGCCGGTCGACTATTTTTATTAAATATTGCTCATCTGCCATATGGACTCCAGTATTCAAGTTAATTTTGAAACTGAAATATGGCAATACTCTCTGAATCTGAAAAATCATTTTCTAATTAATTTAAGACCACACATACACAAAATAATTTTATATGATTATGCACATCAAGAACAGGAGATATTTTTAATCAACAAAATATTACATGAATGCTCTCTTTTGTAGTCATTCTCAGTGCTCTATATAGAATTAAGCATGTCTTAGCCAGCAAATTGTATTGTTGTTTAAGAAAGTCTCAATAACTGCAGCAACTGCAAAACAAACATCAGTAAGGAAGAATCTACAAAAGTCTTAATTAACAGCTGATTAACTGATTGTTGATTAACAGCTGTAGTAGTCCTGGGTAGTTCTTTATGGTCCCTGCATAGGAATCAAATCGCCACTTCTCTGAAAAATGTTGGATTGTGTATCACTTATACAAAATGACATTCAAAATTATATTCTCAAAAATCTGGATAGTTTATGAGAGTAAGACTTGCTTATTCTTATTAAGAAAATGAAGGACTAAGTGTAATGAGTGAGAAGATCAGAAATGCAGGGATCTAGTTCTAGTGTCTCACCAATGTCACAGATGTTTAGCTTAGTCACTGTGCCGTTGCTGCATGCTGGGAAAGCTACTGGATGTAGCTTAGACTCAGTGTTTTTCCCCCTAAATTGATAGCTTCCTTTATTTGTCGTAGAAAAGTGCTGAAAAATATAGCTGGAAAGTATCTTCTAAAAAGGAGGTCAGAGAACTCATTCCAATGAAATGAGAACTGTTTGAAATAAAGAAGTACTGCTGATGTAATGCATGTGGTCATGTATAAGCCTTGGTACTATCTGTCATTTTGATTAAGAGGTACAGAACAGATTTAAATGTGTCTGTAAAATTGCAAGCTTTATCATACACTTTCGGTGAGATCCAGTACTTAACACTGAGTTATTAAAACATTTGTTCAGTGAGCTAGAAAAATATGCAATAATTACAGATAGCTTCTACAAAGACTAAGAGAAGTTTGAAATAATGAAAAAAAGAGAGGTCATTGATACCCTGTGATCCTGTTTCCTTTGAAACTGGGTACAAATAAATAAAATTCATTTTAGTAATCCCAATGCCACACTGTAAGAAAGAATGTGCATCCTTAAGTGAACCTAAAGTAAGGGTAACTATCCGAGAAGTGCCATTGGAAAGGATGGGTGTTAGGACAAATAAACAGTTGTACTTATCTCACATTATTATGAAAGGCTAATACGTACATATGGAAAGGAGAACCTTGGGTCACAGCAGGAAGTTTCTTTGCAGGCTCACCCCTTCAGAAATGTTTTTTCTAACAGCTACATCCTCAGTTAAAGAAAGGTGATACAGATGGGAAATAAGGCCGAGAAACACATGTAAATGCTGTTTTACTGTGATAAATAGATACTATATATAGTATTTGATGTCTTTATCAGTGATGAGATGGAATGCCCCCTCAGCAAGTTCACAGACAGTATTGAACTGCAAGCAGCTGAGAATACACTGGAGAGTAGCGCTGCTATCGAGAGGGACCTTGACAGGCTGAAGAAATATGCTGACATGAACCTCATGAGGTGAAATGTAAAGTCCTGCACCTGGAACACAAAAACAAAACAAAACAAAACATACAAGCAAGAATACAGGCTGGGTGCCAATTGGATAGAAAGCAGTTTTGAAGGAAGGACATGGAGATCGCTCTAGGCAACAAGCTGTACATGTAGCGTGTCCTTGCAGCAGTCTCAAACTGTCATGTGTTAACAACAACATTGCCAAAGTGTCGCGGGAAGTGGTCATCCCCTCTGCTCCGGTGAGACTGCATCTGGAGTGAATGTCCAGGTTTGAGCCCCCACAGAGTGCCAGGAAGGGCACTGGAGAAAGTGACAGGCTTATTACGGCTTATTATTATTATTATTTATTATCTTATTACTGTCTTCAGCTACATAACAGAAGACCATAGAGAAGATGAAGCTAATTCTTCTCAGAGACTCATAATGATAGAATGAAAACAATGGACACAAATTGCAACATGGAAAATTTTGATTAGATATTAGAAAAAAAATCAGAATGGGGGGAGCCAACAACCAGAATAGGGGCCCAAAGAGATCATGAAGTCTCCATCCCTCTCCAACCTCCATTCAAAGGAGCACAGCCTGCCTACATTAAGTTCTCGATCTCAGAATTACCACAATGTGTAAGTACCTATACAAGAAACAAAATGATTTTAATTGAAAATACTACTTGAGTAATGTATGAAGATACTTGATGAGCTTTTGGTGGTTTGAGCTTGAAATTCAATCCAGAAACAAGATGCACATTTTTAGCAGCACAGATAATTATCTAGTAAACAAGAGATATGGAGAACCCAGTTAATGGAAATATTTTAATCAAGATTAGATTTTTTGTGAAGGGATCTCCTTGTTCAAATGGGAATTGATTCAGGGAAATCCTATGGTTTGCTTTAAACAAGAGGTCAGATTACATGATCACAGTGGTCTCTTCTGGCTTTATAGAAAATGAATCTGTGAACCCTAAGTCCTTCTTTAACATCATAATGTGTATGATATACATGTTCCAATTGAGTTCATACTTTTTGAAAGTGCTCCCCTATGGATTATCTCAGGACAAAGATAAAGGCAAAGAAAGCTTTTGAGCATGTCTGAATTGGAGCTGTCTGCTCTATCTTTTAATATAAAGGAAAGTAATTTATCAAATGGGTAGATCTGAGGTCAGAGACTTTCTAGAAGCTAACGGTATAGATATTCTCCCTAACTCTGAGCCACTGGCATAGTCAGCTATAATTACCAGCAAGGTTATAATGCATCCACAATGACGTCTGTACTTCTACCAACAAATATTTAAGCTTTAGGGGTATCCTAAATTAGCTTTCTTTTTTTTTTTTAACCCCTCAGACCTTGAAAAGCAGCAAATGCTTTGACTGATGAATGAAAAATCCATCCCAGAAAAATGCAACAGGAGCAATGAGCGTATTTCTGTTGAAGAACATAGACTGATACACTTATTAAGAAAATCTAATGTACTTCTGGACAAAATTCTTCTGAACCATTAAACATTTGATATTTGGACTGAAGGCCAGGAAGATTTTGGATGCTGAGCAGACATTCCCCAGCTCTTAAAATATGTTTATGAAGTTTCCCAGAAAAAAAATATCAGTGTGCAGAATGTTAGCCAGAATTCTTACTGCTGCACTGTCTTTTTATCACCCATTATCTGTCTGTAATACAGAGTCTGAATTCATCTCATATACACCTTTCACAGTCTGATATAGTTTTGTACAGATATTCCCCATCTATAGTAATGTGTTCTAAGTGCTAAGTAATTAACTGTTATGGTAGAATATAATCCAGTGCTCTTTACTAACATGAGTAGTGCAGTTATAATAACTTGCTGCAGTTTGACTCAGACAGAAAATTTATTTCATAAACGGTATTTTATATTAAGATATTTCATTCTACCAGGTTACACATGCAGTGATAATGTCTATGTAACCTGGATTATTTTACGGGGGAATGAGCTGGATATAGTTGATGGGATCTCTTTCATGTCTTGTAGAGCTTAGAAGAAGACATAATGAAAAGGGGATAAGATTCAGTTAAGAAAAAGATGGCTGACAGTAGTAAAAGACATCCTTGATAATGGGTGAATGGTTAAAAACTTCTTGTTGTCTAAATCCAATGAACATAGTATTCATAGTTTTCATTAGGAATTTTTTATATAGGAAAAGAGAAAGTGTGTGTAACAGATGTAATATGATGACAAGTAAATAATATTGCAAGTCCTCCAAGCTGGAACACCCATTGTTAATCTTAGGCTTTCCAAAAGGGCTTGCATTATCGAGTCTTTATATTTTGAGCTAATAAAAGCATAATGCTAGAGCAAAGCAACTGTGGAAGGATATAGAGTCCCCTGCGGCTGCAACTGAAGCTCTAAAAGCCTGTTTTTCATTTTTAAACTGTTCCTCTGGGCATAAGTAATGCTCAAAGAAGCATTTTAAAGAAAAAATGAAACTTTAAAAGCTTCAAAATGCAGTTGTAGGAAATCCAAGATGTCGACTGTGACATCTCCCGTCTTATGATAGTCTTTGGGAAATGACAACATTCAGCACTGCTCTTGCTATCTTGCAACATCACAACACTAAAGAAGATGTCCATGGCTTTCTGCAGCATCACTGTAGCTTTGCTGAACCAGAATCCTGGCCGTGAAGAAGCCCAGATGGCTTCTCTGTCTGAGAGACTTTAACTCCAGCGAATATGAAAGCCTGGAGCTTTTTAAAGCAAAGAATGAAAACATTTGAGGTGATATTGACTAAGTAAAAACAAAAAGAACTATGTGTTCTGACTTGCAGTGTGATATTCTTACAATAGGAGTGACTACATTCAATACATATACCCAGAGTCTGATAAAGAGCTGGTGTCAAGGACCGCACAACAGCAGACACACAGCAGAGTGGAACTGTAAGCAGAGAGGAATACATACAAAATCTTTCTGATGTTATATGTAATTCTGGACTCTGTGCAGACATAGTCAAATTATTCCAGATTTTGAATTTTTGTTTAGAAGGCCTTCTGTTTCTTTGGCATAGCCCATTAGTCTTCACAAAAGCAACTATAAAGCAACTATGTCAGTTTTCTGTTTTCTTCATCTTTGTTAAGATTTATTGTTTACCAGATGATAATTTTGTGTATTCCTTTTCCAGCCCTCCAATGCAAAAATTACTTACGGGGGAAAAGAGAGATAAATGTATTAATAGCATGCCTCATGTCTTTGGAAAATTAGGGTAATTCCGGTAGATTCTGATTCATAATTAGAATAAAATATAGCAAAAACAGAAAAAAAAAGAATTCCTATTTTGCTTCAAAAGTCTTTAGAATTCTTCGTGAACTGACCTTTACAGTTTCTTTCTTGCAAAATAAATCCAAATCTGTATACTAATATCTGTACAACTGTAGACATGTAATTGAAAGAAGAAATCAGTCATATATACTTGAAACAGAAAGTTACCATTAAAACTGTAAGACTAGATACAAATAAATAAAATGTTGGGAGTCAAAAGCATTTTCTGCAAGGACACACCATTATAGGATAAGAATTTCAAACTGAGATAGAGGGGGAAAATCCTCTGAAATACGTTTATCAGTGAATGACCCTGATCAGCTGTGTTCCATCTGAAGAAGATCATTACTATAGGCGTCAGGGTAGTGCAGGAGACAGGTTAAAATGGGTTTGAGATTATTGACACTTACTTTTATTAAAGTTTATTTACAGCGGGGGATAAGAGAACATAGGCCCGGAATTATGGAACTTTTTAAAACTCCAGAGATTATATCTTTGAAAACCTTTGCAAAATTCGTGAAGTTTGTATTTCTTGTATTAATCCGCTCTGAATGGATGTCTTTCAAGCGCAATACTCTAATTCTTTAAAGTTTTTCTATTTTAATATATTTTCATTTAGTTTGCTTTTCTGTTAAATTTCTAGCAAAGGCTGAGTGGTTTTGAGCAAGCCATTTGCTTAAAGGCTTTGCAGAATAGGGACAGGATTATATAAGGGTTTAAGTTTTCTGGCCAATCAGGATTTAAAGGCCATATCTAGCATATAGCTGCCTGCCCCAAGGACAAACTCTGCTGGAGTTACAATTTTAAACTTACAGGGTCACCTGCAACTATTTTCTGTTCCTTTGTAGATCTGAGATTCTCAAAGGACAGGCACAGATGATTGATGCCTAAAGATGTATGGACAATTACAATGCATCCTTACACTCCCGAAGGGACAGATTCCTCTCTAACCAATTGTTGGAAAAGATAAAAGACATCTGTAAAGCTTAAGCTTCTTAAAAGTGGAACTTCCTTTAGGAGACAGGATGAAGTGTATTTGCCCATAGACAGGGTTCTAGAAAATGAAAAAAGAACATTGAAGGTGCACAGAGACTTGCAATAAAAAGTTCAAAAGTTCTAAATACTGATTTATAGTTGAATTTCTCTGCCAACTGAAGCTCAGAGTTATGTCCCAAACTTGCTTTTTCATTAATGAAATTCAGTAGGAAAGAAGTCCAGGTGCAGCCATATATCTGTTTTGAAGGATTGACCCAATACGGATATAGAAATATACAAGTGTCTGTATATACAAGTGTGTTTATATATATATATATATACACACACATCATATATATATATATATACACATCATATATATATGCTATATTTACATATAATTATAATATCTATATTATATAAATGTATATAAAGTATATTATATAAATATTTGTTTTGTTTCTGGAGGCCGTTTAAAGCTAATGATGTAAATAATCAGCTGTAGTCAATATTGATAATTACAGTAATTTGTTTACCACACATCCCTCATCCTGAGCAGTCCTGTGGAAGCTGCTTTTAAAATGGCTTATGCTATTCTATACATCAGATAGATACACTTTTTTCTCTAAAGATATCAACCAAACAGGCAAGATATGGCACACTGGAACTCATGAATGCTGGAGGGATATAACTTTCTTTAAACTGGTCCTGTGTTACATAAAACATTACCTGTAGCAGTAATTGTTTTTAAGGAAGTATAGTGTACAAGATAAGCTATGGTAGCTAAAGTATTTTGTGTTAAAATCAATCAATGGGTAAAGGGTGAGATATTGTAGTCCTTGGATCATATTATTTTTAAAAAAATCAAATCTTTTCAGTTATAAGTGAGGTAGCTAAGTTTTAAACTCCTTAGCTAATGCCTCTTATCAAAAGAGGAAACGGGTTATTATTTTTTCGTGCATATCTTCTTGTAACCAACTGACCAACTGTATAGCTTGTGTGGTAGGACACACAAATCAATATTTTTCATGATGATAATATATCCACCATCTTCTGTGGATTCTGTCTTCTTGTTCCTTTTTATAAAACTTTCCATTTTCAGCACATTTTTGCCCTAAGCAGGCTCCTGTTATTAATTTAATTGATTTTCATATTGTTTTCTGGAAGCTTTTCAGTTGCAGAGACCTTAGGTTCCTTTGCAGAGCACTAGCTGTTTATTTCCTTGGTAAGCTAGGTGATGGGCATAGATGGAATGGCATTTGGAGCCAGGAATGCTTCACTGGGGCACTGGCTGAGCCGTGCACAGAACCACATCCGAGCTGCTGATGGGCAGATCGTCGGCCTGCATGAAATGTCATAGCTCCACTGACATCAGTGTTGCAATGAAAAGTTATAAGAGCTGAAGCTTTGAGCCTTAAGCCTGAGATGAATTCAGTGATGGCATCATCTGAAATGACTTTTATTATTATAATTATTTTTTCTCAGTTGTCCTACTGGCTGATCTTTATTGATAATTTTCTAGCTGCATCATGTCATGTGTCCAGCATTATTTACTACACTGTAACCTTCATTGTCTTCCGACTGCCTTCCAGCAGTCGGAAGGCTGGATTCCAGCCTTCTCCAAGCTATTCACAGAATCAAGACAAGAACATATCTACATTTCACATTCCTTTGCACAATTCTTGCCTCTTTTTACTTTTATTTTAATTCTATTTGGGTGCTAATCACAAAGTTGGGTGCATTGTGGTTCCTCAAGTTGCAAGTTACCAAATAGCAGGGACAGATCTGAATAAAGGAAAGAACAAAGGAATTCTTTGGGATCTGACAAAGCTATTCAGCAATCTTTTGTGAAGGGTCCTTCTGCTTTGAATGTATTTGTCCTCCAAAGCTATCACTTTCTCTTGTGAATCACGCAGATGCCCATGAACAGAAGACATGGGACTCTGACAACATCTAAGGGATTTCAGGATTTCACTGAACAGCTCGAAGGACTTCTTTGTTATTCAAACCAAGAGGTGAAAGACTAGCAGCAAACCACCTGCCCACCAGTCATGGACACCTTCAGCTCACAATGGCCTGGAGTCAAAGGCTACGGATGCTCAATGGCCAGTGTGAATTCAGGAGGTGCTTTCACAGGTTCACAACGGCCAAAACAGCCCCCTAAAAATTCCATGCCAGCTCAAAAATATTTGAAAGGTATTTCTTTCTTGGGTGCTTAATATCATTTCTGGATATTTAAAAGCAGATTTTGAACTTGCTAAAATGGATGACAACCAAACAAATGAAAATCAAAAAATAAAAACCAGTTTTCTCATTATTTTTTCACAAAAAATTTCAAAAATAATTACTTGTTTAGATCAATCTTTGGTAATGGAAAAGCTATTTTTTAAAATTAATAGCATTCTTAATTGTAGTTTTGGTTGCTTTGGGATGCTAATGAATCATTCTTGTATTAATGAATATAGACTAAATGAAGTGTTGAGAGTCGAAAATTCAGTCAATAATAGTAAATTACTAGAAGACTTGGAAGTGTTTTAAAATGATCTTTATACTTTTTCACATCTTCTTGTAAGAACCAAGTGACTACACATGAAAATACTTCTCAAGAAATACTCTTTATGTGCCAAGAATTAAGTGCCTTCATATTGAAAAGTAGAGATACAAATAAATAACTGTACTTCCGTGAACTTAATTTTAGCACAATTAGCCTCACGTGGGGTTAGGCTGTTGCATGTATGCAGAAGCAAACTGAGGGTGGCTGATACAGCCGTCACTGTTGCAAGATTCATCAAGATAATTTCTTGGTCACTTTGTGGAAGTATGTGATCACATACCTCTATTATTTGCCATTGGAAAAAATCGGTGGTGTAGATTCAACATGTTTGTCAGTGTGGTTTCACTGGTACTGGACAGAGGCAGTTTTCAGAAGTTCGGAATCTCAATCTAAACACCAGCGCCTGGGCTATTAGTGCAGTTGTTCATTAAGAATTGATAACAGATAAAAACAAATGTTAGTCCATACAATCTGCTGCAGATCCTTCAAAAATATTGGATTGTAAGTGTATTTTCAAAGATTGTATTTCTCACAAAGATAAAGGATTAAACCGTGTTTAACAATGACATCTGCCCTGAAATATATATAGCAATTGTAATAATAGCTTCAGATTAATGCTATACCTGGAGCTAGCTACCAACAAGGAAAATGCAGGTTGGTATATATCAGGTCAGCAATTCTTCCACTTTTATCAGGCAAAAATGCCCACTTGCCTTCATCATTACCTTATGATTGTATTTTATATTTAGAAAATGTTTCTGTGGTTAATTGCAATATTTAATCATCAAACCCCTATCTTTTAATACTAAAAAAGCCCCAAATAAATTATGTACCAACAAAACTAGTTTAAAAATCAAAAACAAAGACACAGTTTGGCTTTCATTAACTGAAATCAACTAAAGCTCTTTTATCCTTTTCTTCCCACTGCAATAAAAACCTATTTGAGACCCCTTTGAAACCAGCACAGTATGATCTGAGGAATGAAAAAATGTTGATTGACTGGCCCTGCATGCAGTAATTTGAAATGAGCATAATCTTTTCAGGTAAAAATGGAACAGTGCACTGTTGATATATGTGTGAACATGGTCCCTTCCCACTGCCTAGGGCAGGCAGCAGAGAGGGGGTGGTCTGTAATGATGGCCTGGCAAACATGACAAAATCATTTTTTTCAGGAGCATTTCAGCTAATCTGCCGTGTCAGCCTTGCACCACGCCAGTTTCAGCAGCACCGCTAGACCTGCTGCTGCCTCTGCCGCGACGGGGCTTGCTGGGTCCCAGGGTCGCGGCGGGCGCCGGGGCACGGAGGTGGCTCCCGGGGACGCAGAGCACCTCCCTGGTGCCGGCTGGACTCCCGCCCGAGCCCGGGGCCAGCTCCCCGATGGTGCCCGCTGCTGCGGGCGTCGTCACAGGCAGCGCGGAGAGCTGCTGCCGCAGCTGCTCTCCTTCGATAGTGCTGCAGCTGTTAGCTTTAGCTGTCCTGGCCCTTTTCATGTTTCCTTCAATGTAAAGGAAAAATAATCTGAAGGACGAGGCCGCACATGGTCGAGATTGCCGGCTGGGTTACATGGCTGTGCCTATAACTCCAGCCAATGTCCCAGCTTTTATGCAGGCCTTAAAGCCCCGAGAGAGGGCTGCAGATGTGCCTTCTCCTCTGTGTGTGTCAACAGCTCCGTGTCCTTAGGACTAGCTCTTGCTGACTTGGAAAAGGAGAGCAGACTTAGATTCTTGTGTTTTGGAATGGGGGTGATAGTTAATGTCTCTGTCTGTTGAAATCTCTTTGAAATACATCATTTCCTCAAAAGCCTGGTTATAAAAATCATCTTTACTAACACAGGCAATTCACAAAATGGCTGGGAAAAAGCGATGGTTGTTTTATATACCCATTCAGTCACTGAAATGTTAGGATGTGACAAAATCCTAAGTAAGTGGAATATTAGACTTCT
The DNA here is from genome assembly GCA_032275445.1 of Crypturellus soui. NCBI lineage: Eukaryota > Metazoa > Chordata > Aves > Tinamiformes > Tinamidae > Crypturellus > Crypturellus soui. The sequence goes on from JAUBNY010001180.1 coordinate 375,107, forward strand.
CTTTTGCAGGGGTTCAGTCTCGGGCAGTAGGAACACTGATTATTTTTTCATTCTATTAGAAATACTGCCTGGGCTGAACCAAAATTTATTTTATTTTATTTTTTGGTGAAGCTAAAGTTTTAAAAATCCTTAACTAAATGAACCTTTTAAAACAACATCTCATTGGAACATTAGCGTAAAAAAATAGACACTATGAAAGTAGATGGTTCAATAAGATGTTTCGAACCTGATTTTTTTTTCATATAGAAACTGTAAGAAGTACATTCTTGCATTTTTTCTTAACTTGAAAACACCATGAATTTTCAAAATCTTTTGTTAACCCAGGAATTTCAGCTCTGTTAACTCTTGCTTGTAATAGTAGGAAAAGTATGGGGATTTTTATTCACCTTTTTGATAATTAAAGTTCAAAGTTTGGAATTTTACCTTTCTGTATGTTAGGTTTCTATAATAATTCAGCAGCTTCTAAATAACACATTATCCTACTCACTTCTACTTATGTCCTTGAAGGGCGTATTTTGTCCTCTTTCCAGTTTTCCACTTCTACTAGGCATATGTGCTGTTTTGCTCCTTTTAGCAGTTTATAAGCTCTGTGTCAGTGTAGGTGATTTATTAAACTTTAACTATCAAAGCTTGTCATTTGGAAGTATGGATGTACAGAGCTGTATTCTGCAGGGAAATAACAGAACAGGTTAGTTACAGAGATCCTAGAAACAGGCATAATACCAAAATATAAGGCTAAAATAAGGGACTGCCATTTTCATCAGCATGTGGCTTAGTTGTGAACCAGTAGTCAAGCCAGAGATAACATTTCTTGGAAGACAAACATGATTTTGTGACAGGAAAATGTTTGCTCTTTAAAGCTCACTCTGTAATAGGGAAGTTATATTTCACCAGTCTCAATCAATGCTGTTCTCTTTAAGGGCCTTCAGTCTTACTTCTGGCAAAAATTTCTTTGCCATTAATCTATTTAAACAGAGCCATTGAGAGTTTTCTTTGTCATAGGACTCACGGAACAGGCCTTTAGGCAGTTCTCTAAGAGCCAAAGGATAATAATTTCACTACCCACAAGCATATTTCAATTATAATGTAATTAAGCTAAACGTCAAAGCCACATCTGAAAATCTGTATGACGATCATAATGGAAAGCCGAATTAGATGTTCCTCAAATATTCCAGACTTTCGGGCACAAGGTTGCGCTACAGCGCACGGGCTGCCAGCTGAATCCTGTGCGGGACAACTGCCCGGACAGTGGAGTAACTGCCTGGGAGACACTTGTGCCCGACTTTTGTGAACCACCGAGAGGGTCACATACCCCAACAACCTCCTAGTGATTTCCTGAGCCAACAGGCGAGCAACAGACCACTAAGCGGGTACAGAATCTATGAGCTACCACGTTTCATCTTCCTGTGGCACAGCCTGCTAAGAGACATGAAGAGAATGGCAGTATCCTCAGCCTTGCACTACAGCAGTTTTTTCCAGGGGGCTGGCAAAGTTCATGTGGTCAGAGTTCTTGTGAATTTGTAAATTGCTTTAATGAGTATACTCCTACATTTTGTAAATGAAGCATAATTCAATAATGAGCTATCAAAATGGCATTAAATTTGTACCAGCATGGCTAAAATGGGTTTCTTTCCTATTAATGCAGTCATCTTCTGATTTTCTTCACTTACAGTTATTAACATAATGTTGATGACCTTTCTAAATAATTACATATTGCACAAAAATGCAGTTCTTCTTAGAATTATTCAGAACCTTGAAACAAAAATGAAAAATGTTCCAAACAAAGGCTTGGATTTTTTTTTTTTAATTTTGTTAATTCCTGAAACAAAGTTTTACACCATAAAAAGACATTCTCAGCACTGCTTCAACAAAAATTAAAATCTAGCATGTATTTTAAAAAGCTAATTTGATTAATGGCTAAGCATAAATGAACATTTTCCTCACTTACAGAAATATTTAATCGACTTGGAATCAATGAACTTCTAATAGTAGAAATAAACTAGTGCACCCTGTCAAAGCAAATACAGGTTTTGTATTCATCCTCTGTTAAGCCTTTTGGCCTATTTCTGTTTGTAAATCACATACAGTAGAGCTTTAGGGGCCTGCACCTCTGTGATTTATAATACAAAGGAACAATTATTTCTACAGGTAAAATTGCACTTTTGAAAAAGATAAGATAAGCATGTACCTAGAGCATCCTTAGAAAATCACAGAGAAATGGCTAAATGTATTACAAATAACAATAACGATAAAAAAAATAAAGCTATAAACTGTCTAAAGTATTCAGTGTGTCTACCTGTACTATTGAAGTGGCTATAAAAAAATGAGAACAAAAAGCCAAAACCTTTTGGATAATCCCTTCAGCCTGCAAAACAATAAACAAGAACAGGTTCTGACATGTAATTTATCAAGCTGTGAAGTTTCTATTGTTATGAACAAAAACCTAGTAAAACAAAAATAAATGAATAATATGAGTACAGTCTTGGGAAAAGTTAAGCTTCTAAAAAAAAGAAATATATATTTAGCATACTATCTTCAAGATGTAAAATCAAGGTATTTGCATTGCATCATTAAACAAAATATATTTTAAATGCACTCAGAACACAGAAAATATCTTTAGCTATTTTTCTAGAA
>JAUBNY010001180.1:392249-422242 GCA_032275445.1 Crypturellus soui
GTGCCACGTGCTCTAGGTGGCCCTGCGTGTGCAGGGGGGTTGGACTAGGTGACCTCTAGAGGTCCCTTCCAACCTTAATTCTGTGATTCTATGAAAATCCATCTGTTCCCATCAGAAAAATAAAGATTTTTTTTTTAATATTGTGGCTTTTAATAGCAGAATATTTATTTGCAAACTTTTTTTTCCAGATTTGTGTCATGTTGTTATTAGCATAGCATCATTACAGCAGTAGGTTATTTAGAATAACATCTCTCCACTTTCTAACATTCAAGTTTTTTTTTCCTATTTTGAGTTTAAACTATAAGTTTTCCTAGCAATTAATAATTTCTTTAAAAAGAAATTAATATTCTTACAATTCTGATGCAATATTAAGACTGTATGCTAATTTTTCATGTTTAATGGAGGCAAATTGAAAAAAAAAGTTTACAAAAATATGTGTTTAATAATCTGGAAACTGAGCCTATTTAATTCATGTGTTTCTTAAGTCCAGGTGAAAAATCATACCATAAATAAGCGCATTTATACTTGTGATATAATTCGTTAGCTGGTAGCTCGCTAACTCTATATATTTAGTGTTTCTCCATTCCCATAAATTTTTCACTATCATCTTTAGTTTATAGGCTTGATAGTCTAAGTGAATTCCATTGTCATTGAATAATTTTATTTTATTTTAGCGATCTTTTTTTAATTCTTCAACATTTTATATTAGTTTCCTATATGATATTCTTCAGAGCAGTAGCATGAGCAGTAGTGCATGAGATCATAAAAAATGTTTGACTTCTTATTTGTTGCTACAATCTTAAATATTGAAGAAAAACAGATGCAAAATTAAAATTTTGATCCTTAAGCTATAAATACTTTCAAAGTAACCAAATCTTATTGAAAGTATATATAATTTATCAAAACAAATCAAAAGCTGCAGGTTTGAGGTTAACTGCCATTCAACTAATTAATCTAGGTATTTGTGTATGAATGATTTGTGCTCAAATGGTATTATTTTCTTCATATGTAGTATTACTCTGAATTCCTCAGATTTTATGATCACTAACCTCCTGGTATGATCATTTCTTAAAAATGCTTCTAATCTAAATATTTTTAAATCTGCCATTTTCAAACCAAAATGCCTGCCTATGTTTATTTTTAATTTAGCTCCACTGTACCAAATATGGCATAATTTCAACTTTTAAATATGAGTGTTCTTCAAATTTCCAATTATAAAAAAAGTTGTTTTTCTTATTCAGTAATGAGTCTGTATTTGAGCCAAGCAGCTGCATATGCAGACTGCCAGAGCTGCTCTTCACACACTTTGATTCAGTTAGCTGACTTTAAATTACTTTAGGTACTGAAAAACCTATTTTACTGCTTTAAAAGGAGAGGTCAGTATAGTGCCAGCCAATAAAGAGAAGCTGTATGTGATGTTTTGTATTTTTAATATTTATAGTTCTGTGTTTAACATATTTGCTTTGATAAAACTCTAAACACAGAAGTTCAAAATGTCTCCCATTTATTATCGAAGCTATTGGTAATCTCTTCACCTGATTGATTGATCAAATTACAGAATTTTAGAGTACATCGAGACAGTGTCCACATGAGTTTCCTACTGAGAACAATCTGACAGAACTTCAAATATATCAAAATTTCAGAACCAGAGGTTATCTTTAAACATATGTGTTTCAGCAAGAGGACATAATTACGTGCAAGGGCCAGATTGTTCACAGTTACGTAGGCACATAAGAATGCGTATAGCTGTTAAGAGCAACTTCAGGAATACCTAGCAAGTGCGGTGCATAAGTTGCAGTAAGAGCTAAGTAACTAAGCACATAACCTATTTTTCTACATTTGCCTATTTGGATCTTAATTTACTTCAATGCCTTTAAAATCCGCTGTGAAGAGATATGCTCCTGATTTGGAGCGGGATGTATTTGTTGATTAACAGTGCTGAAATATTCAAGACATTTTCAAAATTCTGCCAAGAAGCACCGTTCGCTAAGTCTAAATATCCAAACAGTAAATATACAAACACTCCTCTAAATGGCAATATATTAATATTATTCAATAAGCTACCTGCTCTTAAAAATATTCCAAATTAATCTTTTAATAATTTAACAAATCTCAAATATGAGTTTTTCTACTGTAATGAAATTAATGACATAAAGTAGATTTTTTTTCCCTTAGAACAATAACATTCTAAGTGCAATTCAGTGGTTTATTGCTATGTCATTCCAAAAGATGTGTAGATGTTTGGGGAATTTAAAACTTCATATACATCAGTTATTAAATAGAAATAAACTAATAAAAAATCTTTTTTAAATCGATAAAAAATACAGAAATCAGATATTCCTGATGTTGATTCTTCTTCACACCTGTGCACCAGTAGAGACCGGAGACTGCGCTGCTGGAAAGCACCTCTTCGGAGAGGGAGTTGAGCATCCTACTGCACAACAAGTTGACCACGAGGCAGCAATGTGCCCTTGTGGCCAAGTGCGCCCACGGTCCCCTGCGGTTCATTAGGAAGAGTGAGGTCAGTGGCTCGAGGGAGGTGGCCTCCCTCTCTACTCAGCACTTGGGAGGCGGCACCTGGAGTGTTGGCTCCAGCCCTGGGATCCCAGCTCCAGGAGACACATGTTGAAGATGTGTAAATGACAAATAGTGTAAAACAGACAAGGAAGTTGAACAATATAATATTAGACCTGTTGAATTATTCTTAGGTAGAAGTATATCTTCTGCTACTTCAAAACAATTCCTGTTTATCCATAACACGGCCATAACCCCTTTAATTATGTTAAAAAAACCCTTATTTGTCTCTTACTCAATTATCTAAAGAATTTCAAGGCCCAACATGATAATGAACACAAAATTCTTAATGGTATCTAAAATACCTATGTGAATTTATTTTTGCATGTGCTTAAAGGCCTAATATTCAGTTTTTTTACATGTGAAAATCAGCAGGATGTGTAAACTGCCAATATTTCTTAAATGAGATGTAGAAGAAAGCATTTCAATTAATCATAGTTGTTAATTCCAAATAACTAGTTCATAAACCAGCAGACCATATATTCAAGTGTCAGAAGCCTGATCCAATGTCCATTAGCATTAACTCATACTTGTGCTGAACTTAATAAAATTTGGAACAGACTTTAATAACCAATTGCCATCAGAATAATTAATAAAGAAGAGAAATTGGTTAGTTGTGATCTAACTTAGTAATTTCATATAAAATAGATCTGAAAATATCTGCTTGCTTTAGAGAAGATAGACTGGTTTGCATGAGGAGCAGACTGTACGTAGTCTATATACGGTTTATTTCTTATTTCTGAACAGATATCTCATGAACTGGCCAATTACTCACTAGAGAAGTGCGTGAAGCCTACTTTCTAAATGAGTAGATCTTTAAGAACCTAAAGTATCATAGATCCATTTGTACAAAAGAGCTGATTCCTGTTTCTATTTAATGGCTGGCTTCCTTTCTTCATTTAGAGTCATTGTCCTATAAAAACATGGCAGAATGGAGAATAAATAATATTTTGATTGCATTTCACTTCCTAATTAACTTTCAGATGATGATGTTCATTCCCATAAAATTATTTTTTATGCTTTCCTGAAGAGTGTATATTGAACAGCACCACATCCTGTGCTGGAAGAGACATTGGTAGATAGAGGAAGGTGGTATTTAACTCCCTGTGCTTCCCTGGATTGTGTGTGGAAGTGGAAAGCTAGCTAAGTGAGACTCCTTTATGCACAAATTTATGGGGCATATGTCAGATAAAGTTTTTTTAAAAGTTGCTGATAAATTGAAAGGAGTAAGAGTCAAGAAAGGAAATAAAATACCAGCAAGCTAGTTATTCTTACTTGTGAATTCTAGCAACTTTTCTCTTTAGAGGGGCTTAGTCTTTCTGTAATGCACAGCTAACCATCTCTGTCATCTTCAGTTTACAGGTGCCAGGGAGTATATTGATGCAGAAGTCAGGACCAGCTTATTCCTCTGAGGCTAAACCATTCTATATCTTCCTGTGCTGAATATTTATTACAGAGATAAATTGTTTTGCAGAGAGTGTTTGCATTAACTCTTTATGTTAACACTTCATTTAGGAATACTGGAAATCTATATGTAAATATATCTTAATGTCCAAGACAACAGGTTTAGGAGATTTTGTCTCAGCAGCTTTCTTGTGTAAAAATGAATAGCATTGAAGTCAGCAATTGCTGGAGTAGCAGTGAGTTCCTGACTGCTGGGGTACCAAACGAAGGGTTTTCACTAAGGAGAAAATGCATAATGGAGAAAATGAAATTATGGATTTTTTTAAGGGAAACTTTTATCATTTAAGCAGTTTCTGTCTATCGAGCAATTCTGGAACATCAGTTTGAGTGTCTCAGAGCTCTCTGTTTAAAGACTAGCGTTGTGTGTTTGAAGAAGTCTGAAGCTGTGGTCGTTAATTTAAAGGAAGATTGCATTTCAAAATAGACAACTAGTGAAGCTAAACTAAAGCTGTCTTACTAGCTATTCAGCGTACAATCTCAGAAGTATAATCAAAACATCAATTCAGCATTATAGTTAGTCAAAAAAATCATGTTAGGAACTTAGATTCATACCTTTTATACAGGATTTGCCCGTTCTTTTCTTAAAAAACATTTATTGACTCATCTCTTTCCCTTCTGTTCTGTCCCTGAGTGGTCATCTCTCTGGTAGGCACTGATTGGAAAGGCAGTGGAAAAGGACACAGTTTTCAGAAGGACGGCTTAAGAGCAAAAGGAGGTTGAAAAGCCCTTATTTTTAGGAGGGAAGCAGCCTTTATTTGCACTCTGCCATTTAGGTTACAAGAAATAGAAGGACTGACTCATGAGGAAGTTCTATTTCTGAACTACTAATGATAAAGAATTATTGATTTCTACCCTTGTCCTCCTTTTCCTAGTTAAATATTTGAATTATGCTAATTCTTATATTTTCTGTAAGTATTCATAAAGACTATTAGAAGGAAATTTTCTATTAAATAGATTATCTTTTGTTCAGTGTTATGTAAAGTCACTAAACAGAGGAGAAATGTTTCATTTATGTGGTGTTTGGAACAAGGAAAATTCTGGTCAAAACTTAAGTTTATATTTAATATGGTATTTGATTGGGTACTTGGGTACAGAATATTATCTGTATTCTGTGTCTGTATTGCCATTTCTGCTTCTATAATGTCAACTAAATCTAAAAAGAAAACTACCAAGGAACTATACTGTTTTGTTACCATTAAACTTTGAATGTGTAGAAGTGTAACACTGCTGTGCAGCATTTGATAATGCCTAACATTTTGCCAGCAAATTTGACTTTTATCTGCAGGTAACTGCATCCCAAAATATCTGACCTTACATTAAAGAAATACCATACTGGGCAGTAAGAAAATAAGCAGTAAGATAAATTCTGTAAAACAGAAATAGTTACAAAACTCCCCCTCTCTTAGGTATCTATAGTAAATGCACCAGTGAAGTTGATAAAACTATGTACCCCTCAAATTTTTTGTTAGGAGGCATAATATTGAAATAATTTCTGAGTGAGAAAACATGTAGAAAATGACCAGAAATTTTGCATGACATGTCAGACCATGGGCCTGTCTGTTCGAGTCATGCGAGTTCAGAGTTGCATCTGCTATTCTTACTGAGTTCCTGTCTCAGGCGGTTTGGGAGTCAGTGAGTCAGTGCCTCTCTAATGGCACCTTCTCTCACACCTTCTGCTGAAATCAAAACAGGTGAAAACTCAGTGTTTCTTTACTCCATAAAACTATGGAGGAGGAACTTTATGCCAACGTGAACTTCTTGTTGATATAAATTAGTCCTAGGATTGTACGTGCTTTTATAGCAATAATGAAAAATTAAAATATTTAGTCTCAAAATGTTTTGATACAGATACATTATGCTTCATAGCATAGTGCTAAGTAGATTCCCTTCTCAAAAGCTTATAATTTAAACAGTCAAAATACAAAGGAAATATCAACAAAGGTATGAGAGCATTTCTGCTTAGTGTTTGCCACATTAATTCTTTGTACAAATTAAGAGCAGATTTGTAACTTATTCTTTAAAACATGCCTTAATATGCAATTATTTGATTTTTTAAACTATAAGCATTACTTTTCAATTTAGCTGCTTAGTTGCCATATAGTTTACTGTATTTTTTTCTGATCTTGTGATTTTAAAGTCATTATATATATTCAAACACACAAGATGCTATGAGAACACCAGGTGGTATTATATTAAAGAAGATAATGAACAAAAATGCGTAGGTATTCCCAGTGATTAATACCAACAAATAATAACTTGACACAGTATACATAAATCTCAGTTGATAGTATGAGGAAGATGATCAGAATGTGGATGTCAGATGTTTGGCCTATCATTTCATATTTGAATTGAAGGCTATTGAAAATGATAATAATAGGGCAATTATGAAAAAAATAATTTGGGAGATAATATAAATATGGTTAGTATATATTTACTCAAAAGTAAATAAAACATTAGTGAATGATGTTAACAGAATTTGAAGTTATCAGTTCTCCTTTTCTTCATGATACTCTTCCTGGCACTTTTAGTGTTGTGCAGGCTTTAATTTTTACTTGCTCTTACGACACACAGTTGTTTTAATGTTTGTAGGGAGTTGTCAATAGTCATTTTGGTTCTGACTGAGAATATGTTTCTTCTTGGTACCCTGGATCTAACATGAAGTTTTTTTCAAATAGCTGGGACTTTTCACATGTATCTGCCAAATTTGGTGGAAAAAAGAGGAGAGGAAGGGATCAACTGAAACAAATTTTTACTTAGATTACGGTTTCCTTCCTATATCTTGTGTTGTTTTTTCATTCCTTCACATTTAAATTAAAAACATTAAAATAGACCTCTTTTTGGTGTTTATATCTTAAGCAGTATAATATGCACATAACTGAAACGTAAGCATAAATCTTGGCCTAAAGCCTTAGTGCCTTAGCCAAAGGAATTCTAGTGATTAAAAAATCACTCAAAAATCACTGTATGTATAAAATGGGGCAGAGATGTAGACAAATGTGTCAGTGATATACAGTGTGAAATAAAGAAACTAATATATTTTTATTTCCTTTTTTATTGTGTCTTCATTAGATTGCTGCAGCTCCTGTGTTGTCATCCACCTCCTGAATGTAGTAAGTGGAAAAACAACAGCAAAACAGTACCTACAAGCAGGTAGGCAATAAGAGTGTTCATATTCTTCATGAATACTCTTCAACACATGTTCAGAGACCTGGGAAAGAAGGGAAAAGAAAAGAAGGAAAGAAAACAGAAGTGAAGGGAGGGGAATGGAACAGAAGGGAATCTGTTCTTAATGCAAATAAAATAAATGAACTAGTATGGTTAGTTTTCTGGTAATTATTAACCGAAATGTCTATGTTTTGATTTATAACCCTTCAAAGAGAAAGATAACAAACTTTGAGAATTTATAATATTTTAGCATAAATTTCAGCATGTATCATTATGCTCACATTTATATAGGTATATTTTATAGGAATAGGATTGTAAATAACACTCGATCAATAATGGTGGTATCTTGTTTCAAAAATGAAAAATTTTACTAGAGGCTGTAGTTTAGATTCTTGTTTAAGCACATTTTCTGGTGCCTGTGGTGTTTACACATGCTAAAGTAAAAAGACAGAGCTTGTTGGTACTTCTTATTATTCCTGGATAAGATACCATTTCAAAGGAAATATCGAAACACCTCTATAGGCTCGTATGCTAAGGTAAGAAGATGGCTAGTCTTGATTTCTAATGCCTGAAGTCAGGTCGGGAAAACCAGCTGTGATAAATTGTAAAGCAAGTATGTATAGTTTGACAAGCCAAGCAAGGATTTGCTTTCTGGAGTGTTTTAAATCTTTTGTTCTTTAGTTCTGTTCCTCAGAATCTCAAAGATAGCTAAAGAGAACCTAGGATCAGGCAAGGGGATTGTAGCAAAACAAGTGTCTTCTACTTCACTCTGTGTGTGTGCTATTCTCATCCTAAATCTTTGGCTTCTGAAACTAAGCAAAAACTGTTGCACTCCATAATCCTGATTAAGGAGGAGGGAAAGGAGTGCAGCTCAGCAGTAACACTATATCACCAGTAACTAAAACGTGGTTTCCTCTCAGAAATGTTTTTAGTAGCTATAGATAGATTATAATAATTACAGTCTATTAGGTTTCTTTTATTATTTAAATTTTTCATTATGATGAAAGAATAGAATCATTAAATGTAATTATGAAGAATTTAGATAAAGAAATTATTTGGAAGATATTATGTGTTTCGGAGAACAAAATAGTAGTTTATCTGAATATTTTCTCTCTGAAAGAAAAGCATTTGTGTTATTACTGTATCTGGTAATGCACTACCTTATTATCTCCAGCATTATTTTAATTCTGCTGTATAGTGTAACTATACTTCCTTTTTAAAGGACAGTATATTAAGGAGACTGTTGCCTGAAAAGTTTACGTTAAAACGTTCAAAATATGCATAAGGTTGCACATGAAAAGAAAAACAAACTCATCTTGCGGGAGATTTATTAAATCAGATATGGGATATTCTTTTCTTTGTCAGCTCCATCAGTGGCGAGGCACTCGGAGGGTACAGCCTCCAGAACAGAAAGGGCCGTGAGAGGTGGCTGGAGCAGTGACGGGGCACTGGGGAGAGAGGATATTGGAACTGTGCAGGAATGCACTGCCCCGCACGTCAGTGCTGGGCAAAATAACACACCTGAACTGGGAGAGAAGCTGTGAGAAAGCTCTGGCACAGACTTCGTGAGTTACCTTAGGCAATCACTGCAATGAGAAACCCTGAAAGAAGCTTTGAAAGTGTTTAGATGTACATAGACAGGATTGTAAAGGTCTTCCCAGTTTTAGCAGCAGGGCTGTACTCCTAAATATTTGAAAAAAGCTCCATAAGCTCCTTTATCAGATAAGCACTTTTGAAAATTTACTCATAGAAACGCAAAATCTCCTGCAATTGTCAGCTTTCATGACATATTTCTGTTTTTAAAATGTTGCATTTAACAACTAAATCAGAATCTTAAAATATTTTAGAACTAGAGTACTTAAGCTAAGTCCTACCCTTTTTAAGTCAGTGGTACCAGAATTTGACTCCAAATTGAGAAGAGACTTCAGGCCTTTATATTTTTAATATTAAAAATGTGAGTAATAAACAAAATCCAGAATTCTACCTAGAAAGCAACTTCTGGAAGGTAGAAATAAGTCATTTTCTTCTCTCCTATGTTGTTTTGTTCTTAATGGTAAAGATACGTTATGCACAAAATAATTTTTAAAATGACTACAGTTTCTATATGGTGTTGACTCCAACCACTTATGTATTTATCAGCCTATCTTGTGCAGTGCAAACAACAGTATATTTTAAATGGCCACTGTTCAATGACAGTGTGCTCTGGTAAAGCATTTGTAACATTTTATATATAATTATTGTTATTGCAGTTGGAAAACCTTAAAGAGAATCATTTTAAAGGCTGAAAGACATCAGGAGCTGGAATATTTTCATGAAGTATTGTACCTCTTAGAGTGACTGTTGTGCCTGTGCCTTATTCTCCTTATTCTCTTTTGTTTGTTGTATCTTCTTTGCTTGTTAGGACATGATTCTGAGTAGAGTCAACCCCTGCATCCTACTAGTCAAGAGTTTTAAGAAAGTATCTACAAAGAACAATCTTGTACACTGAGGAAAGCACCGGGCAGTCCTGACTACAAACATGTTCGCCTTGCTTTCCGTTCAAAATGAACAGGATTGTTTGGGAACCTTTAGGTACGTTCCCGTAGCGGGGCTTTGGTGAACTTGTGTTTTGTGGTTTGAAAGGAATTCATGGGGCTGAGCTGAATATTAATTAGAAATAAAATCATTTTGTCAGTGGAGCTGGTGAAAATAAGTGAATATCTGGTCACTGATTTGAAAGCACTCCCATTTCCCATTGGATGGCTGTCATCAGTTTAAATCCTCATGACTTCTGTTGCAATCAGCTGGATTTATGTGCTTATTGTTACTGTTAGATTTGTAGTGCTTAAACCCCACAATGGAATCACATTTGGAAGTTCCTGGTGGCAATGCAACGTTTTGCCATCTTTCCTTTGATGCAGTTTTGGTTGGATCCTTTTGATTGCTTTCTTGAAGATCAGTCACTCTTAATCAACTGTATTTATATGATTATTTAAATGATACCTAGTTATGCAATTAGGAAAAGTGTTTAGTCATCATCTGTTTTGAATGTTGAATTACAATTTTAAAAATGAACTTGTTTATCTTACTGGTATTTAAACATCTTTCTAGTGCATGTCCCATGCTTTTTCTGCTTCAGCTAAACCATGAAAAAAATGGAGGGAAAGAAAACATATATTTCAAAGGAGTTTTGATGAAAATATACCTGCAAACAAAGTAAACATTTCTAGAATGTAGGATGAGTCACAAAGCACAGATATATGTTGTACTTATGTACTCACGTGGACACCATGATTGAAAGTCATCAAAAATCATGGTGCAGAAACTCTTGCCAAATTGATTTTGTTTCAGAATTGAGTATAAGTGCCCCTATAATGACTCAAAAATTAAAGCCTAAATATTTTGATGAGGATAGTTTCATTACATTAGTCACAGTTTAACTTATCCTGCTTAGTGGAAATTGGACTAGGATAAGATAAGATGAATCCACTCTATTTCGACTTGTTTATTACAGCCTTGAGTCTGATAAAATGCTTAGCATTGATCACTAGGGATGCAGAAAAGCACACGAAGGAATACAGGCAATAGATGCTAAGTGATTAGATTTTTTTTCTGCAAATGTATTACATTTCAGAGGTTAAGTGGCTGAGGGAAAAAATGCACTGAATATTCACCTTTGAGAGTAGATAGCAAATTTGGTTCTCAGTGTAATCATGTCCAAAAATCATTCTGTTTTCACAGCTGTATGCCACTGCACACCATGTTAAACTGTGCATTTTGGCAACAGGAAGGAACAGAAGGTTAAAATGTGTGGAACAAAGAGATTCCCTCACCTCTCTGCCAATATTGCAATTGAGAGAGGCATCACATAGGCCAATTGTGAATTAAATTAAACATCCTTTTAAAGGAGATCATAAGGCGGATTAATTTCTTTTCTACTTCTGTGGCATCTTCTTGTACTCCAGTCCTTAAACATTAGCTGGGAGAAGAAGAAAGTAGGAAGAAAGTGGTCAGAGTGTAGTTCCATACTTGCTAACTGGCAAGCAAGGCATCTAACACAGAAGAGAAATATAAGAAAAAAATATTATTGGTAGTATAACTTAGCTACAAATCAATATTTCTCAGGACTCAGAAGGAAACAGGGGTGTTTGATATCCACAGCTCTTTTCAGGACTATTTCTAGTAAGGTGCGGTCAAAATCCTTAAGACTGAGCTGAAAGTCACGTCCAAACGTCACCGATAAAATATTGAAAATATCACAATAGAGAATTGACTGTTTCTCCATTGGATTTTGCCCTATAGGAAGAACTGTAAGGTCTGACTATAAGATTAGCCTACAAAGGTATGATAGAAATGAGTTTGTCTTTTCTGCTCTTCAGAGTCCAACTGACAAAACAATTGCTTCTTTTCAACATTATTTTCAGCAATATTTTCTGAGTCAACTTGACCATTTCCCCTTTTGATATGAAAGTAATTCTGTAAAGGGAAGTCACTGAACCAGAAAACATACATTTGGTCTCTGATTTCTAGTATTCACGACCAATTGAATACTTATAGAAGACAGTGAAAAATAATCCCATTTGATTCACTCCTGATTTTATGTTATTTAAAATACAAGCTATGCTGACTAGCACTTTCTTCTTCTGTGTAGAAGTTTCAGGTTTTGATGCACAGAAATAACTATAGGAAAATAAGTTGTAAATACTGTTGAAAATGTGTATATTTGCTCTATTTTCTGAAGAAGAATTTAGACACAACAGAAAAGATATAAAAAAATTCTCTCCTGACTCACTGTTTATTTGATCATAAACTAAGATCTTGAAAGAAAAATTTCTACATTCTTCCAAGACTATACTTTTAAAAATACTGTGGCTTTTCTTCTCTGAGTCACATAGAATCTCTTTGGAAAGGAAATCTGATATCTTCCTCCCTGTGCAAGAATAATGCACATGAAGTCAAATTCTGCAGCATCAATAAGAGACAAGCATCAGCTGGGAAAAGGAAAAAGGCCCTTGACTGATTCTGTGATTCTTGCTTGCATACTCATTGAACTCAAAGAGTGATTTCAACCAGAGCAGAATATCTTTGAGAAGTACAGTTATGAGTTGAGTCTGAGAAGAAAACCAAGATCTAAATAAGACAGGCATTCTGAGTAAATTAGCTTCAGAACAGTGGTTCAAAGATGAAGGAATGTATGGAAATGTTTTCCAGGAACTCCTAATGGCAGGCCTGAAGGCATAATCATCTCTATACTAACTTTCATATTACTGTGACTAGCCTGGCTTAAGATAATTTTTAGAACTGAGGCATATTTTCATATTCATTCCAGAATACAGTTTTTTTAATTATTCTCTTCTATTTTACCTCCTCCACTTCTGCTCATTCAAATTCCTTCTTTCCAGATATTCCTAAAAGCATCAGACTGCCTAAATGGTGATGATATTCTGCTAGAAAAGCTTATTTTTCCATTTGGAATAGAAGTGTGCTATGTTGAGTTAATATACAGAGGCTGTAAGAAATTATCAACCTAGCCCATGGCATCTTTTAAAAAATGGTTTAACTCAGGAGATCTCTGCTGTAATTTTTTGATGTACATTCACAGTTGGAAAGATTCCAGTTGCAGAGAAAATCGTGAAGAATGGATTTGAATTCAGTCATGTTCTCCTGTATTTAATGATATCTTTTGTGAGATTTATCATTTCATATTTTTGTCTGAATTATTCTCATTTTGTTCTGCAGATTTTGTGTGGGTGATTGTGCTTATCAACCTTTTTTTAATGTATTGTCTCTAACAATTACAGAGTTGAACCCTTTAATAACATTGTAAGAAACCAATATTTTGGAAAATATTTTTAAGGAGTAAGCAGTAACAACCATCATAAACCACAAAGCAAAATATTAAACCAAATATAATTTTGAGTAGTCATGAGAACTTGGAAAACCTAACCTGCAAGATAAAGTTAAACTTTTAAAACTCATAAACCCAAGTAGAAGTTTAATGAGAATATGTCATGATTCATTACTTTGGCTTCAATTTTATTTTTGTTTATATTGTCTTAAAATAGCAACAACAATGACCTATATTTGTTGCTTGCATTTGGAAGTCCTCTTTCTGCCCTCCTTATTTACCACATGCATGCACATTAATAAGTGCAGCACTGGTAATAGTCATGGAAGAAAAAAGATCCAGTGCAGAGAGATGATACCTTTTTTTGTTGTCAAAGTATCATCATCTTTTTCTATTAGAAAGGCCTCTCTGCTTGAGACTTTTACACAGAATGAATAGAAAATTATTTTTGTGAAGTTCTTAACTGTGATTATCATTAAACTTCCAGGATCTTCTCTTTTCACTATTAATAATACCCTATTTGTGAACTGAAACTTGCTTCTCATTGAATCTGTCAGAACTTTTTCTTTTATTGATTAGCACCATTAAATTTATTTGAACCATGAACAGATGTTGCTAGTTTGTTCCTCACGCTATTATGCAATGACTATTTTGAAAACTTTCCATTAGTTGTTAACTGCCTGTCACCAGGAAAACATATAAAATTGTAGACTGATAGCGAATGTATTGATTATACCAAAATCCAAGGACTTTGGTGTCATATGCAGGTTTTGGTGATACTGACTTCTGACCAGGCTTTAGCTGAAAACAGAATTGTTACCTTCTCATTATAAGGAAGGCTATAGTTTTTTACTTTAATCAAAAGCATTTGACAAAATATTACAGAAAACAGACTTAAGAATGAGAATTTAAGGCCACTCATTTCATTTCATTTCATAGTTTTAAGGATGATAGATAGATAATGGATATTCATACTCACGCCATAGAGAACTTGCAGTAAGAACACAGCAGAAACAGAAAATGTAAAAACTTACACCAAGCCAAAAAATTTTGTCTGTAATATACCAGTTAAGAAATGCATAGCCATACATACTGACATATAGATGAAATTCTCTTTTTTATTGTAGTGATGAGAGGCCCAGCGTCAGCTACTTGACACTATGCAAAAATTTCACCATAAGTCTGAAATTATTCTTGTTGGACTAAGACAATTGTAATGCCAAAATAAACCAGAGGTAGAATGGCATAGCAATACTCTATGAGATGAGGCCTGCTCTCCTTCAATTATTTGTTGATTTCTCTTTTCCTTAAGATTTACTACATATAGAACTGTAATTGCTAACAGCTTGGTTATGAAAGCAAAATAAATTATCTACAGCTGTGTAAATAATAGTGGCTGAACTAAAAAAAATGGGGGCGGGGAGGGGAGAGAATTAAGTTTGGGTCAAGCAGAAATGGAAAATTTTCTGAGATTGGAGATTCAGATGGAGATCTGAATTATTTCAAACAGAAGCCAAAAAGATTTCAGTGGGGTTGATGGAACACAATATTTCATAAAATTTTCAAGTAGTTTAACTCTTTAAAACATTCCTATCTTTTTCAGACTTAACCAAAACAATGTAAGTATGTTCCTATTTGCCAAAATAATTCATCCAGCTATAGAATTACTGTTTCTTTTCATTCTTGTTCTAGGCCTCTTTGAATAATGCTGTAATGGAAGCATATCATTTGCACATACTCTTGTTCCTATTCCTTCAGAAATAGCGATTTCTGTCTTCTGTCTTCCTATGGACTAATATCATTCCAAATATCATCTGTCTCCTGTCAGAAGGTATTTCCCCTGACAGTTAGACATTGCCACAATTATCCATTATGCTGCTGTTTCTGTTTCTTTTAACTGTAAAATGCATCCAGATCTCCACAGTGGAACTTGAACTGGATGTGTGACAAGGAGATCTTATGCTGCAACTGAATCAGGATCCACAGTCTATTGACAGAATCCCAGCATCCCTATCTTCTCCCAAAATAACATGTATATTTATAGAAAAAAGGATGAAGATATCCTTCTCCCTTCCTGAGAATTCAGTGATTGGTGACTTCAACAGAATACCTAGAGTCTTTCTACTTTCTGCGAGAAACCTCCATTTCCATTTCCTTTCTACAAAATTTATATTGATAGTTAAGAACTAGTACATAGTATCATAGAAACATAATTTGTATAAAACAAACAGAGGACTTCTGAATAATTAAAATACCACTGAAATTTTATGGAAGTAACCTCTGCTAAATTTCGATCGAGTCTTTGTTTATTTAAGTCTCAATTGAAGAGGATAATAAATCTACTTGACAGCAGTAAAGGTGTTCCTATAGACTTTCAGAATGCCAGCTAAGTTTCCACAGATTTCACTTTTTCTGCTACTTCCACAATGCGTAGTTTTATTTGCAACTTTGCACCCAAGAGAGAAATGAACCTAATTTAACAAGCATGTTTGATTCTCTTAGGTACTTGTGCCATAGTATTTAAATCACAAATGTATTTGCATTCTGCCGTATAAGTTTATGATAGCATATCAGACTCTGTCTTTAAAATTAATGAGCTAAGTATTTCCAAGAGATAACCTACTAGAGTTTTATCAAATCATCTAATGACGTCTCTATGGCCTACATATGATCTCTTTGAATTAGTCAGTCTCTGTTCAATAAGATCAACATGATGAACATGGACAATACATTTGAGGCAAGGAAATACACTGAGGGACACTTCCTCAATGCTGCTGACTATAAATATGAATAATTTTGAGCTTGTATTAGTCAATTATCCATGTAAGTGAATTATTTTATAACCAGATAAAATTGTCATTTGCAGTGGAAATATTTATTTTAACTGAACAAAACTTTTTGCATATTTATAGCTTTGTTCTGCAAGCAGTTTCTAGATTACTTTGTTTTTTAATAAATGATTGTAAGAAGTGTTGCATATATACCTCTATAAGAACTTAATTTTCTAAATATTGCATCCTCTGGCTGTCCTAGGGATACTTCTTTAATATAGATATTTCTTCACCATGTAAAGTAGAAGGCTGAAGTATACACCTTTTTTTTCTGGAATTAGTATTTTTTATTTGTCTTAAAGAGTGCTGAAATGGTCACCAAGGGTTTGTATGTGCTGGTATGTCTCTCTTTAAAATCCAGAAAAGAATCATATGATGAATACTGTACTTGAGAAGCTGCACATGAAACCAACTGTTATAAAATATTAAGATATAATGGATTTCTACATGATGTGCAACACTATATGGAACTTAACACATCAGAACACCAACATTGAAAACCATATATGTTATAGTTTAGTTTTGATTTCTTCCTGTCTGGAACTTTTGGGTCCCAGAGGAAGATTGTAGACATAAGGTTGGTATAATTCAAGATATCTGTGGTTCATTCAGAATCAGTATTGTCTGATGAAATTACCTGTACAAAATTTACCTCGTGTCCAATATTCTTATGGAAAATAATTCTTAATTTTTATATTAATATTTTCACTGAGAAACATGTGCTGATCTAGGAAACATTTGGTCTAGGAAAGCTTTTATTTTTTTCCCTAGGAGACTGTTTTTCAGTTTTTTGCCAGTGTGCAGAAGTGGGATTTTATTATAGAAATCAGTGCTTACTTTAAATAAGTTTTATTTTATGAAAGAAATAACCTTCTCTTTAGCCCCCAGATTCCACCTTCTGAATAGCTCAGCTGTTGGGTAGGAGCTGCTTCATGGGGACAGAGAGGCAGCAGATCTCACATTCCAGCTTTAGAAACATACACCTGCAGGAAAGGTTTATTATTTCTCTCTAGAAAAGGTAAGACTTGTCAATATGCTTGTGTAAATGGATCTTGAAGAATTGCTGTGAAGTACAGAAAAAAAGGCTATTACCTCCATTTTTTCAAGTATATATATAGAAAATAGGAAGCTGATAGGTCTAGGAAAAAAAAATGCTAAATAGGAAGATACAGAAAGTTCAGGGTACTAGAAAAGGCTGTGGTGAAGATCTGGGAGTGGGGAAGATCTGGGAGTTCTCATTACATTTCTATGTCTGTCTGATACATCTGCAACGCTTGATCATATATCCATAAAATTGTTTATATATTTTCAGTTTTTAAAAAATCATTAAATAGTTCTTGTAATTTATCTAAAAGAATTTGCTAAACAGATATTAGCTGTTTACTATATAACATACTATATGCTTACTAAAACTAGTAAATAATTAGAAACTTAGATACAACATGACAGAAATTAAATAAGGTGATAAATTGATAAATGAAATTGAGATAAAAGGATTTTAGTTAATTATGTATGGGTATTCACATATTGAAAAAATAAGTGTTATACAACAGAGCATCAAGAAAAAGCTTTTTCACTGTAATTCAGTTCTCTTTGTTATTGCTTTTCTTCTCTCACCTTTCAGAGAGTTATAAGAGAAACTGCCACACATCTATACCATATATCTTATTCTGCCTTAATTTAGTGGATAACACATCAAGCAATCTTCATGTCTACTCTTTGTACATCAAGAACAATATATGGAAAATATGTTTATGAATGTTCTGGCTTTCCTAGCACTATCGATGCCAGTGGCTTCATGTTTTCATAGCTAGTAGATGAGCCCTAAAATTGCTGAGAAACGTAGAAATAGGTAGCCCTAGTATCAACACATAGTGGTTTGTGATGTGAACACATTCTTTTCAATGCTGTATCTAAATTCTTCAGATCAATAAGTGATTTGTGGTCCTTCAAATACTCAATTATCTCAGGTTTTGAAGATCTTGCCTGAAGATAGCAGAAAGAGTATTGATTTGTCTTTAATATAATACTTTTTGAAAGTGGTGCTTGAAACAATTTCAACTTTAAATGTCATGTTTTCCTATAATTATTTTGATCAAATAAGTATAGCATTTGATCGTTATAGGCATGGGTAATTTTGCCAATTTTTACAGAAAACATTGCGGGGTCTCTGAAGAAAATACTTGTTTAATCCTTTCTCTTTTCTGTCTTGCTTACAATGTAAGACAAGTGATAGTTATAGTACAGTGATCTAATGTAACCCTAACATACTGATACATTTTGAAATTTAACTCCAGCAAAGATTGGAGCGATGAAACACTGCAGAACACAGGCAATAGAAGACACGAAAAAATGGTGATTAAATCATTGTTTATTGTTTCCTTTTGAGAATGATAAATACTACAAATGTTGCAGTAAATGAAAGCATGCATGCTGTGATAAATTGCCATTTTTTCAGTTGTGATTATTCCACTACAAGTACAGTCAAAAATATTTTAAGACAGTTCCTTTAAGATGGGCGACGATTCGGGAGATGGGGGAGTCAGGAGGTGGGGCAGTGTTTCAGTACTCCTCACTTCAAACAGAGCATGTAGCAGGAGCAAACATGTTTGCAATTATCACTTCATTAAAAAATCTGAATTAATTTGATAACTTTCTACATACGGAGCACTGAAACCTCAAAAGCATCTCTTGGGGAAATCATCTTCCTTTCAGCGTGCACAACTGCCCTACCAAAGCTTTGGATTCCCGTTGCTGTATCCTAGCTTTTGTGCTTCCCTGACCTACTTTTCCATCTCCATGTCTGCAGCTCTGAGCCTACCAATCCCAGGAAGAAAGTGGGTAGAGCCAGACAGCTCATAATGTCTCTGAAGGTTTCTGGCACTAGCCAGTCTCACAGCCACTTAAAAGATGGTTGCTCTGTTCTGATGTTTCCCCTCCTGTATGATGCCCACCTCAGAGTCTGGGGAGGTTTCTACAGAAGAGAAGGTTGTCTGTGCTCCTGCCGTCCTCACTGCCTCCTAAGAATAACCCGGCATATTTCTGAGTACCTGCACTTTATTATCTACTGAACAAAACCGAACTATACTTAAACACATTTCAACGTGCTGTGTTTCCTGGTGATGTCCTTGCTCACTGATTCTTAGCTTACACATACAGTAGTAAATCCACAGCGGACTACAGCCATTTTCAAAATGTTCTTTCCTGTGATTCTTTACTTTTATTCCCAATGGGAAAAAGCAATGAAGAGTTTTGAAGAGGCCAGTTAGTGGCAGTCGGATTGTGTTTTACATGGCGATCTGCAGCTCCCTAATTGGTCTGTAATGTGTGAGTCTAACAGCCACGGTGCTTTAGGAGACTGGGCATATAGTCAGGGTAATTGATGTTACAAAGTTGTTCATAACAGTTTTTCCATATAATAAAAGTGAATTGACTTAACCCAAGTAGTTTTTATAAACAGAAACAAACTTACGTTGGACTAAAGAAGACAATAACCAGTAAATTGCAGTGTGTAAGATGGTCCCAAGTAATGCTACTGGCTTTCAAAAAAAATCTAAACAACAAGATGAGATTCAAATCACATTGGCTTTATTCCTGCAGAGCAGCATACAAGTGAACACTGGTCCCTGTCATAGTTTGTGCCACTTAGGCGTGTTAACACCACTAAAATTATGAAGAGGCATTAACATTATTTAAGATGTTAAATTATCCTCTTTGTTTCAACCTTCCCTCAGCCACCTTTTTTTGGATAGACTTCTGTCTTCCTTCAGGTCTCAGAGGATAACTGGAAATGGTAACATTTCTATTCCTGCTCAGCTGGAAATAAGCCAGACACAAAGCTGGAAACGTAGATAGATAACTTTGCTGACTTGGAAAGGCAGCTGCAAGTAATGATGTAGGCAGAGCAGCATAGCAGGAAAAGTTTTCACCTATGAACTATTCCATTCTGGACCCTATTCAGGAAAACACTTAAGCACACATTTCCTGCTCCTTATTATGTCCCACTAGAACGTAAGCACATGCTTAAGTGTCATCTGGTGTAGGAATGCTTTCCTGAACAAGTGCATCAGGGAAAAAGATGTTCCTCCCACCACCCTGCTCCCTTTTGCCTTCCTGCCTGGTGCTTTTGTGAACACAGCTGCGAGGATAGAGTTCATCTAAACACTCAGGCAATTACCTGCACCTGAGCATCACCAGATCAGACAACACAAAAAATGTGTTTCCCACAGTTTGGCTTAATGACTGTGCAGTCTACTCCAGGCTTAATGAGGTAAAAGAAAAAAAATACTGCTAGGAGCTTCTGCTTATTTTATATCAACAATTAGCTTCCATAGTTCTTGATCTGTGGGAATGGGTCAGATCTTGTGGATTTAAAGGTGTCTTCATTTCGCAGTAATGACTGAAGTTTCATGGATGCTATTAGATTATTTTCATGCTTAACAGAGGTTATTTGTACACGTACTCCTTCCTGCTTTGCATCTTTCATACCTAAAATCTGAACTGAATGCATATTGAGCAAACACTGTATATTCTACATTGCTAAGCATCCCTCTCCTGATTGCACGCAGTTATACAAAGCTAGGGAAGCTCCATTGCTGTTCTTTGCTGGAGGGCTAGTTCCACTGGAGAAGTTAAAATGATTTAACTGCTATACACATAATTCATTGAAATGTTTGCAATGGTCAGAGTGTGTAAGTGAGAGAGATGAGAAAATGGGCTGTACAGTCTAGCAGTAACTATATGGATATCAACTTTTTTTCTTTGTCCAATTACGTCTCCATATATTTTTCTGTTCAGACATAGTGGTGCACACAAAGATTGTGATAGGAAAAAGCTTAAATTCCAAATTTGGTGCCTTCTGTTCATAATAAAATCTTTATTAAATAAGCACTGAAATACAGCTAAATTAATCATGAGTAGCTAGATGCACCAACACGCTTGTGTGCCACAACACCAAACACTGCAGCACATAACTGTTAAGCATCTGCTCCCCGTAGCTACTCCGTAGCCTGAGTTGATGCCATGGCTCCTGCAGGAATTTACGGAGACAGCTGGCCTTTCTGACTCAGACTCACTGCAGGTTGGCTACTGAGTGGGAACAGGCCACTGTTAGCGGTAAGAAATTGCTAGGGATAACAAAATGTAGCTCTAATCAGATCCCTCTCTGAGATCAGGCAGGTTCTAAGGGAGGAATTTGGCACAGTAACTTGCGGCATGGAAGGGAACAGCGCCCTTCTGGAAGGGGGAGCATATCCTTAATCCTTCCGAGAGAGAAGAGGGTCGAATGACATCTGGATGAAAGTCTCTTACTGCTGCTCTTGTATGAACCATGTGTTTCCCGCAGATAAAAGAAGGCTTTTCCCAAATGTTTGATGTAGAGTCTGCCCACAACAGTGTCCCTTATGCAGTGACCAGTGAAGCAAATGGCAGGACCACTAGTCCTGCTCTTGGGTCATGAGAATGGCTTGACTTGGTGTGTGCTGCCAGCCGTGGCAGAGACTGCTTTTGGACTGGGCAGTGACCTATATTCTGCAGTTGCTTATATGACAAAATAGAAAAAATGATTATATTTACCTCAGATACTAACTAAATGCTTTTATTATTTTCCCCAGTGTTGTAGTCACTGTACGAAAAGACAAAAGAAAAAATGATTTTATTGTCCTGTCACCTTTCTCTAGTAAACACCTGAAGGTGGGTTTTACTCATCACTTTTTTCATTATTTTTTTTTACTCTTACATAGGTTCTATTTTTGAGTTTTTGTTTAATTCTGAACTAAACTAAATCAATCACCAATCCTTGAAATACAAGGGAATAAAATGTCTATTCAAATGCTGAAATTAAGACAGAAATTATTAATTATGAATCTTTTGGGGTATATCTGTATATATTTGGATACTTAGCAACTGTATATGTATGGATACCTATCTATAGCTGAACACATATATATATATCTATGTATACATATATATGTTAATTTGTGTGAATATATTTGTATATATATAATATATATATATGTGGCTCTACAGTGTTAAGTTGCTTAACTAAAAGCAGGAGATCTCAATAAACCAATATCATAGTTAAATATAAAAGCATTCAGTGCATTAACACAAACTTTCATTTTAATAAATACAAATATTTTTACTTCAGTATAAAGTCTGCATACACCTGTAATGAGAAGGTTAGGCATGGCTTAAGAATATGGGTTTGTTAAAATGAGGCACATGTGCTTAAATTTAAGAACTTTGCTGGGTCATTTACAAACTTGCCACTGAAGTCCTGCTTTCATGCATCTCTTTTTCAAAACTGATGAACTTCCGGTGTCTTTCTGTAATTTATGCATATACATCTTTCGTGGAATCAGAAAATTTATAAAATTCAGAAATCATATCAATTATGAAAATTTAAAGACCTCAAATCACTAAAAAAAGTAGATTTTTAAAAAGAACTGTGTCGAACCCACTATTAATATGAAGTGTATTGAAATTAAGATTGGGATTTTTCTGTTAATTTGACAGTTGAACTTATTGCTTGATTCAAGATTTCTTCTAAAAATACAAAATTAGTAACTTTTAAATTATTATACATACGTCATGTTAAAGAATGATTACGTTTTTAAGAATGTATTTCAGAAGAGTACAATTTTCATGCTAACATATTTCATAAAAAAAAAAATCCCTGTTATGAGAATGTTTCCCAACCATGCTATAAAAACTACCAAAAATATGTTTTTTAATAGAAAAGAGTGCCATGGTAATAGACGAAGGATCTCAAAATGTAATCACAAACCCTATTACTACCAGAGGTGTTATACTACCAGGAAGAGAAAAAATAATACGCACACAAATACAGGTCTAAAGTTAGATTTCCTTAATCTAGTCACTGAAATAGAGGCTATAAGTAGTACTGTAAAGAATACTTTATATTTTCTTATTTATTTTCAATTTATAAATGTGACTAATGGTAATGCCGATGGAGTTGTTCCAGAAAAAGAAAACTTCAGATTGCATGTGTTTAAGAATCAGATACAAAGAAATGCAGCTGCCATTACCTAAAGCAAAGGAGATTCAGGAGTATTAGTTTGCTTGAATCCAAGAAACCTCTGGAGCTTTTGAGCTCTTACTATTCCAAAACTTTGAGCAGCTCTGTACAAGGGCAAAGGGAGGGAAGGAGGGATAAACAGTAGGGGCTCTTTTCAGATTCCAGGCCAGAATAGTTCCTTGGTGCCTGTGCTGCCTTCGGACCTTCCGTGGAAGATGCAGCCATGGGGGAGCAAGAGGATGGGGCTGAAGGGCTTTTCTGCGGGACTGCTGCCTCCCTGTACACTGGGGCAAGGCCTGTTGAGGGACCTGGTGACCCCCTGTGGTCACTGCCAGCCCACGAATGGTGCGTGGTTACGCTGAAGCCCTTTAAGTGGACAGAGGAAAACTGGAGACTGTGTTCAGTGACCATGCAGCTGCCTGACAGTGGTTTGTTCTTACTCTGTAATGAATCACAAGGTAAAATAGGTTTTTCTGTGTGAAACCTCACCATGAGGTCACAAATTAATCATTTGCACTAACAAAAACAGTTTTACCATAGTGTACTCCAATTTTAACCTCAGAAACTAACAGCTAGAGATGATGGCTAATCAGGAAATTCTCATAGACGACGATAAAAGCTAAAAGCAAAAAAGAGACTGAAAAAATTAGTTCTACATAAATTCCCAAACATCAAGACTATATCAAGGCAATTAGAAAAAGAGTAGGCTAATATGACTGGAATTTAAAATAAAGATTGACTGTCAAGAAAAAGAAAAATGAAGTGATGCTCAACAAAAGAGCATAAATGAAGCCGTTGGCAGCTTCTCTTGAAGCTACAGTTACACAGGGCTCAATAATTACAGTGCTATCAAAAGCAGCCAAGCTTTTGGATCGAATATTCTTGAAAATGTTAATAAAAGTATTTCTGTTTTTTCCAACTCACAATAAAAATATTAGTTTATTATTATTATTTTAAACAGTTCCTTACACCCATCCCAGGCCTGCAGATGTATTTTTAAAAATGAGTTATAGTGATGTTGAAACATTTCCACAGAACATAATCCTAGTAAAGTAATCATCTTCAAGACATTGTTTCTCTGCATGGACTGTATTAGACTGAATGAGTCTGAGTATTGTAGAGCCTCACAGAGACGGAGGGGAGAGTTATGCGTTTCACCAGTGACATGTGGAAAAGCAATCAGACACTGGATTACATGGCTGTCACTGTCCATTTGCCTTCTTTATCTCTACTCACTGTAAGATCTTGCAAGGCCTCTCTGGTAATGACACTGCTGCAGATAGCAAAACAAAAACATGCAAGAAATAATGGTTTTGGCATATTTAGACTTCATGTTTGCAATTTATTTCCAAAGCAGTATTTTTTTTTATTTTTAATGTAGTTCTTCAGTGATGTACTTGAAAAAATATTTGCTGAGTATTAAGATTATTCTTAAAGCGTTGGAGGGTTTTTCTTACCTTTCTTTGTTGAAAGTGAGAGGTCATCTGTATAGACCTTGTAACTTCAGTCAGTCTTCATATACTGCATTTGTATTTATAAATACAAAGGATATCTAAATAATTTAGATGCTTAAAGGAGAATTTGAATGGGCAAAGCAGTATATTTACAGCACCAGACTATGGAGATGCAGATTTCCCTTCGTACACTTTGGTGGGGAATCTAGGTATGAGCTTGCTAATTCGCTTGCCTGTCATCTTCCCCTCCATACCATGCTTCATCGCACGGTCAGATTAAAGCTTGGGTCTGTATGTTCATTTATGTTGTGTCAGTGGCAGAGTTAGACATATCTCACATTGAGAAAAAAATTCTGAAGAATTTCAGGGGATCTGTGCTCTTCTGATTTTCCCACTTTCACAAGAAAAAACATTATTTTCACTATAGCTGTAGATCTTGAATAAATAATTATAGGATTCCTCTCTTATTGAAGAATGAGGAAAATATGTCTCATGCACTATATTTCTTCTCCCAGTCAAAATTATGCCATATCATCATGTATTTTCTTGACTAGAGCTGAAAGGCCTGCAATAAGCTTAAAAATCAGATTTTAGTGTTTTGGGGGCAGTATTCTGCCAAAGGTTTGTCATTATGTCAAACAAGCAGTAGGAAGTGCCATCTTGGACCCTATGGCAGAAGGTTTTGTGTTTTGCTATGTTTTACTTCAAGCATGAATGGATTTAGTTTTTATTTAGAACAGGATAAAACTCTTTTTATCACTCTGTAATTAATTTAGATTGTGTGAGTCATTTTACATTAATTTTAATAAGGAAGATATATGCACTGGAGGGCCCTTTAGCAACAAATTCAATAGAAGAAACTAACGTGGTTATAACATATATATATATATAAAATCTATAGTGACTTGTTTTTTCTTACTGAGCTTGTAAAGTTTATCTTTATAACTTTAATAATAAAATGCTCATTAGAATAACTTTTATGATCATTTACTGTGATATCTGAACACATAAAAATAATTACATAAATATGTAGCTGTGTCTATCCACCTTTTATTTAGAAAACAAGCTACAAATGCGGCTTGGCAAATACTACATCTTAAGAGTCAAACCACTGACCTTTCTCAAAGCTTCTCCCAGTGATGGCATAGCATTTGATGGAATAAGTCATAATGATTTCAGCTTTATATTCATAAAGGAGTAAAGGATTATTACTTTGTGTGGAAATACGCAGATAAGCACTCAGTGTCCTCTGCAGCTGATGAACAACCCCCAAAACTGTATAGTACTCTGGGGATTGTAAAAAAAGACAGATTATCTATTTCAACCTCTTTCCTTGTTCCTTTTTTTTACTGACCCTTAACCACTAAGGACCTTTGACTGCAATATAGGGAGCAGCTTAGTAATGTATCTTTCAGAGCCAAATCTGCTACTCTGATCATTTTCATTTTCTGCTTTGCCAGTTCAAGGTAATGTTTTTCTCAAAAAATATCCTCAATGAGCCCTCTAAGGGATCTATTCAAAACAAATAAACCTGTGTTTAATATATTGCTTTCCATTCTTTAATTAAAGCATGATACATTGCTTTCTTGACAATCAAACCAAGAAACAGTATTTAAAAGAAATACTGTGTCCCATGGTGCATCTGAAATTATGCAGTGGAAAATTCCTGACTGAAGAGGGAATAAAATCCAATATGGACTTTTAGTATCTTGGATTTAGGAGGAGCAGAGAGTTGCGTATTTTGTAACTGATGCATTTAAAGAGATTTTTTCTTGTATGCATGTGTAAAGAGAAAAGCTACAGAAGTCAGAAAAGGACGCGGCCTCTGCAAGAGTCAGCATGGTCCTCGAAGTAAATCACACAGAACATCATTATTTTTTTTTTCTCCAGATACCTGTTGTATAGTTTTTGTTATTTAAAATTTATCATATTGGTTACACTTATCAGGGCAAATGTAACTCCCATTTAAATCAGTCTCCCACTGACTTTAGTGGGAGCTAAATCAAACCTGTATTCCCAACGTGGTACTGAATTACTGATTTTTCTCCTTAATATTTTTATTCTTCTAACACTCGCAAGCCACTCTTTAGCTGTTCTTTTTTGTTCATACACATCTTCCTGTTTAAAATAACCTGCTGTCATTATAAATACAGTACTTACCTCTTCACACGGATGACATTGCAGCAACAAATTAAGAACCAAGAAAGATTTTCTGAGCTATGTGCATCTTTGGTCTCATCTAAGTTATTCATTCTGTAGTTTACATGATTAGAAGGCTTGTTAAAAAAAGGAATTAAAATAATTGTCATCTGTAATTATGTAGGAGAACATGCACTCAGGAAAACTTCAAACTCACTTTGTGATACCAACATTGGCAACACAATGATGAAGAGGAAGTCTTTCACAACCAGACATTACCCCATCAATCAGTTTGCAGTCAGGAGAAAAATTGACTTTGTCATGATATGGTTCTTAAAGCAAAAGTAATAAATTCTATACAAACGGCAAACCTACAGCGTAGCTAATTTATTCATTATCCACCCCAGAAAAATAATTAAGTCATGCTTTCTTTCCTGGCGCTTCATTACAGTTTAGCCTTTTTCTGCAGCAGTCAGTGACTGAATGCTTATTAAAATAAATTAGCTACAAAACTTTTAACTCTGTCTTAAAGAAAAACTAATCCACTTTTCTAGTGGAAGCAACATTGATTAAATAAACCTAGTTTCATGCCGAGTGGACTAATTCCTTTAGCCACAGTTTCCAATCTTATATCATGTTGTATCTGTATTAGTTTGAGAAGTATATAATGAGCTGTGAGTTTATGATTTGTATTAACTTCTTTCTGTTACGCGTTTCATTTTTTGGAGCCGAGGTGGTTTTAGTGATGGAACTGAATCACTGTACAACCTCTAGGCAGTGTTACACTGTAATGTACTTTTTTACAGTGTATGCACATATACTCATTCAAACAGACCCTGTTATTCCTCTGATCTAGTTATTTTAGACAGGTAGTGTTGAGATGAACCAACTTCAGCTATATTGAACTACCTCACTGTTGCTGAATAGGAAGATCCCCGAGAAAAAAACGTGTTTACCAAATTGCTCCCATCTCATATAAGAAACATGGAATGCTGTTTTTTATAAATGGTATCTGAACCTGGTATGCAAACAAGCAGAATTTAATTTGAGAATTCTCTCAAAATCTTTGGGTTTTGAATAAGATATTCTACATTGTACAAATCCAAATGCTGCAAAATGATTGCTGTAGACTCTCGCTATGTGAACTATATAGTATTTTCCACATCCTTACTCTTTTAAATCTATAGGTTCTTATTTTTAAATAAGTATTTTCTTTAATGCCAGTAGCTGTAGCCAGCCAACAAATCTGTAAGCAAGCTAATCTAGTGACAGGTCAGTCAGGTCACACACACTTCATTTCCTACAACAAAAGGAATAATAAGAATCTGATGCTGAGATAGTGATTAAATTAATATAATAATTAACTCAAGGAGAAATCCATCACCCCCTTCCCAAGACCAACCTTGTCATAGGCCACCAGAGCGGATAAAGCTCAGCAATAGCTGCAGCCTAAGGGCTCCGGCACCCTGTGCGCACACAGCGCTCCCTTGTGCGCTGGTTCCAGTTGCTCTGCATATTTATAAAACCCTCAGCCTCATCTCCAGCACATCGCTCAGCCCCTCCGCACGAGGAAGGGCCTTTTTAGAAAAAGGCCCTGTACTTCATGGGTCTTAGTACCTCCAGTCCCTCATTACAAGCTGCCAGAGCTTCTCAGATGGGACAACAATGCTGTTGCACAGAGCAGCCAAAAAACCCACTGTTTGAAGTTGGCTTTTGTCCCAGTGCACAAAGACAATTTTGATGAAAAAGGGGTAAAAAAAATTGCTGCTGCCAAACACATTTGTGGGGCCAACTGTGCTGGAAGGGAGGAGAGAAAATCTGCCAGGGGTGACTCTCAGACTATCGCCAGCGTTCACGAAGCAGGACATCCTTCCAGTTAGAGCTAATCCAACAGTAAACCACAAAGGACCCGATGGGCCTTGTGGCTCCAAGAGGAGAGAGGGGCGCGGAGCAGCCCCACAGCAGGAGCGGGCGCGAGGGGCTCCTGCCGCCCCTGTGCTCCGCACCCGTCCCGGCTCCCGCGGAGTGAGGAGCCGTCAGTCTCCCTGCCCGAAAGCGGCCGAGCACAGCAGTCCGTCAGAGAACTCCTCAGACATCAACTTCCCATTCAGAACTCCACAGGTGATGCAAGACTGGCAGAACAGAGGGAGAAAATATTTTCTTTATTGTCAGCTTCTCCCCCCTCTTTCATTCGCTTCCCTTCCCTTTTTCTGTTCTGCTCGTTTTATCTTAGCCAGGTTGCAAGCACGAGGGCGGGAAGGGAATATGTCCGGTTTGACAGAAAATTCGTCTTCTGCAGACAGGCGCCCACTTAGGGACTCTGGCTAAGGAAGTGTTCTACATCGTGTATGGATAATATCTTTGGTCTTTTCTTTACACTGCAGTTATATCAGATAGATTCTCTCTCTGTATATATGGCTTTTACTTCAGTGAAATAATCAGAAGCAACCAAACAAAATTAATTGAAAAGAGTCTCACCAATAAATTAAAATTTATACATGCTAGTGGTAAAAGTAGATTATTTTTTATTTAATTGTATCATATAGGCAATATGTGGGTTTGGGAATTAAGCTTGCTTTGAGATGATTTCTGTATATTTGTATGGCCAAATTATTAAATTGCTCTATTTTAAGGCTAGTAAAATATTTAATGAAGGCAGATAACCTATTACAATCCAAATGCTATGACAGAACTGCATCACAATTTTTTGTTACAATAATATGTTTAGTTGTTTAAGAGCCCAGTTAGAAAAGTATGTTTGCCTCTTTTCTTGTATTGTCATGGAGAAATTCATTTTCTTATGGAATTAATTAGGAATTAGTGTTTTAAATAGTTCCTGTAAAAAATCCCTCATCTGTAATTATATGTATATTTTCATGGGAATATTTAATATTTGCTTGTGTGATTTACTTGTACACCGTACACCATGTCTCTGTTCTTCAATTAAATAATCATAAATATTATAATTAATTAGGTTTTAAGGTAGAAGTATTTTTACAATAGTGCATAACAAAATAATGTTGCATATAATCTACTAATTTCTCTTTTTTTTGGCATACATTAAAATGTTTATCTATATGTAATATTTTTCTTGACAGCGGTTCGGGTAGAAGCAGAGAGGACAGTACAAGATAGGGATATTTTGTAAAACCACAGGCTTTAATTAGAATCAGACTTCGAAAGGGAGCTAGGTCTAGGAACTTGGTTATTGACACTGGACTGAGAGTCTCGAAAGAAGGGATTGCTTGGCATGCTGAGTGACCGTTTTGGTTTCAGACTGGTTCATAAGTAAAACAAGTTACACTTAATATAGATGCCTATATATGTATTTACAGACAGACACACACACACACATACTTTGGGTGAAGCATTTACACAGCACTGTGAATAAGGAGAGACATTCTTAGATTTGAGGTTGTCTTATTGCACCCAAAAAAGTCCTATGAACTCATAGAAATAAAGGATGAGATATATAACATTCTAAAACAAATTCAGTGGGC
>JAUBNY010001180.1:435076-448800 GCA_032275445.1 Crypturellus soui
GCAGAAAATTCTAGTAGTCTACACATGAGATATACTATAAAAATGAGTAGGATTTCAATTCTAGACAGAGAGTGTTTTGGAAAAAGAGATGAGAAAAAAATATATTCCAAACTGTGGGGTGCTTTGGATTTAAATCTGTAGACTCAGATCTTATTTATCTTTCTAAAATTGTTCTAGGATATTTTCCAGGAGTATGGTATCTGAATGAGACTTCACCAAACAGTTCGGTTCTGTATTTGTAAGTTTTTTCAATTTGCTTAGGAAACAAAAAATTCAGATAGCTTTCCATCTCAGAATAACTCACTGTATTCTGTCAATATCAAATAAGGCCCCATTCTAAATCTAAACTGGATTCACGTGTGCATATGAACAGTTCTTCATCCACTGCCAATTGAAATTCCAGTGCCTGACTGCAGAAACATGGCTCTTATGCTGAAGCTGTTTCAATTTGGACTGTTTTAGTTCTGGAGGTGACTGATTCAGTCCCTGTTGTGAAACTGTGGAGGTTAATAACATACTCTTTGGCTCATGACAGATTTAGTATGAAGGCATGATTAACTTTTTCTCAATAGTGCTTTGATTTTTTTCATGTCACATTTGAATGTATGCATAATTACTCCTTCTTTTAGATTGCGAATAGACTTACAGAGGCTGATCTTATAAGGTGTCTACCTGGAGCCATATCCTACAGGGCTTCTTAGAGCAGTAATTTTATTTCCAGAAACATTACATTTCCATGATCCATGCATCTGTACTATAGCTTGGAAATATTTTCTGTAGTGCTAACGTCATAATTAGTCATAAATATATACAGTACTTTAACCTTCTCTTTTAAAGGAATATAACTGACAAATTCGTAATATACAATCCTGCTCTTTTTATGTCTTTGGCAATTCTACTATTGATTTCAATAAGAATAAGATCAAAACTTGAGGACTTATGTCATACTCCTGGACACTTAGATATAAATCAAAATTTGATAGTAGTTTCAGTGAGATACCAAATGTAACTTGCATTAGATAAGACAAGTTTAGACTGATTTAAAAATGCAGTAAAATGTCATATAAATAAGAAGAATAAATAATGAAACATTAGGCAACTAGGCATGATTGAAGAATAAAATTACATTTGGTCCCTCTTAACATCAGTGAATCTCAGTTATTTTGAAGCAGGCAAATTTCTGTACCTCATACGGCTGCTAACGTTAGTAGACCTGAATTAGATCATTTCAGTATATATCATGAATAAAAATCACAAGGTATTGACTGAATTTTAAAATAGATTTTCCATCTCTCCTTCAGGTATTAGAAAAAAAATTCTGATTTAGTAATTTACTCACTAAGTAATTTCTCAAAACATTCGTGAGGTGTTTTGGGCTGCTGTCCAAAAGACCTTTAAAAACACCTTCTATTTATCCTTCTTTATTAATCAATCGGACTGGCGAGTTGTCATCATGTCTAAACATTTGCAACTTACCTCACATTTTACACTCAGCAGTAAGTCTTCACAGTAGACTCAAGAGCTCAAATCCCGGACAAGCATAATTGAACACTACAGTCCTGATTTGATTACAAT
The DNA here is from genome assembly GCA_032275445.1 of Crypturellus soui. Lineage (NCBI taxonomy): Eukaryota > Metazoa > Chordata > Aves > Tinamiformes > Tinamidae > Crypturellus > Crypturellus soui. The sequence goes on from JAUBNY010001180.1 coordinate 436,652, forward strand.
TGGTGACAGAAAAAACAAAAAGAAAAGTGTTAGCTTTTAGTGTGCACAAAGCTAAGCAGGAGTTCAAATTCAAATAATCAAATGCTAATATGGCTCATTTACCAGGGGTTGTAATGGCACTAGGTTTCTTTAAAATCTTTTTAAAGATAGGTTTTATTGAACTTAAAAGCTAGACTGTCTAATATGAATTTGTTTGACCATGAGCTTCCTTTTGGGCAGCAAGCTGCAAGTTGCCCCAAAAAAGCAGAGTTCATAGCTACCCACATTTAATTCATACTGCTCTATGCAGCCCTAAGGTGATAATTATTTTTGAATTCCATAACAAATAGAGGCTTGATATGATAGCAAAAGCAGAATAGCTGTTTTTTTCCTCATTACAGCCTGAAGAAGACCTCATGGCTGATAACAATATGTCACCTCTAATCTTATTTCCTGTTCCTAGACTATATTTTCATCAAACAACTTCTTCTTATTATTTTGCATTCTACAATTTGACATACCACTAGCTTTTTCTGGAAAAAAATAGAGTGACTTTATCGAGGTTACAGTGTTTGTATGGATTATGCTTCTGTTCTGTGAAAGTGGTTAATTTCTGGCTAATATTGTTGGGGTGGTGATGGTAACAGATTTACTTAAATGTAATTTTTCTGTGGGGAGTATGAATGTAGGGGATTCTTTGTAATACTTCTTGAAATTCAATTCATAGAACTAACCAAAGAAATTGAATGTATAGGTCTCCTTTGAAACATACTGCTGTGTATTGTGTTTTAGCAATATAATTTTCAAAGGTATATAGAAAACAAAACTTGCCTGTAATTTATTAATAGCACATTCTTGTGTAGTAGTGCTGTCCATGAAAAGACCCCTGGTTATTAGACTAGTTTAAGAGATTATATCAAAAAGCACAATTTGAGTAAGCTTCATATAGGGGAATTTTAAGTCAATACTTTATTTTGATCAAGCATTCTCCAAACTGAATTATCTGGACAGTCAGACAGAGTTCGGATAGGCCTATAGCTGCTGTGGAGAGCCCTTGTGCACGTGCACTGTCCAGAAGGTAACTTGGACTTTTGACCATTGTCTGAGCTGAAATCACTTGACCTGAAACTTGTAGCCCCAGTTCAGTGCTGAATGTCTGCCAGACCTAACCAAGCTGGCAACACTCTGCTGCTCATTTGAAATTCCATTATGACACTGCTGCATACCCTGCCATAACACAATTCCTTAAAGAGACACTAAAGAGCATGAAATTTCATTCCATCCTATGCGTAGAAGCAGAGAGTACAGCTTAAATAGCTGGTTTCTCCTTGCTAATTTCATTTTTTAAATTATAAAGTATTCAGCATTGTATGAGGTTATAATGGGAAGAAAATCCTGGTCCTAAATTCCTTAAAAGATAAAATAGGTTAGATAGATAAGGAAACTAAGAAAGGTTTACTCTTGAATTTTGATATGGAAGTATTTGCAGCCATTGCAGAAGTGTCTCATCATGAAAAAGCAGTTGCAGAAACCTCTAAACTCATTACTGCTAGCACAAGCCATTTATAAATGAATAAAAAGTATGCTTCTATAGATTTTTGTAAAGCCTCTAAACCTATCAGGTACCACATCCTCAGAATAAATTGTCACAGCTCTGTAAGTTTGTGGCCCACTCACCAGAAACAGATTGAAAAATAAACAAATAGAAGAAAGAAAAGGTGGTGTAAAATGATGTTCACTGATATAGCTCAAAAAAACACTGACTCAGGACTGTTACTTCAGAAAATTTGCAGGGTCTAATTTATGACTTTCAGAAATTGAGCTTTGGATTTCACTTCTCCTAGGACTGGCAAAAATGGAGTTGAATTTCCCGAATGCTCATGCAAGCTTGTTTTTAATCCATGCAAAAACACAATCAGCCAAAACACCTTCCACGGGTCTGTATCTGGGCCTGACGGTTCACATGCTTATCCATAACGAAACTGTGACTGGAACTGGGACTGTGCCCAGGAGCCACAAGAAATGAGTTGCTGTACTTATTGCATCCAAGAGTACGTATGGGAACGTGAATCTTCCCAGTGTACTAGTTACTACAGATAGCACAGATCAACAACAAATGACTGTTTCTTTCTCAATTCCCAGGTGAATACAAACCAGCAGTCAATTGTATCTCAGAGAAGTCTTATCGGGGGGAAAGAGGGTTCTATAACACATGCACCACTTATTTTTTAGGGCATAGGAGCATATATAATCTAATACTTTAAATAGAGAAACTCACCAAATCAATCACAATTTACTACAGGCAATAGATAAAGTAATTAAGAAATTGTAGTCATTTTTTATAAATATACAGAATTAAGGAATTTGTAAAATTGTATTAACTAACTATAAATAATGCATTCAGGTTTAGGAAATATCAATCTCCTCATGGAGGTGATGGCTTAGAAAACAATGAGCCAAATACCACGTAATTACATGATTCATTACAAGAGATGTACTTAGAAGCTGTTGACTCAGTTTACCTGTCAGTGAGAATATACGGTCTAGACACGTTACAAGTGGAAATTGTTGGAGAGAAAGACGGACTACCCACATACAGGGCTGATGATTTTTACTGAGCCACAGCTGATTAGACTTGGAGAGACCTGATTTATCAATACCCTTATGTAGTCATTACAGAAGGCAGCTCTGGAAGCTTCAGTTTGGTCTTCAGTACTGCTTGGTCGGTAGGAGGTGGAACACTGAGGAGATATTTCCAAAGACAGCTGAACAGTGAGGCAGTGCCCTGGGCTTTATAGCAACCAGTGTTTATTGTGTCTGAGTGGGATTCGTGGTAACGCTCTGTAGTAAATGGGCATTATTTACTGCTAACTTACAATGGAATTCCTGTGGTATCACATATTATATTCACATTAAAACCAAATGAGCTCATCATGATTAATGTTACTACAGTGAATGCTGCAGGAATTAAAAACGATTATCCACTCATTGTAAAGGGTTGCTGATAATTAGGGCTATTACACAAAAAGGTACATTTTAAGCAATCACCATAGTTAATTCATTCAGCATTATATTATGCAGTGTTGGTAACAATGAGTTCTCTTGGCACTCCTGTGGTTCTCACATGTGTGTCCATCAATAATCCATTGTGCTGTACCTTCACTCGTTGAACATGAAGTCACAAACACTTCAATAATGTGCTACCTGTTGTGAGCATTTATTGCCCTTTCTTAAAGTTATTCTCTAACCATTAGCAAAACACAGCTATTGAACTTATTTCCAGGATTGGAATTTGGTGCAAAAATAACCTTAATAAGTATTTTATCAAAAAAAAAAAAAAAAAAGAGAGGATGTATGAGGATGTATGACTACTTGTGTATATAAATGAACACATACACTTACAACCTGGAAGAAATTAAACCAACTGAATGACTGTTTAGCCCTTTAATACTTCATTTTTTGCTTTGTGGATTCCCTCCAGTGTGCTCTCACTATTGTTGTTACCTTTTCTCCTAATGTTTTGGTTGTAAGCAAGGTTGGACTAATGTTCTGTGTTGTCTATGAACCGATCATTCAGAAACATCAATACTAATAATCAAGAACTCTGGTGTGATAACAGTATTTAAGTAAGTTTAATCAAGAACTCTGGTGTGATAACAGTATTTAAGTAAGTTTCACATAATCCTTGACATGGCATGGATACTTGATTTCAGGCTTGTCAGTACAAGTTTGTTATACCTGATCATCAAAACAATAGTCAGCATTTGATGATAATCGTTTATGTTAGTTACTGACTTAGGTGTACTCGTATTATTTTAAGAAACTTCAAATCATTTCTTTGGTAGAAATCATTCCATAGTAACCAATCCATAGAGAAGGATGACCCATTTGATTGGCTTTGTGTTCAGTTGGTTCCTATTAGTGTTCAGTTGATTAGTTGCTTTTTATTGTTGCTATCAGAGAACTTACGTTATCTACGCCCTCCTAAAAATAGATAGAACCTGGAAAATAGTATAAGAACAGGTATGTTCATCTATTTTTGGACTTAATAAGCTATTTAAAGGTATGTGTAGCTTAGGACAAGTTCTTCTGAAGAAGAGAGAGACTATTATTAAGTTAAAATTTAGGTATATGCTTAATCTTATTACTGAATCAGGGCTTTAGGGGTTAGACAAAACTTGTAATACATTCAAAAACCCTTCCTTTGCGACTGCAGGATTTGCCCTTTAGGTAGGACTTCTTTGTTATTTACTAGAAGTATAAATCACTTTTACAAATGTCCTTTCACTTGCATCACTGTCATATATTTCTCTCTTTCTTTGTATTTTTGACAGTTTTAACTTGCATAAAGCATGTAGAAATCTTTTTTTCAACAAATATATTCACATGTGGATGATAAAATGAAAGAGGTGGAGGCTAATAGTGTTGAATTATAGGGTGGCAATTCAAAGCTAAAAAAAAAAAAAAGGAGATCTGCTGAGTGCCATCCCATTAAAATGTCTATTTTCAATACCTGATGAGAAATGCAGTGTTGGCATTCTGTTTTGCTCTTTTACTCAGAGATACTGACAAAGAATACACCTTCTCGGTACTGAGTGTAGGGCACCTATTTTTGTGAACTAGCTTAAATACTCAGAGTGATAGTTCTTGGTGAAAGAACATGAATTTCAGCATAGCATTAAATGGACTTTTCTTATCTTTTCAGCAATGAACATAGGGATATTGCTGATGGAAATGCTCCATTTACTCTCATTGCAAATGATGTAGTGGTTTTCTATCATGGAGGAAAATGAAATTTAACTGTGAACTTAAAGCATACTTTTATTTTTTTATCTGCAAATCATCCTTATTATTCTAGAACAAAATACTGAAACCTCATGAAGGATTGATAAGAAGTAGGTCCCATGTGAAAGCGTTTTGACATTTCTCACTCAGGTATGTATATTTTATATAGGCATCTGGCATGCTACTCAAGCATTTTTGCCTCTGTAAGAGTTTTTTTTTGCCTAAAGTTCAGATTTTAAGTAAATTATCAATTTTAAAATCATGGATTAGACTGTAAGTCTTTTCAGTTTCCATTTCCACTGAAGCCAGGTACCGGACTTATGAAAGCAAGGACAGGTTTTAAGTTCAGGGTTCTGCAGAAATTTGTTGTTCATTTTTTGGTCTTCTGGGTATACAAGTATTAAAATAAAAGCAGAATCCTAAAGAACTCCATCATTTCCCACACTGCTTGCCCAATAAGCTTTCTCAGGTCATCACAAGGGTGAAGGCAGCGTCTTGTTCAGCATATCAGTGTTACTATAGACATCACCTTAGTGTTTGCATTTTTCTTCAGCCTTAAATGTCTCATCTGATGTTTGTGGAAATCAGTGCAGTCAGTGGCTTAAAGGGGATGTCATTTTCCAAGCCTCAGAGCTCTTCAAAATGCAGTGTTGAAGCTGAGAAGGAGTGAAAGTTGTTTTTTTGCCAAAGAGCTTTTGTTTTCACTTAATGTTAAGATGATCTGTAAAGGCCAGTTCCGGAGCCTGAGTTACTGACATGCTACGTTATGCTAAGGAGCCCCATACCCTACTTAAGTAATACAAAGATGCCTTCCAATTACTGCAGTTAGGTCAGAGCAAGGTAAAGGGATATACTTATTGTAAATAAAAGCTGCATGTTTTGTATTAAATACATTTCTCGTCTTCTGTAATTAAATAGGAAGAATATTCTTGTAAAGCAATAATTAAAACCAGGCCATTTATTGATATGTACTTGCAACATGCCTAATTTGGGAAAATACTACAATTTCCTTGTTAATAATGTTTTAGCATTATGTACTTAAATGTTCAGATCTTTTTTTTGCTTCATGCATTGTTTTCAAGCTGAATTCATGCCAGCTAGATTTCAAGTGAAGATATTTTTGAGGCATTTGAGTGCAAATTAAGTGCCTGCAAAATGACAGCAAATGAGAACACTACTTCATCCTGCTTCAATAAATTTATAAATGGGTGAATACAAATTTTGCCAACATTTACATATACATACCCATGAAAGCACACACAGTCGCCTTCAATTTAAGAATATGTATGAGCAATTTCAACGCAGAGAGTAATTTATTCTGGAAAATAAATACTTAAAATGAAAAGCTCTGAACAAAAACATTTCACCTCCAAATAGAGGGGCTCTATGTGTTGACCATTTATTCAGCACTACTCATTTGTGCAAGTCTAATTTCCATCTGGACTGTAGGTTTTCAGCAATGGATATGGAAACAAGCCACCCACTACTACAGAGTTGTAATATTCTGCTATACTTTGTAAAGCAGCTCTTGCCTCACAGGAAACTTTGAAAAAATAATCTCTTTAGAAACAAATCCCTTTGCATATAATGTTTTCTTCTGTTTCATAACTAAATACATTTGCATGAGAACAAGGTCTTTGTTTTAGAAGAATTGAGCTACTCCCACTGTTTACTCCCCACTTGAAGTCATAATCCCCTTTCTGACATCATGGTTGGTACAGTAAAAATGGCTATTATAGGGAAAACAGAAGGATTAACTGCAGTCCTGCTGACTGTGCAAGTAGAGGAAAAGAAGATGTAACTTCAAATTGATATGCTTCCTCACTTGTTAGCATTTCTGCATGGCTTTTGCTTTGACAAAGTTGTCTTTGCATTATTTTTAGCCTCCTTTAAATGAAAAACTTTTGTATGCGGATATGGGCAGGGAGCTATGGAAGTTACATGTGATGAAAAATAGGTGTTCTTGGCTCTCTCTTCATTGTTTATTAAAATAAATAAATATAGAGTCACAATTTGCTCATTTTTTACCCATGGCAAAATGAGATGGAAAAAAATAGGCAAAGAGAATACAGATGAAGTATTGAACATAATGATGAATTTTGCTGTAATTTTGGATGTCACCCAAGTATTGATGAAGGATCATCTAAACTAAAGTTGACCAAGATTTTCATGATAATTATCTGATTAGTGTTATCCTTATAGTTCTTTTCCTCTTATTCTAAGTTTTTGAAAGATTACAAATACTTCAAATCAGTTTCAGCATTTCATAAAGACTTCCTTATGGAACTGAGATATCCTATCCTTGTTGAACTCAAGATATCCTATCCAGTGTGCCATTTCAGGCAATCACTTGATTTAATCACATTTATAAGTGTACCAACATTCCCGGCACAGCTGATAGGAAACTACTGTCTTTACCTGCTCCATTGCTGCTTGCTAAAATCGTTAGATATGGGTGCATTTTCAGGGAGGTCTGTGACATTTGTCAAGTCCCACATCATCAATCAGTGACATATTTTTCAAAAATCCTTAATCATAGTCTCCCGTGTTAATTCTAATAATTTTGCAAGGACTGCCAAGAATTGCTTATTGTTCTGTTAGTCGTTACTAAAAGGAACAGAGGACTGCCTTGAGTTCCTTCATGAAAATCCTACTAATTAGAAGTGTCTGAATACATGCAAGTCCTCAGAGATTAATTTATTCATCATAATCAGTTAATCACTTTTCCTTTACATAATTAGACAGCTCCTGATAGAGAGGAAGACCCCTTAGTTTTCTTGGAAAGAAGAAGTCTACTGAAAGCTGACATTAGCAAAATCAGGAAACTTAATGCTCTGCCTGCCTATCATTACTTTCTCTTCCAGTGCATACAGATTACTGCAGGTGGGTTTTTTTGCCCATTCACCACAAATGAAATCTCAAATCAGGAACATTTTTTAAAACTGTATTTTGTAAAGCTGCATCAGAAGAGTTTTCTTCCTACCGTCTTGCCCTTCAGCTGTCCACTGAGACAATGTCAGAGTAGACTCAAAGACTGCTGAAGAAACTGGTACAGTTTTACTATTTACAAGCCCAAACAGAAAAGTGCTCACTTGGCAAGTAGAGACAATCCAAATATTTAACCCCCTTGCATATTTCAAAAGCTGAGCTTTTTATAACCTCACATGACATTTCTGTGTGCCCTTTAAAATGACAGCAAAAGAGTCACCATCATTTACCCAAGTGGATCACCTTACAGTCCTTATTGAGAACAGTCTTGTAGCACACAGACGGATTTTCTAACGATAAAGACAGATAACTTATGCAGATGCCCATTAACATTGTCTATTGGAAATGAATTCTGTATTTTTCTGAGGGGAAAAATCCCAAGAATTAAATTACTGAAGAAGCCTCTGTATTTGAGTGACAAGTGCTATGGGATTTAATGCCCTATATTCCATTTTGACATCCATAATTATATTGATCTGTTAAAAGCCACTGAGTATAAACACTTAGAAGTTGCTTTAGTGTTGCTTTAATTTTATCCTTTCCTAAGTTCCCCACCTTTTGCCTGTCCATAGAGCTAAGATCCTCTCTGGTATGTTTTAAAAGATAACTACTAGAGTGTACCTCAGTTTTGTCAACCACCAAAATGAATAAACTGCAAGATAAAGCAGATGTGTACCGTTGCTTAAATCCATCTTTTTTATCCCAAAGCTAATAGGTTATTTCTAGTAACTAAGAAACGATGTAACTTCTTCTAAATGATTTTGCATTAGTTATGACCACAGAAGACTTAGTTTAGATTATAGCATCTGTGAGAGAATTGCTCAAGAAAGGGGAAATTAGAGAAAAACTAGGGCCTACAAGAAGTTATGGCATTACAGAGGCTTGCTTGAGGTGAGAGACAGTTACCACTTCCAGGATGGTTGGTATGTGTGGAATCTACTTCTCCAGGATTCCCTTGGCAACACAATGTGCCCTCCTAGGACACTAGTCTTCTAGTCTAACACACTAACCTCCTGATAAGAGTAAACGAAGAGTGGAGCAGAATGGAGACACCATGGCCAAACTTGAATTCCCTGCAAAGGTGGTAACCTGATGCAGGTGCCATGCAGCTGGTAAGCCACGTAGTGCCATGTCTGGTGCTGGGCCAACAACAGTGGCAGATCAGTCCCTTCTGATGGACTTTGCTCAAACTTCTCATTCTAACACCAATATAGCACCCCATACCAGAAGTTACCAGCTTCCAAGGAACAACCGCTCCACACTGAGCATGCTCTCTAGATTTTCGATTAAGTCAGGAGACTTTTTAAATTAATCAATAATGAAGGTATGTATGGCTAGAGTCACTCAAGCTCCACCTAAATGTAAAAGAAAATATATAAAAGATGAACTAAGGAGGGATTTAGTAGGAAGGAGAGGGAAGAAAGAGGGAAGAGGAGAGAGGGGAGGCTCCTTCATAACTTCCCAATCAGTCGACGGGCTGATTTTTCCTCCCTTTTCTCTCCTCCAGTCAGGACACGGCCAGAGGAGACTCCTCGAGGTTGAGAGCCCTCTCCCACCTTCTGGGTGAGTGATGATGGCGCATTTGTACACTAGGCAGTAGCGAAGAACCCCGCACTGTAGTAGAGAATTTCCTGTATTGATATCCGAAACCTGTTCTCTAAATGTTGCATTTGAATAAATCATGCTATTTGTGAACTCGACTGCTTGTTTTGAGGGCGATTGGACTTACAGCCAACAGGCCGTTCGTGAATCTGATAAGATACGGCCAGAGTTGAGCCCATAGCTGATCATACTGTTTGTGAACCTGATTTGCTGTTTTGAAGGCGATTTGACCTACAGCCAACAGACTGTGAATCCGGTACTGCCAGAGTCGGGCCTACAGGTACCACAGTATTTGGTATCCTACTAAGAGATGAGTCCAGCCGCGCCAGTCCCTGCAACCCTTGAGGATCGGCTGGAACGCAAGGGGATTCATCTCTTACCAAATTTGCCCCCTCACTCCATCAAACTGCAACAGCGTCTTCTTCGTGAGTCTGGCTTGAGAATGATATATTTAAGGCAATGTCTGTGGCCTAAAAAAACCCTAATAAAACTCTTTTTGCTTGTTTTTCTTTCCCTGAGAGAAGGCTCGTTTAAATATGGGGAAGTGAGTTCTCAAAAACACTCAAGTATTGCTTTGGTGGATCTGCAAAAGGCATCAGTTAATGGTCACCATTTTCTAAACATTTGTAACGAGATTAAGGAATGGAAAAGTTATTGCAGGAATAGCAGTTCTGATAATCTGTCTAAAATTGTATGAGTGGATGTCAGAATTTTGTACTTAGCAGGGGAGGAATGAAAAGATTTTGAGGTTAATGTTTGAAACACCTGGAAATTTCCCGAAGGTTTAGGTGTTCTTCAAGTTTCAGTGATTCATGTCAATTGTGTTACATGTTTTAAAATACAGTATAAGATGTTATGTTAAAAAAGAAATTCTCTGGATGTATTTTTAAAATTATTCTCTTAATAGATTCAAATGAAACCAAATATTTTTCTGTATTTTCTAGCTACATCTATAGCTTTTATAGAGATATACTAACTGCCATTGTTGAAACAATAGCATGTATGCAGTTAATGAAGAAGGTTCCATTAACTTTGCTATCTACTGTATTTCACTTACTTAGAACATGTACACCAACTTTGCCTTTGGACAGTAAATGTGATGAAAAAAATGCAGATAAATAAACAGATGCAGAGAAGATATCTATTAGTCAGAAAGCAGTTAAACCAATGGCTGTATAAATCATTAAAACAATCTGGAAAAAAATCACAAACTTATAAATATATAATGAAATAATTCAATTTTCTTCTTCTGTTTGATCATCTTTATTTTTTCTCTGGTGTACCAACAATCTCATACAATTTTAGAAAAAACGTTTAGTGAGGTAGATAAATTACTTGGATTAACTGAAGAACAGATGATAATGCTTGTTCTAGATGCTCACCAATCCCATTAAAAACAGGAAAATTTGAGTATCTCCCCTTTTTTACTTTATTTTAATCTTCGTATTTCCTGGTTCTTATCAAAGCCACTGCACTGAATAGCTGTCCTTGTCCTTCAGTATTTCATTTGTAATAGTGAGAGCTTCTGATTATTCGGATAGGTTAGATATGGATTTGAGTAATTGTGTAGTCACTCAAGCCAAATAAAAGTCAGCACATTTGGAGATTTGTGATATTGAGGATGATCCAGAAATGAAAGCTTTGTGTGTCTATGGGCAGCAAAGGTCATTTGACCTACAGGATTTTTGTTCAGTTTGAGCCTTTTTAATGGTGTGAGTCAGTTCATGCAACATTTGATCTGTTCTAAATTCCCATTTTTACTCTCTTTCTAAAATAAGAACCCACAGTGCAAAGGCACCAGGTTATCATAATATTTCTGAAGAAAGTATAAACAATTTTCAAAATAATCTAAAGAACCGCCTTTCTCCATCCTTTAGTTCTACAGTCCTTTAAGTGACTTGCTTTAAATTGAAATATTTCATTTACCTCTGGTCTCCAGTATTGTCTTCAGGAATGCTAAAAACAAAATGAAAATATTTTCTATGCTCGGTCAGAGAAAAGTGTCTAACTAAAACTGACATAAATACTAATTTATTAACCTACGATATATTGCATATATCTTGGTAGTACTCTCTCTGTAAATTTTATAAGTGATTGCTTTACTGTTTTTATTTTACTGCTTGTCTATCACAAATTCTTGATAAAGAGGATGGGGGTAATGAAAGGCAGTGGAAAAAAATTAAATTGACTCTTGAAAACCTTTTTAGACTACTTTGCATCTAGTTTACTTTTCCTTTTTAATATACTCCACAAAGCACCCTGAGCACATACAATTCTGGAGGTATCTGTATGTTGTTCCGGTGCTGTATTATAAATGCTGTTGGATGAGACCTCATATGGAGGAGTGGCTGGTATTTCTCACAAAATAATCTGTGTGACCCTCAGTGTGGGGAGTGAGAGATCTGAGCTTTCTTTCACCTCAACAATAGTGTTGTTACCCAACCAATGTGCAAATGGATAAGGAACTTGCCATTCTCTTTTGTATCATTTCAGGAAATGCTTGAACTTTTCACCTTTGTTTGAAATGGGATATGCCCTGTGTCTGCCGATGCTTTGAGAATCTATTCATTTTTCTGCCCCTCCACTATCATCAACAGCATCCTTCTGATTATGCACGAGATCTTTTAGCATTGCCATTTCAAAGCTAACTCTTGTAGACTGGGGGCAGGGAGAGTCGTTGTAGCATAAGTTGTAAGAGACCAGAACAGAAAATGCAGTGTCTTATTTTTCATTGTTATGAGAAAACTCACAGTAGGGGGGATAAGAGGGAAAAAAAACGCGCACATCGAATGATC